>JARFIZ010000089.1:3002536-3603044 GCA_036325965.1 Sinopyrophorus schimmeli | reverse complement strand
GTTAAAAATTGTGTATTTAATGTTTTCTTTTTTACTTTACTTACAGTAAATCAAGATAATAAAATTGCCTCACTTCATAATGAGTTGAACCTCGTATTAGGTGAAACTGAGTTTTAAGCTCAATTCCCTGTTTGTAATGTTAAGTGTGGTTTTTACATTTGTAGTATATCGTTTAATGCCTCCCAGTGCTTCTGTTACATTGAATTAGCATTGGTTATAAATCTTTTTAATTTAAAATGGTACAATATACATTTACATGATATAAAATTGTTTTTTGCTAAAACATTTTTTAGTATAATTTTATATTATTTAATTTTTAATAATTCAAAATTTTTAATATTTTGCTTTAATCATGAATTGCATAGATTCACCATTTTCTAATAATCAATTCAAAAATAAATGTGTAGTGTTTAATACATATTTTCCCCTGCCATGCTATACGTTCCCAACTAACGTAATTTAAAGTTTTATTACTAAAATTATTCCAATATTAACTAAAAATTGAAGTGCGATTCTGTGTTTTATGTTTATTATAATTATAGGTGCCGACAGCCTTTGTGGAAGATTGACGGAAAAAATTAATTCTAACCACGGCCACAGATTAGTTCTAGCTCATATGCCTTTACTTATGGTGTGTTTGGAAGGTTTAGGCAAATTAGCTTCGAAATTTCCCAACATTGCATCCACTTCCATCTATTGCTTGCGAGATTTTCTCATTACTCCTTCTCCAATTTTATTTAAATTACATCGGCAAGCAAATGAGAAAGGCGCAAAGGAGTCATTAAAAGTTACAGGTACAGTAGAGCCTCTATAAGTCGAACCTCGATAAGTCGAAAACCTCTACAACTCGAAAGAAACCCTTATCCCCTTCAGCGCTTTTAAATAGTTATTTTAAAAAAATAAACACAGCTTTTTCCGAATAGAAAATCTGAATGTAAGTTTTTGATTTCCAAGATATAGAATTAATATAGGCAAATTCAATAAATACGAGGATGTGCGCATTCGAGCGAAAAGTGGCACATTTCCGAGCGAGGGAGGCAAATGAAGCGCGACGCGGAGCGGCGCGCTTCATTTTCCCGAGATCGGAATGTGCCACTTTGAGCTCGAATGTGCACACTCCGCGTTTTACCACAAGTAGCAATAATCAATTTACTTTAAAATATTTTAAGAAATTTTAAAACTAGTTGCGCTTTCAAAATTTCTTCTTGGGGCTTAAATTATAACTCGAAACCTTTATAATTTGCGTCTCCCTTGAGATTCGACTTATCGAGGTTCTACTGTATAAAAGTATAACGTTTTTGCACATTCTAATTACCTCGTATTAATTTTTGAATTTGCAGTTCAAGGCAAACCCGAGAATAAGATGTACTCATCGGTACAGTCCGCTTTTGAGCAATTAAGAGATGCCGCAATAGAAAATCTTTGCTATGCATTAGAAGCTGCACACACGTTGGACCCGGATTGCGTGAGAGCTTTAGTGGCAAGCGTTTCTAATAGATTGTTCACAGCTGAAAAAAGCGACAGTGAGTCGACGTTAATTTCTACAAATATTGTTATTATGTTGGGACACGTTGCCGTGTCCATGAAGGGCACACCTAAGACTACCGATACCATTCTACAATTTTTTCAACAGAGATTTTGTCGCGTTCCTTCCGCTCTTGATACGCTTATCGTTGATCAGTTGGGATGTATGATTATTGCACAGTGCGAGCCCCATGTGTACGAAGTTGTTATGAAAATGTTTACTATGATTACGGTTGAAAGTAGTAGTGCCGCTTACGGAAACGTTGCGGACGAAAAACAACAATACAGGTGAAATAGAATTAATTATGAATTCAAATCGTTATAATTTTACTTAAAATGATGAATGTAACTATGAACTTAATTAACTATATTTAATTTGTCTAACAATTAATTTATTGTTATATTACAATCTTTTCAGGCATGTTTCAGCGGCAGTTGTGAACGCTTTCGCAAATATAGCTGCAAATATGCAAGGAGAGTCTCAAATGCATGAACTTTTAGGGCGTTTATTGGAACTATTTGTTCAATTAGGTTTGGAAGGAAAACGAGCTAGTGAAAAATCTCCAGGTATGTGAAAAGTATGAATAATCCATATAAGTCTTGCCTCTTCTGGTAACGTTTATCTTGAATAAATTGGTATTGAAATTGTACTCCAAAGATGGACAACAGTCATAGTAAATGATGGCAGTTAAATCCGAATTAATAGTTCAGTCATTTTCGATTTAAAGTTTCGAAAGAGTGATGTTGGTTATTTTTGTTAATAACATTTCAATTAAATAAAATGAACAGTCTTCTTTCATTTACGTTATTCAGTACCAAAGAAATACTCAATTTTAAAAGCTCAAATTTTGTTCCTGGTGGCAATACGGTTCTGTAGTTTTTAATTAGAAATTTGTAAAAAAGTATATTATATAAAGAAGATAATGAGAAGAATAAAAGCTTTTAAATTCTGAAAGCTTGTTTATTGGAGCTTAAGACTAGTTAAAAAACAATTAGGGCCCAATGTTAAATCATAGAAAAAAAACTCGCTAGAAACTATCAAAGTGTAAATTTTTCGAAATAATTCAATTTTGAAATTGCTATAACTCTTTCATCTTTGAGAATTTTGCCAAAATCTTTCAGTTTGGAACATGTTGAAACACATAAGTGTGTTTGATTAACCTAATAAACTTAAAAACCTTATTAAAATAAGGAAAACATAACTAAACAGCTCATGGATTAAAATCTATGTATTGTTAATGATATATTTTTTAACGTTTGGTCTTGGCAATCTCTGTGATACGAATAAGACATCGATGAAAACCTTTCAGGGATATTTTAAAATCATAAAATTATGTTATTAAAAAAAGAAAAATAAGTGCTGTAATTTAATCTGAAATTTAGCTTATTTTGCGTCGAAAAGTATAAAGTTTTGTATATGTGTAGTTAAGGTCGCAAGATTTACACAGATTCTTCATCATCTATTTTATTTGAATATCAATTAAACTTTAATGTGGTTATTTTTATAATTTTTGTTAATTTAAACTAACTATTAATTGTTTCTAGGATTGAAGGCTTCAAGCTCTGCTGGTAACCTGGGAGTGTTGATACCAGTAATAGCAGTTCTTCTGCGACGGCTTCCACCTATAAGTAAACCAAAACCACGGATGCACAAACTTTTTAGAGATTTTTGGTTGTATTGTGTCGTTATGGGTTTTACAGCATCCACATCTGGTAATGCAATTGCACTTTGTTTCTTATTTGAATTTTATAATGTGGTTTATAAAAGGTCTCTGGCCTGATGAGTGGTATGGAGGTGTCAAAGAAATAGCGGTGAAATCTCCATCATTAGTTTCACAAACTTCCAGCAGATCTGAGATGCGCGAATTGCAGTACACTAGTGCAGTTCGTAATGAAAGTGTCTCATTAACAGAACTTCATGAACTTCGAACACAGATTTTGGATTTACTAAAACATCCAACTGATGTTTCCACCTATGTCAACAAACTATCTTTTGCACAATGTACATTTTTGCTTAGCGTTTATTGGGTTGAAACTTTAAGGTACCAATTTGCTGACATTAGTTTTCAATACTTTAGGTAATTATTATATCTTAGGGTGGAACACTCTGGGGAGCCCAGTCTTCAACCGATATTTGAATATTTGAGCGACATTGCGTTACAAAAAGATAAAATGGGGATGTGGCATTGCGTTTCAGCAGTTGGAGAAAGAGTTTTCGAAAAGTTTTTAGAAGCCATGGTCAATAAACCTAAAAATCAAATTCGTGAAGCAGATTTAGAGCAACACGCTCAGTTTTTATTAGTTAATTTTAATCACAATCATAAACAAATTCGAAGGGTTGCTGATAAATTTTTAGCGGGACTTGTCGATAAGTTTCCACATTTATTATGGAACCGAAGGTAGTGCTTGTAATTTTATCAAATATGAGCGTGTTTATTAAATATGTAAATTTTTAGTGTTTTGTGGACGATGTTGGACATTTTGCAAGTTTTATCACATTCTTTACAGTTAGATCCGAATCAAGAAACACCAGCATTGAAAATTCCTTCCACTCCTTACTCAATTCAACTTATGGATACATTGGAAGCTAGAGAAGTTCGTTTTAGTGAATTTAAAGTAATTTTAAAATAAAAGGAGAACTGTTTTAGAGTATCGTTAAAGATTTTGCTGCGCGATCAGAAGGTATTATGAAGGAAGCTATGAAATGGGCTCCTCAATGGACAAGATCACATATAGAGGAATATCTAAATCAAGTTCCATGGTCTGGGATGTGGCACCATAGCGGTTTGGCCCTTGGTGTTGAATCAGTATTACATTATGCCAATTTAAATTTGACTAGCTCTGCATTAAGTACAAACACGCTAGAGAAAAGACCCAACTGTGTAAAGAGTGATACAGCAAAATTTGCATCCACTATTAATTTACGCAGCAAATACAGTGGGGAGGTAACATTACAATTTACTAATACTTATTTCAATTTTAATTTGCTTTATTAAAGCAAGATTTATGTGGATTCTTTTTATAACAAAAGTTATAATGTTTTAAAAATAGTTATTTATGTAGACATAACTTTTAGGTATCTGGCATGTTAAATGTTTTGGGAGATCAAGAAAGAGAAAACTTAACCGAAAAATTGTTATCAAATGTTTGGGAAGCCTGTAAGCAAAAATCTGATTCCGTTCATCGAGAAGCGCTTTGGCGGGCTACGGCTATGCTTATATCCAGCAAACATTTTAATAGACAACTCCTGCATGCCATTGCTTGGTCTCAGGTAATAATAAAGACACATCTATTTCGTATAATAATTTTTAATAATAATTTTAGGTGGAACTCTTTACAGTTGAAGCAATGCGCACTGCCGTTGAATGTTGGCAGTGGTTGGTTACAGCACGACCTGATTTAGAAATAAGGTTTCTTCAAGAAATGGTGTCGGCTTGGATTTGTACTGTTCAAAAGCGCTTAGGATTGTTTTCTCAAGCAACCACTGAAATTAGTCCCCTTGCCGTTAGTGAAGGTGGGTTTCTTATATTTCCGAAAAGATCAATTGAATAAAGATACTAACATTTATTGCTACGATTGAATTTTTAAAACACTATGGTGTATCTGACGAAATTTCCATTTTATTGGTAGTGGTTTTTCTAAGAAATCTAATTATCATGTCAAAATAACACTTTAGTAAGGAGTATTTTCAGTTATATAACTACGTTGATTTTATTACAGGATCTAAACTTGAACCAACGCCCGCTTTTGTCAGGCCTCATGGAATTTGGGTACAGTTTTTAAGTGAAATGGTCGAAACAGCAAAATACAGTAGTTATGAAAAAGTTGAAATGTTAGCTACCCTAATACATAGATCCCTTGCAATGACTATTGGTGCAAATCCACCTTCACAAACTAGAGATGTTTCAGCAGTTGGTGTCCGTTTTAAGTACGTTGATGCTTTATTTATTTTGATGTTTTTTTTATTAAAATTATTTCTAGATTATTAACGTGTGGATTATCATTACTTCAAGGGGACATTCTACCAAAGAGTTTAGCCAAAAATGTATTACGGGAACGTATATACTGTTGCTGTTTAGATTACTTTTGTAGACCTATAAAATGCCCTACACAAAACACTTCTGAACTGAGAGAAGATATTAATGTGTTAGTACGATTTTGGCAAACAATGCATACGGATAAGAAGTATTTAAGAGCTAGCGATGTTGGAGGTAAGTCGCAAAATTAAAATTTAATTATAAAATTGTTAAAATATACCTAGTTGTATACGTTAATTGTGTCTTCATAGTGTTACTTGCCCTATTTGTATACTAATTAGGTTTGTCCACTATTATTACTAACTTTTTGTTGCGATTGTAAAACTCAAGTGACTTCACTTCGAAAAAAAAATGTAATATAGGGAATCCATATAAGTCTTGTGACTTTTACATTCTTATAAAGCGATTAATGTATATGAATGAGTACTTTTCAAAAGTTATTAAAAATAATGAACGAAAAGAACTTTTCGGACTTAAAAGTCTAAACTGACTGGACTTTGGATTGAAAGTTATAACTGCCATTATTTTGTAAGCCTTTTGTTCACATTTGTTGTATAATTTTGCTATTATTTTGGAAACACAGCATCATATTCGTTCAAAATCAACGTTATCAAAAATGACGAGGCTTATGTGGATTTTTTATAATAACCATTTTCCTAGATGTATTTATGAGACAATTATTTAAATTTTTTTACCATACCTTACTAATATTGACTAATTGATTGTTTGTGTGATTACTCAGAAATTTCGAATCTTTTTACTATTCTGTGATATATATGGCGTCTCACTTCTCACTTTTAAAACTGTTCGTTTCTCTGCTTATGTCTTTTCACAGAACACCTGCATGCCTATATGTTGTTGTTTATATTATCCTTTTTTCATTTGCCAGATTTAGATTTAGGTACAACTACCAATTTATCATCACTGCACTCGACCGAGTTTTCAAAACCAAACGAATTCAATCGCCCGATAACTGGCGGATGGATTAATACAGTTCCACTTTCAAGCAGTACAGCGACACTTAGTAAACGATCAACGAAATCAAAACACATTCCTATCGCTGATAATTTTGTGAAGTGTTACATCAAGAAGAGGAACTTAATTTTAGAATTACTCGTAAGTCTATTTTATACTTAAATATTGTGGTTAAATCTATTTCTTTAGGCGGTCGAAATCGAATTTTTGATAGTTTGGCTAAATCCCATATCTCGTATTGATATACAAGTGCCCGGTGAAGAAAACATAGCCGCTTGGAGAGCCAAAACCATCACTGATAAACAATGGCAAGATTACACACGATTAGCTTGGGATATATCGCCCGTTTTAGCCGTGTTTTTACCAATGAGATTGAAAAATAGCGAGGCAATTATAAACGAAGTGTGTCATCAAGTGAGGCAGAAACCGTTGCTTGTATCTCAGGTTCCTGAAGCTCTTCAATATCTTGTTACTACCGATGCAATTTTAGTAGATAATCCTAAGTTAGTGCATATGCTAACGTGGGCTCGTGTTTCACCTGTGCAGGCATTGTCTTACTTCAGTCGGCAGTTTCCACCTCATCCAATAACGTCCCAATATGCCGTTAAAGTTCTGAGATCTTATCCGCCCGATGCGGTTCTTTTTTATATCCCACAATTAGTGCAAGCATTACGACATGATACTGTACGTTTTTAATATTGAATTCATTTTTAAAGCAGTTTAATTGTTTTTTTTATAGATGGGGTATTTGGTTGAGTACATAAAATACATAGCGAAAATTTCACAAGTGGTTGCTCATCAAGTTATTTGGAATATGAAGACAAACATGTTTATTGATGAGGATATGCAACAGAAAGATCGTTAGTATAACAATTAATTTTGTCGTAAGTATTGCAAGATGTGTTTTTATTGTAGCTGTTTTATACGACTTATTGGATGCACTGTCGAATAATGTACTTAATTCTCTTTCCGGACCAGCAAAGCAATTCTATGAAAGAGAATTTGATTTCTTTGATAGAATAACAGCTATCAGTGGAGAAATACGGCCTTATCCAAAAGGTTCCGAAAGAAAACGTGCTTGCTTAGAAGCCCTAAGTAAAATAAAGGTGGTTATTTTGTAAACCAAGTTATTAGAAAAACTTATATACTAATATTTAGGTACAAGCTGGTTGTTATTTGCCGAGTAATCCAGAAGCAATGGTTCTGGATATTGATTACAATAGTGGAACGCCAATGCAAAGCGCCGCTAAAGCTCCATACTTGGCCAGATTTAAAGTTGCACGTTGTGGAATTAACGAACTTGAAAATATTGCTATGGCTGTGTCTAATAATCAAGCAAACGCATTGGTAATGTTTTTAATTAAATGCAACTATCTGAAAGTTATTTTCTTTTTTGTTTGGTAGAGCAAGGATAATTTATCGTTGGGACCAGAAATGTGGCAGGCTGCTATTTTCAAAGTTGGTGACGACGTTCGTCAGGACATGTTGGCTTTACAAGTTATTGGAATTTTTAAGAATATATTTCAACAAGTTGGTCTTGATTTATATCTCTTTCCTTATCGTGTTGTAGCTACTGCGCCGGGGGTAAGTGTGGTTCTAAATATTTGATTTGTGTTATAAATATTTTTATGTAGTGTGGAGTCATAGAATGTGTCCCAAATGCTAAGTCTCGGGATCAACTTGGTAGACAAACGGATATAGGGATGTACGAATATTTTCTTAAGAAATATGGAGATGAAAGTACAAAAGAATTTCAAAACGCAAGAAGAAATTTTGTGATGTCGATGGCTGCATACAGTGTTGTTGGATTTCTGTTGCAAATCAAAGATAGACATAATGGAAATATTATGTTGGATATCGATGGTCATCTTATACACATTGGTAAGGTTTTTTTTATTTAAATACGAATTGCCAAAAGTTTAAAAATAATTGTACGAGAGATGTGATTTATTTTTCGTAGTTTATAGTGTTTTATAAAAATTAAAAGTAATTTAAAACTGAGAAGAATTGAAACATCTTTAGAAAGCGAGGAAAAAAATAATTTTGTTTTTTTTCCAAAATATGATTTGTTTTACACTATTAATTAGCATTGTTCTTTTTTCTTAGATTTTGGATTTATGTTTGAATCTTCCCTGGAGGAAATTTGGGTTTTGAACCTGACATAAAATTAACGAACGAAATGGTTATGATTATGGGTGGTGTAATGGATGCCGAACCATTTAGGTGGTTTTGTGAACTTTGCGTACAAGCCTATTTAGCCGTTAGGTTTGTAACAATTTTGTTCTAGTTAAGTAAATGAAAATAATAGTTTCATTTCAGACCTTATCAAGAAGCAATAATATCATTGGTATCGTTAATGCTGGACACTGGACTTCCATGTTTTAGAGGACAGACGATTAAATTATTGAGGGCGAGGTTTTCTCCTAATGCTACTGATAAAGAAGCTGCCGCTTTCATGTTACAAGTTGTTCGAAGTAGCTGTTTGAACTTTAGAACACGTACATATGATATGATTCAATATTATCAAAATCAAATTCCCTACTAATTGAATGTTTGTGTAGTTATTGGTCAAAGGATTTTTCAAAGGTAATTTTAATACTCTCTAAGTATTGTAATTTATTATTTGACTATTTTTTCCGTAATTCTGTTGCGTATTTTTATTAGTAGGTTTTAGGTGTTTTTTTAATTTATAATTTTTTTTAATCGGATTGTTTTTTAACCTGGCGGTTGTGAAAGGTTTTTAGATGAACCGCGAAAGCGAGTAACAGCTATCGTTACCTAAAATGAGAAGGGAACTGCGAAAATATTTTGGTATTTGAAAGGGCAGTGACTACAAAAAAAGGTTAAAATCCACTGTATTCATTAAAAGACGTAGGTACCATGCTTTTTTTTAAGTTACAAAAATCGTAAATTGGGGAAAAGGTGATTTGTAGGTGTCAGTTTATAAAATGCACATAATTTAGGTGGAAGCACACATGGGCAACCTCCGACCCTCCACTTCTTCTAATCCAGCCCTTATCTTTCTCTGCGGAGTTTGATAAATCATTATAATTAAATGAATTAAAAAGTAGCAACTTGTTTTAATTCATTTAATAATAATTTAATTTAATCATTTCACTCAGAGTTACGGAAGGTTGCCCATGCCTGATGTAAAGTAATTACTATCAATGAAATATATGTGATATATGTTTAAAAGTTAATTCTTGAATTACGTTTTTAGAAGTGTTTTCTAAAAATTTAGAAAATGTATTTCCTCAACAAAATTGATTTATGAAAACTTAAAATCATAGTGCAACTTGGTGAATGTCAGAGTATTAGATGTTATCAGTATTTAATGCATTGCATAATTAAGTAGATGTTATATGATTGGGCTTTGTTAACATTTATGTCCTTGTATTCAGATAAGTCTAATTTTTTTATAAAAATTGATATATTACTGTATATATGTAAAGTAGTGTAATATTTTATAATTTGTTAGAAACTTGAGATGTTTATTTAATTTATGACTGTCAGAACTAAAGCATATCCAGAAAATTAAAGAATTTACATGTATCAATATATAGTTGTTTTTAATGAAGCACTAATATGGTATTCTTTTATATGACGATTGTTGAAGATGTAGCCCATTAGTAACACAAATACAACATATAGTTTATGAAAAGCAAAATTTTCGAAATTAGATGATGAATCTAAATTTTGCAAACAGGCGAGGCATTAAAAAAGTTATACGAAGGATGAGATAATATATATATGTTTAATGTAAACGTTATAAAAGATATCACTTCTTTAACTAGTTTGTTGCACAAAAGAAATTGGTGACTTAGGAGAAATTGATTAATTTATTAAAATATGTATTATTTTATTATATAAGTGTAAATTTAGAATATGACGTACTTATTGTTTCTAAATCAAAAGAAAATATCGCTATAATGACATTATTTGCTAATGGATATAGTAGTTGAAATTTTTATTACTGGATTTTTTACTGTTTGTTTTGTATGTACGTACTTTTCACTAATCTGAAGATCATTATCATAATAATATTTGTAGATGTTGCATAAAATTCATTTAAAAATGATTATGATTGCTTTGAAGATTTAAATAATACATATTTGTACATGTAATAATTTTTGTACGTGGAAGTAGTTACGTGTAATGTTAATATTTGTTAATGTGAATTTTAAAATTATGAAGTTTATTATCCTATTGTGTTAAAGTTGTTGTTTAACTGCTACTAAATAAAAGTTTTGGTTTTCTATAACTTGAGTACATTTTGGAAAACAGTAATATATTTTATTGAAAGGGTTCGTCTTTGTTTAAAAAAACTAGAAATTCTTATTTACATATGATTGGTTTTTAATATGAAATAAAAATACATTTACTCATCAACTCAATTCTATCTTATTTTAACAGTCTTTTCAATGTCCTATGTTCATTAAATACATTTGTCCATAGAAGTGTAAATAATAATTATTATTAAAATTATCACTAATATAGGTAAATGATATGAATTTATAAATAACTGTTTTACAAAATGAAATCAAGTAATTTAAGAGAAATAACAAAATATAATATAATAAGAAATACTAGTTTCATCACAGTGTCTTTACTTTTACACAAAATACAGAATTAAATAAATAGTCTTCTTTTTAAGTTATTTAGCAGCTGTCGATATGTGAACGAAGGGCAGAAATTTTGGCAAAGACTCGTGGATAATCAACTTTAGCGCATCCTCTGCCCCAGGAGGCGATACCAACTTGTCGTCCTCCTACAACAATCGGTGATCCTTCGTCGCCCTTAAAATTACCAAATTTGTTAAATATTCTTACATGGTCTAATATGTAAGTTCATAAAAAGTAAATTAATAAATATATAACTTTGTTTTCAAATTGATGTTAATTCTACTTGCTGTAGTAAACTAAGTAAATGGAACTTACTTTGCAGGCATCCTTAGTTCCATCAGCGTTACCGAAGCAAATCATACTTGGAGTGATAGAATTTTTTCCATACGATAATTTACAAGAAACATCACTTATTTTGGGAAGATCGACTTCTTGCAAATGGGTATGTTTCAGTATTATAAGAGAAGGATCGCCCCATCCTGTTACAGTTCCTAAAGCATTATCTGCTACTTCGTCCGTAGCCGAGGCTAGAATAACAGGTTGAGCCCCAGGTCCTAATACAATTTCAGCTTCTAACAACAAAACAGCAACGTCGTTGTCGTTACTCCAAGGACTGTAATTGCGGTGTTCACAAATACTGGTCACTTGAATCAATTGGCCACCAGTTTCGCGAATGGAAGTGCTTGCACGAACTTTGAAAAATCTTGTAAAGGCAAATATTCTAAAAAATAATATAAATTAATAAAGAAGAAGCTTGAAGATATTTTGAGCTGGAGTACCCTTGGACGCATTGTGCAGCAGTCAACGCTTTGTTTGCTGAAATTATGGATGCACCGCAAATATGTTTCGATTTGTATTGTAAAGATAGAGTATAGGGATAGTATTCTATATCTACCTCTGAACCACCAAAGATTCTTTCTTTATTATTAGGAACGACAGCCCCTAAAGCGTATATAATTTTTTATTAGATAATTTCAAGAGGAACTTTGAGATTTTGGCTTACCCAATGCAATGGTGATTAAAGCGAATGCTGCTGTTATTTTGAACATTTTGACTGAACTGAATATTATAAGAAACGAATTCGTTTTTATACTAACAGTCTGTCTCCTTGCGATTAAGACCACTTGAAGTCTCGTGCTAATACCTATGATAAAAAAGTAATCCTTAAGCTTTGTACTTTTGATAATTTACCGGAATTGTAATGTCTGTATTCGTTATTTTAAGCAAATTACATATCAGATAATTTAAATATCATTTTTTTAGATTTATCATAAAAAATTAAATTAAACAAATAAGTGTTAAAATGTTGTCAAAGTTAGAAAAGTTATGAGACTTAATGTAAATTTATTGTTCATAGTATTAATGCATCCATATACAAACTCTATCCTAAGAACTGTTTTGCTTTATTAAAAGTAAATTATTGGCTGACAAAGTAGCCTCAACTTTCGGAGTTAGTTTGTCAGATCTACTCTGAGAAAAAAAAACATTAAAAGAATATTTTTTGAATTTCTCCACTAAATCGATTATAAATCGTTTAGCTTTCGAACTTATTAGGACGCATCCTCCGCGTTAAGCGGGGTCTCACTGTATACTAAATAATAACTTTAATTATAGTTATATCTTAAGAATTAACATGTTTATAAATTAAATCCTATTTCAGCTATTTTGAATTTGGTTTCTCAACATAATCCGATTCGATGTCAGATTTCACATTTTCCTTTGCAGTTGCAGTTATTGTCTTTAGCTGTAGCAAATTTTTCTTGATACATGCAAGATGACTCGCAAAATCAGATTCTTTATAACGAATTTTAAAATGTCTGCGATTGCAAATATTCAAATACATTTTCCAACAGATTCTTTTAACCGTGAGTATTTCGATAAGTCGTTCTCCGCATTCGGTTTGAATTGTTTGTACAAGAGATTCCCATTTTGCTGTTTCATCTTTTGCAATTTTATAACGTTTATGCAGATTTGTGACGTGATTATGGACTCCTTTAAGCTCGATGCTGTGACTTATAAGTTGTTGTCGCTACAAAAAAATGTTATTGCAAATTATATATGTGGCTACTCATTATTGATTACGAATTCATCTCGCAAATTTTCTAAAGTTGTTATATTGTCGTCTATTCGTTTTGTTAAAATGTCACGAGCTTCATCGAGAGCTGCAAATTTTTTATACACATCGTGTCCTTTTTTGTAGTCGGGATAAGCCTCAGCAACAGTATTTAAAAATTGCTAAAATTAGAAAATTGTTATAGTCAAACTAATTTACGCAATCAATTAAATTTACTTCGTAAATTAAATGTGATTTGATTTGATTTTCCATTTGTTCTTTGATTTTGTGTAATTTTTTATATTCATCCTTTAGATTCTTAATTTCTTGGTCTTTTTCCGTTTGAAATTTTTGTTGTTTTTCGGTTTGTTTAATTGCACGTTCGCGTTTCTGAATATTTTGAGTTATCATCTAAAAATTAATAGAATTAATAATGTGTCTTTTAGTAAAATTATATATACTTCGTCAAATTCGCAAAAAGTATTTCTCAGTTTTTGAGCTTCAGTATTAAGTTCTTCCCATTGTGAATCTAAGTAATCTCTTCTTTTCGCAGCATCTTTTTTTGGCTTCTAATTTATTTTCAGTCTCATAAACATCGTTTCGTGCTTGTATTAAATTTATTATCGGTTCTAATCTTGAAACGTCCCATTCTGGATGAATTCTGAAAAAAAGTTTTTTTTTGAAGGTAAAGAGTAGCTACCGGAAAAAAAAGATTAGTTTGTTACTTTACTGCTTTTTCTTCTAATTTTGATCGTAAGTAATCGCCAACTGCTTTTTCGGGCGATAATTTTGGAAAAGTAATTTTTTCGAAAACTTTATCGTCTTTCTTTGTAAACATGTTTCGTGCAAATATATCCCGGCTCTTGGTTTTATCGACTAAACAAGCCGATCAAATAGAAACGAAGAGGACGATCAATAGCCATTTTACCAAAAAAAAAAAATTATTTAACAACGTAGGGAAAGTTATGTGTAAATCGAATCGGAGAATATATTAAGTTTGTTCGTCTTTTGTACCTTTGTGATTCATCACGTCTGAAACAGATAATTAGATTTGTATCGTTCCTGTGATAAAATTATAAGTACCCCGACGTCTGCATTCAAATTATACTACCGCATAATTAAAATACTTTCTGTCGCATAATTATTTTTTATATTTACTTATTTTAATAAATAGGGTGTTGGTATTTTCACAGAACTTAACCGAAATGCCATAAAAAAAAACACAGAAGAAAAGAACTGTTACAGATTACCGAGTATTCGTATTTTAATACAAAATTTAAAAAAAAATCAAAAAAAATTTTGGAACAAATCTATACAAAGCTATATTTTCCATTTCATTACATATGCCAATTTTGATACATAATGTAGACCTTCTGTTGGCATAATCATAAAATTGTTCTTTGAGTATCTACAACAGTAAAACCTCACTAACGTCGGTTCTTGCTCAAATTGATCTTTTGTAGAGGTGGTCGTCTCAGAGAGAAAGACAAAGATAATAAAGTAAAAATAATGAAGAATACTATATTAGATTAAAAAAAGTTATTATTTATCAGAATCATATTGTTAATTATTGTAAATCACGCTTAAAACCGAGTGTGCACATTCGAGCTCAAAGTGGCACATTCCGATCTCGGGAAAATGAAGCGCGCCGCTCCGCGTCGCGCTTCATTTTCTTTCCTCGCTCAGAAATGTGCCACTTTTCGCTCGAATGCGCACATTCTTGTATTTATTAGATTTATCTACGTTGTTCGTCGCTCTTTCAAAATCAAAAAATTAAATTTAGTTCGGTAAATATCGATTTTGTTCCAAAAAATGTATTTTTACCATAGCAATGAGTGCGAGCGAGCGAAAAGATACAACAATTCCACAAGTACGAGTGAGAAGGAACGATTAAAATTATTCAACTGATTTATCGCCTAATGTATTGGCCTAAATTATTGTGAATCGCGCTTAAAACCGAGTGTGCACATTTGAGCTCAAAGTGGCACATTCCGATCTCGGGAAAATGAAGCGCGCCGCTCCGCGTCGCGCTTCATTTGCCTCCCTCGCTCGGAAATGTGCCACTTTTCGCTCGAATGTGCACATACCCCGCATTCAATGGATTTGTCTATATTAATCAACTCTCTTTCGAATCAAAAACCTAAATTCAAATTTTTTATTCGGAAAAATTGTGGCGCCTGTTTTTCTAAAAAAAGTACAGTAAAACCTCTCTACAAATTGGTCTTTTGTAGAGGTGGTCATCTTAGAGAGAAAGACAAAGATAGTCAATGCAAGTGTAATAACAAATACTACCATATATTAGATTAAATATAAATTTTTTGTTCTAGGACAAAACTCACATCAGTCAGTACTTACAAAAAATGTTAAAATATATTTTATTTTATGTAGGGACCTACTACAGACGTTCCCATATTTCGGCCGCAAACTTGATGAGGTTCGAGGTTGTTTTTCAATTTTTATAATTTTTTTAATCGGGCCCACTTGGGAGTTTCAGTATTCTAATTTGGTCCTATTATCAGGGCCGGTTTCACTATTGTGTTCTACACAATGGGGTCTCCTATTGATCAGACAAAAAGTAAAATAATAATGTATTTATTAGCGTGGAGCGATAAAAAATTTTTTTTCTCAGCCTGGTGCTAGAATTTGTAGCTTATAAAAAATAAAAATTTTTGAAAAAAAAATTTTTAATTACACAACATCTTGAGGTGGCCCACTGATTTTTTAAATTAAATTCAAGTTAAAATTCTTTTGAAACAAAAAAAAATTTTTTGGCTTGTAATCTTCAAATTTATCTGTTCGAGAAGCTGCAAAGTGTCGTCTTTCTTACCCATTAACAATTATTAACTTAAAAAAAATTTCTATCGCCATTATTGCAGTTTTCAAAAAAATTCCGATACAATAATATACTTTTCTTAGGCATTAAAGTGAATTTGGAGTTAGAAACGATCAAATTTGTTCATTTTTAGATAAATTTGAAGATTACAAGGCAAAAATTTTTTTTTTGTTTCAAAAGAAGTTTAACTTGAATTTAATTTAAAAAATCAGTGGGCCACCTCAAGATGTTGACAAAAAAAATTTTTTTTTTTTCAAAAATTTTTATTTTTATAAGCTACAAATTCTAGTCCCAGGCTAAGAAAAAAATTTTTGTTTTCCACTCCACCCTAGTATATATTGTTTAATTTTAAAAATACTTATTAATAAGTTTTTTTATATAAGGGCCGCCAGGAACCCTTGCCCGGTCCTGACTATTTTAAAAAAATTTGGCGATCTCTAATCTACTAAATGGTGCAATTGGACATGACTATTGTTCATATTCAAAGCAAAATGATTTGTTTAATTTAATTTTTTATGATAAATCTAGAAAAATTGATATTTAAATTATCTGATATGTAATTTGCTTAAAATAACGAATACAGACATTACAATTCCGGTATTTTATCAAAAGTACAAAGCTTAAGGAGTACCATTTTATCATAGGTATTAACACGAGTCTTCAAGTGGTCTTAATCGCAACGAGACACGCTGTTAGTATAAAAACGAATTGATTTTTTATATTATTCAGTTCAGTCAAAATGTTCAAAATAACAGCAGCATTCGCTTTCATCACCATTACATTGGGTAAGCCGAAATCTCGACGTTCCTCTTGAAATTATCTAATAAAAAATTATATACGCTTTAGGGGCCGTCGTTCCTAATAATAAAGAAAGAATCTTTGGTGGTTCAGAGGTAGACATAGAATACTATCCATATACTCTATCTTTGCAATACAAAACGAAACATATTTGCGGTGCATCCATAATTTCAGCAAACAAAGCGTTGACTGCTGCACAATGCGTCCAAGGGTACTCCAGCTCAAAATATCTTCATGCTTCTTATTTATTAATTTATATTAATTTTTAGAATATTCGCATTTGCAAGAAAATTCAAAGTTCGTGCAAGCACTTCCATTCGCGAAACTGGTGGTCAATTAATTCAAGTTACCAGTATTTGTGAACACCGCAATTACAGACCTTGGAGTAACGACAACGACATTGCTGTTTTGCTGTTAGAATCCGAAATTGCATTTGGACCCACGGCTCAACCCGTTATCCTAGCTTCGGCTAGCGAAGAAGTACCGGATAACTATTTAGGAACTGTAACAGGATGGGGCCAACGCTCTCTTATAACACTGAAACATACCCATTTGCAAGCAGTCGATCTTCCCAAAATAAGTGACGTTTCTTGTAGATTATCGTATGGAAGAAAATCTATCACTCCAAGTATGATTTGCTTCGGTAATGCTGATGGAACTAAAGATGCATGTAAAGTAAGTTGCATTTACTTAGTTTACCAAAGCGAGCAGAATTAACATCAATTTGAAAACAAAGTTAACTATTGATGATTTTACTTTTTTTTTACAAGTTTGGTAATTTTCAGGGCGATGTAGGATCACCGATTATTGTAAGCGGACGACAAGTTGGTATCGCCTCCTGGGGCAAAGGATGCGGTAAAGTCGATTATCCACGAGTTTTTGCCAAAATTTCTGCGCTTCGTTCACATATAGACAGCTGCTAAATAACTTAATAAGATTATTTATTTAATTATGTATTTTGTTTGATATTAAAGACACTGATAAAACTAGTACTGCTTATTATGATATACTTTGTTATTTTCCTTTAGCACAAGACACCAGCGAAGAAGGTAAAACATACGTTTTGAAAGTTTCCACCGCGTTTTCCACCCAGACATTGGGTCCTGTTGATTTTTTTACTTAAAGCCAAATTTAATTTTTATATTCTTATAAAGTATAGAGCATAGCAATCATTATTTTTTTTAAATTCTTAGTTTTAAAATATCAACTATAATAACTAGAACAATAATTTATTTTCCGTTTTCAGAATTAAATTAAGATAACCAATGTTTCCATTTAAAAATATTAAACCTTATTTTCGAGAAGGAATAATACAACAAACAATATTGTCAATTATTTAATATTTTTCTTACAAAATCGTATGATAATGTACAAATAAAATAAAATCTAATCAAAGAGACCAAAGCCCATATCTTCATCTTCAGATTCAGATTCGTCTTTCTTCTCTTCTTTCTTTGTTTCTGTAATTAAAGAATATATGTATTACTTTGCTGCATTTAAGAATTACTTTCTTTTCAATATTATAATCAATCAGTTCTATAAAAAACATCATAATTTCAGTCGAAAGATGGTAATAAAGTGCATCATATATTTTATTTAATTGAGAGACCTAGTTAAGTAAAAGTAATTGTAGAAGGACAAGCATCTGCAATTAATAAGATACAATTCTTACCTTTCTTTACTTCGGCAGCAGCTGGTGCAGCAGCTGCGGCGACTGCTACAGGGGCAGCTGCTCCAGCAGCAGGCATGGCACTCAACTTTTCACGACCTGCAAACCATAGCACATAAGCAAAAAACATACATCAAAAGTACTTTTCTGCATAGCTCATTATGTTCAGAAATGTATGTTTAATCATAATCTTCATGCGAAAGATGGTGTAAGTTAAGAATTCATCATATATTCAAACTTTGTAAAAGTGCAGTATTTCCAGACATCATATAAAAATCAAATAACATTGTTATGCCAAAATGCTTTTGCACCTAAATGATCTACAGAAATACGGCACTTATTAAGAAAAGAGGTAAAACATTAGAATACCTTTAGTAATAAGTTCGTCAATGGATTTTCCATTAAGTTCGCCAATAACCTTTTTCAATTTGTCTCCATCGGCTTCAATACCAACAGAGCTTAAAATCTTTTCAATGTCATTGGCAGCTGGAGAAGCTTTGCCCCCAAGAACAGCTAAGAGATACGCAGCCACGTAACGCATTCTAAAACAGAATAATATTTAAACATGCATCGCCACCACAACTTAACCTTAAAATTATTTATCTTGAAATATTTGAACCATCTACTTATATTATTTATTAAAAACCAATTTAATGTAAACATTAAATTATAGAAAAATTATCTTGAAAGATATGATAACTTACTTTTAAGTCTGTAGACACGAAACGTGAACCGCAAAAAATTTGTACTTTAACTTTACAAGATGTAAAATGAAATGGGTTATGTATTATTGTGCGTGCGCTAGAGGGAGTTAAATAATCTAGTGGTAATTTTAAAAACTATTTGATTCAGAACTGAATAAAAACTTGTATTTTATTTATCAAAAACACCAATACAAGGTGTTATAAACGTATTAGATCCTACTGAAACAGTATTAAGATTTATATAAATTTTCTTTCATAAATTATGTAAAGGTTTATTGCTAGTTAATTTTCAAAGTAAAAATTTCGACTTTACACCCCCGGCTTTTTCATAAATATCAAATAGCATGCCTTCAGATAGGCCCAATGAACCATCATTTTGCCTAGCCGAAGCCAAAAAGTCCGAGAACTTCAAATTTAATTAATTTTGCATCGACAAATAACTTATAACTACATCTTTTATTATTTACTCTTGCTTACTTTTCAATGTCTTGAAAGACTTCTTAAATTTACAAAAAAACTACATATCTATCGAATTGCCACTAAAAAGACAGATGTGTTAAATGACAACAGCCGATCTTACAAAATTTCCAATTATGAATAATAGAAATGTTTCGTGAAAATATATCTATTTTGACAATAATGCGAAATTTCAAGACAGCAAATTGATCTAGTCTAATACACACAAAGTAGAATTTAAATTATCCTTACTGAAGTATTCCATAAAGTTATTTAATATTAATAACAAAATAAAAAGGTAATGTACAAATCTTTAAGGCACCTTTGAAATTAAAAGTATCTAACATACAAATAGAAAATAATCAGTTTCTCATTTAAGAGCGCATCGTAAAATAATTATTAAAGCACCATTTTATAAAATTTGTTCATGTGTGAAATAATAATACAAGTAAAGAAATCAATACTATTTTAGATTAGGGTTTTCTTTACAACAATGCGCACTTAAATCAACTCCTAAAAAATAAAAATCTAAATATAGCTAAAGCTATTTATTTGAACACAAAAAATACATGTTGTAGAGGTAATGTGCAAAAATGGCAAATTTTCAATACTTTATAGGATATTAAAGAACGTTCAAAATAGTATAAAACGTACGATCTCTAAATTTAAAAAAATAATCAAAAAATGAATAATAAGAAAAGACACTTGGCTAATTGCTACTGGAATTGTTGCATTAAAAATTGCAACGATAGTTCAACTCTGATTCGAGTTACAAGACCCTTCAGTAAAAACTAAGCTAATTTAGGTACAAGATAATCTTTTAATCATAGAACATTAAGATGTAACGTAAATCAGCATAGGATGGGCAATACTTAAAGTATACTACACAAAATTCGAGCGCTAAAATGACTTTTCTAAAATCTTAAGTCTTACTTATGATAAAAATAAAATTTGCAACTGATACACAAAAAAACTTCCTCGTATCCGTCCTATTTAAACTTAAAGCTAAGTCTTCTATGTATTTCACATAATTCTGCATTTCTCTTCGCCTTGGGGATCTCCCTGCTGATGGTGGAGCTCTTCGGCTCCCAAAAAGTTCGCAAATTCACGATGGCGAGTCGAGGAGCTTGCTAATTGCCTTTTCACCCTGAAATGATGACATTTTAAATTATGACATTGGAAATCGAACACCCACAATATTAAATTATTTAAATACTAGTTAATTTTTATTTTTGGAATACAAGTTTGTGGCGAAATGCAAATTTAGGTAACAGATGTCTTCTTAGGACAGTTATTTATGTTGTAAGCGGTTGAATTTCTCGATGATAAATTGCGATTACGTGTTTATGGTATTATCCTTGAAAATGCTAGAAATAGATTAAAAGCACCCCTCAAAATCAATAATTGTGATAACTGCTGAGAATCGTTTGAGACCCCATGAACAAATTCGTTCTAAGGGAGATTCCTGCGATTTTTATTATAAAGCTCTTCGCGACAGGTAAATGCAAATGTATGCAAATATTGATGATGTAAGAAGGTCGAAAATATATTGTAGGCGATGACCATGCTCAAGGTTTTCTATAAAACTAGCGTAACATTCGTTTTATTGGAATTTAGGTCATTTCGAATGGGAAATGTGCACGATTTAACTTCCACCCCTATCAAAAATCGAATCAACTTATGACTTAAAAACAAATCGGTGGAGAGTGACCTTATTACAAATGTCTTTATTAGAAGATTCATGCTACATTCAAAATTATTACATAACTATATAAAATTATATATATTCATATATTATATATTTCAATACTAAAAATAGATTATTAGTTTATAGGGATTAAAAAAGACCAATTTTAAAATCGTCGTGAAAACAACATATTTCGTTTATCTTGATATGAGACGTACCTTTCAGAAACCGCTACTTCTTCACCGGAGTTGTCAATTAACGTTGTTGTCATATTATCGCTGATGAACCACTTCTGAGATTTCATAACTAAATTATGAGGAGGCTCGTGATCTTTCCCTAAATTAGCCGACCAGATTGTGATGTAAGTGTTGGGTTCAATCTTGGTGGTTCGATGGAATCTGTACGTTGTTTCCAAGTCTCCAGCTTTACGAACAACTTGCCATCCGCCCAGGGATATTTCCTTATTACCTTTATTGTATAATTTAACGTACTGTCCGTCACCATCGACTTCTGATACTTCCACGTCGGTCTTTGATGAACTGGAAACGCTGAAGTCTGATACACTTTGCTCTTGACTTTCTTCTAACATTGTACGTTTGCGTTTGCTTCCAAAACGAACGGGGGTTCCGCGTCTTTGGGAAGAACTAGAACGCATGGTTCTAGAAGAGTCTGCACTCCCCGATGGAGTTATATTAAGGCGATCTTCTTCCGATTCTAAGAGCTTGCGGTAAGCAGCAATTTCAAGATCTAATGATACTTTGATGTCCATTAGATCCTGATATTCTTGCAGTTGTTGTGCCATTTCGTCTCTCAAACGAGAGAGCTCATTTTCCAGCATAGCCAAGTCTTCGGCGTGACGGAGGCGCTCATTTTCAAGTTGTTTCTCCAAGTCGCGTACGCGTGTGTTCATCACGCTATTTTGATTCTCCAAATCGGAGATGCGACCAGTCAATGTACTTACACGTGATTGGTACTGACGAAGCTCTTCTATAGCAGCTGCCGCAGCACCGGTGTTACGATTTGCAGCATTTTGGAGGCTCTTAATTTTATTTTCGTAGAGCAGTTCGATTTCTTGACGATTGTTGGCCATTTGTCCCTCATATTGATCTCTCAAGTCTTGCAAAGCTTGTGAGAGTTTAGCTTCGTAATGCTCGGCTAAGCGACCATCAATTTCGCTTATTTCGATTTGTCGTTTGGTGCGGGTCTCAGTGAGCTGCTGTTGATACACCTGATCTTTAAAGGATAGTTCCTCGCGTAAGCTTTGATTGTTATTCTCAACATCAACTCGAGCTAATGATTCGTCTTCTAATTGCTTCCGTAACTCATCGACCTGCTTCTTCAATTTATCGCGTTCTTTCTCCAAGTCTCTCAACTCAGCTTGGTCCCTTTTAGCATCTGATTGAGCTTGGTTGTACTTGAGTGTTAGATCATTGTTTCGAGCCTCTAAAACACGAACAGAATTTTCAGCAAGTACTAAATCCTTACTTTTTTTGGCGAGTGTTGCTTTCAACTCTTCGTTCTCGTCCCATAACCTCTTGGTGTCGATTTCGAGCTTTGCCTTTTCTCTGTGAGTTTCGTCCAGTAATTTTCTTGCGTCTGTTAGTTCATGATCGTACATAGATTTTATGTTTTGCACCTCCCGGGTAACGGTCTCCTGGGTTGTCTGAACTTCACGTGTGAGACGGCTGTTTTCGGTTTCCAAATATCTTACTTTATCGATGTAAGCGGCAAGTCTATCGTTTAGGTTTTGCAAGTCGGCCTTCTCCTGCAGGCGCGAGTGCCTGGTAGGGCTTAAAGGGCTGGATGGGCGCCCCGATTGAGAAGCCGGCGTAGCGCTTTTTCGTGTTTTAGATGCCATTTTATGGATTCACTTTAGTTAGAATCACCACACACTCTGCGAGTTCTCACTAACTTCTAACTAAAACGTGCAGCCTATTCGGTAAAATGCGGTCGAGGTCTTCGAGGTAACCAAACTATTTTAGGAGATGATGTATACAAGCACAAGCCACCACCGCGAACATTAACGGTTTTACGAATTTTAAGTAAATAGGTGCGGTTACCGGCACGCTCTGAAGATTTCTGTAGATCAATAGCTAACTTCAAATCTGTATAAAAGTCACTTGAAATACATGACAGTTTGTTCATTTATCCATAGATGACTCTTCCTCATTTTTATCTTGAAGGTTATTAATTGGTTAATTTATTTAATTTAAATTAGAAAAAGTGATGGTACTTAGATGAATGTGTTAATTAAACCTATTTAGGTTAGAGTTCCATCGTGAAGCAGCCCTTGAATCGTACGGAAATGTATGTAGGGCGTTAATTTTGTATTCCAGGTTAGTAAATTAGATAATATCAAGTGTCCAAACCATTCAAATCAAAAGATATAACAGTTTTAATTTCGTTGTTTCCGAGCTAAAATTGGCCATCTTAGTCAAATAGTTGGGCTGACGTAGGTTAGATGGCGCTTCGAAATCAGCTGGAAATTTAAAAGTACCGAACGAGTAAAGATGCGAAAAGTAAATTGGAGAAATAAAAATAATTATTCTAAGTTATTAATGATGCATTGTTATTTTCTATATTAACTCCAGGATATACTCTTTTGATGTCTGTGAAGACATGTTGCAACATATTACCTGTAGAGCGATTAAAATTTTTAAGAAACATCTTGCGATAAAAAAATCCGCGATATATAAATTAGCCGCGTTGTTTTCTCTACTTCTTATACAACTCCGACAAGATTTAATACTTTTTTTTTCAGTTTTCGCCACTGTCTTTCCTCTTTTTAGTACACACTATTTCCATACCTTCTCGAATGATTAATTACGAAATGATTCCCCATTCCGCATCAGAATTCGGTGATGGGATCAAATTCTTCCTCGATACCATTGTATCCACCCCAAGAATCAGAGTGTATGAAAGTAAGAGGCTCAACATATGTTCTAATAACCCTATGCAATTCTGCACGATTTCTTTGTTGAATGGGCACTATAAACATATCATCCGTTTCTCTGCAAATACCACCGAAACATCATAATTGTTAGCGATAGATGGGTCCCCACTTTTATTAACCTGTTTGCAAGATTTCTGAATATTAGTTTTTCTTCTGTTTCAATAGACTAATAAAAATTTACTAAATTACAAAAACAATAGAGTAATGTAAAAAACCAAAAAAAAATAATAGACGGGGTGTCGGACGAATAAGTACTGGAACTTAACCCGCTTGTAAACGACCCTAAACCAAACAAAAATTTGTAATAGGTATATACCTTATTATTTTTATTCAAATTTGTTATAACGATGCCATTAAAGCCGAACGTAGAATTTGTTTTTACAAAAATACGAAAAATGCATAGGAATCGTGTAACAAATATGTCAATTAGCAATGGAACACGTACTAAATGACCTCACTTTCTTTTAAAAACATAAATGTAGAGACATTGCTGTGTTGCCATTTACTGGAAAATCAAAATGCATTTTTCTCGCAATTTTGTAGATTAAGAACAAGGTTTTCGTATCTTTTCGCTCCCTTTCACTCATTTGCTATGGTAAATACATTTTTCCAATATAATATCGATATTTACTAAACTAAATTAAAATTATTGGTTTGAAAGAAAGAAGGATAAATTAGATAAATGTAATAAATACGAAGATGTGCGCATTCGAGCGAAAAGTGGCACATTTCCGAGCGAGGGAGGCAAATGAAGCGCGACGCGAAGCGGCGCGCTTCATTTTCCCGAGGTCGGAAATGTGCCACTTTGAGCTCGAATGTGCACACTCGGTTTTAAGCACGATTACCAAGCATCTTGTTTTAACAATAAAAAAATTGGTCACATTAGTTATACCCCACCTCGTACACGGAAAGGTTAACCCCTTGTCGATTATAAACTAAAAATTAAGGGTTTAATAAATTACAATAAAGTAAGAACAAATATTTTGCAATACCCTGTATTATGTTTTTCCTTTGAACTAATTAAATCGATAATTTTATTTAAAATAATCGCGGCTCGTTTAGGTAGCTTTATCGCTTTTGATATCGGGCAGCTTGGCTTTGGGGGTCTACGGATATGACTTATAGCAGCACTTACATAAAACTTTCGATTTCTGAATCATTTTGCAATATACAACGAAGTCGTACGGTTGTGTCTTAATTATTATTATAAATTAGTGCATCTAATTTTCATTACAACCCTTTATTTAAGGTAAATATTCATTCTAACGATTTCTTTCTAAATTCACACATTTCGTAAAAGAGTTCAGCTAATAATTATTTTTTTTATTTTACAGACAGCAATTTAAACGCGAAGGTACCATGCATTACGCCCCACCACCTTCAACCCTCTTTAAAAGTAAAATTTTGGATATAGCCAACCCATCAAAGGGATGCACATTTTCAAATGATGTAAGTACGAAGGTCTTATTTTTTTCCTCCATGGGTAGCCTTTGTTAAATTAAAGGCTTGTTAATTACTATAGTTGGTGATTAATTTGAATATCCTTTGATCGCTTCATTAAATTCTAGAAACGGCCGATTGTTTTTTTTAATTCTTAAAGTCCCACCGATTTTTAAAATTGATTAGTGTTTCAACTCTTTATTACTTGCATAATTTTAAATCCAAAGTTTTGGTGTTTTAGTGTTTTTCAAAAAACGTTTTATTAATCTTGTAATTTTATTTTCTTTTGTGTTTAGGAGAAAACCGGATTTCACCATCGATGGCGCGAAGGCAGTTCCCGGCGAGCGACGCAGAGGTGTCGACCAAAGTCACCACTGCTGCGAGCGGACTCCTTTCTGTGGGATCGTTGGACGATGTTTTCCAGCTCTTTATGGAAATCAAAGGTAGCTCCCAGCCACTTGGGTTTGTTAATATCTCTTTTTTTTCTGTATTGTTTTTATTTGTAACATTGATACTCCGGACTTGTATTATAATTTTTCGAACATTTGACTTTGAAAATTCGTTGCTCGGTTAATTGTGAGCGTATCTTTAAAAACGTTTTAAAAACAAAATCGATAGGTTTTAGTCCATATTTTTGGCAAAAATGAAAAAATAGAATTGCTTTATATTGCAAGGGATGTTTCTACGTACCCTTCGTAACTATAGCCGGTGTTAGAAATGGAAATAAATATATTATACTTTGTCCGGCCAACAGAAATATTTAAGCCACGCCCCACTAAATTGAACCAATGTATGCAGTGCCCAGTTTCACACGGTACAAATTAATAATCAAGTTTGTTCCCGTTCTTGCAGGACATAAATGCTAATATGGTTACTTGTGTTACGTGCTTTAAAAATTAAGCCAATAGAAAAAATTCTATTTAAATTTAGCGCACATTTGTGGGAGTGGCTTAACTATTTCTGTTGGCCGGACAGTGTATAGTCATCAGTGAAACAACGTTATATACGCAATAATGTTATTTATTTAATTAATTATGTAATATAATTTATAAAATATGTATTTCTATATATTACTAATAAACTTTTTACTAGTTTACTCTACTGTCACTATGTTTTTTATCTGTGCTTCTATGATATTTAAACTATTTATCTTTCTTTTTAGACAATACATAATCCTCACCAAGGACCACCATAGGCACTACAAGCCCCGTGGCTCGACATGGCTGGCAGGTTGGCGGGCGAAAGGGGGTCAACCTCATCTAAGACAGCGAGTACTCTAGGACAATGCAGGCCACCGACATAAGTAACACAGGAGAATTCCCCCAGGCTCACTAAGGACTACCATATTTAAGAAGAGTTGTTTTATTGGCAGTCCAACAATTTCTATTAACTTTTAATAATATTAAAAGATATTGGACGTGAATATTACGATTAATTATTGTCTTATTTTGATAATGTCTTAATTTTACATTTTTTACATGAATTTGCTTATTTGTATTACATTTTATTGAAACCTTTTTTTCTACCACTTTTTCTCCTATAATTTAAGGTGGAGTAACAGGGGTCTTATTGTTCTTTGTAAATTTTGTTTAATTATATCGTTCGGCTTATTAAGAGCTACCGTTTCATGTTCAAGTCTATGCTGTGATAGACTTTTAGTTAATTTATTATTTATATTTGTATTTATATGCTTGTAATAATTTTTGTGTTAGTAAGTAAGTTCTTTATTGTATTTGTTTATTTCTTTGTGTGTCCACGTTATATTTCATGAAGTGAAAAAAAAACCGTGGTCAGTTTTAAAGAAAAATTAATTTAAACAACATTCCAGAGAAGGTTATTTCATTTTAACGAAAGAAAGTAAAATAATACGGTAGCACGGTTTGCAAATGAGGCCATGGTATATTCTTAGATGTTGTTTCTTCTTAGCTGAAGACAGTCGTGGTTACCGGTGCTGTGCACGGGGCCCTTCTGTTTGACCCATTGTGTTAGGGTAGTTTATAAGTTCATTACACACCACACTTTTAAAATGCTTTTCATTATTTTGGTTTTAAATTAGTTTTTATTATTATTCTTTTAATTAAAATTAGACATTTTAGTAAACATTTGAAATTAATATAAATCTATATTCAGTTAAGAACTTAATCTAAAACAATCTTATTATCAAAAAATACCATCAAAATTTCAATTTAAACACAATACACATTGCAAAGGGGGGGGAAAGAATTCTGATATTTGTAATTAGAAAATATAACAATAAAGAGGGGTGATTTATTACAATTTAAGTATTATTAAACAACATCTAAGAAATATCAAGGCCTCTGACACACAAAGAAATAATGCGCCCTCAAATCTTGGGCAAAGATTGAAGATCAGCTAATGTGAAGTGAAAAAAACCGTGGTCAGTTTTAAAGAAAAATTAATTTAAACAACATTCCAGAGAAGGTTATTTCATTTTAACGAAAGAAAGTAAAATAATACGGTAGCACGGTTTGCAAATGAGGCCATGGTATATTCTTAGATGTTGTTTCTTCTTAGCTGAAGACAGTCGTGGTTACCGTGCTGTGCACGGGGCCCTTCTGTTTGACCCATTGTGTTAGGGTAGTTTATAAGTTCATTACACACCACACTTTTAAAATGCTTTTCATTATTTTGGTTTTAAATTAGTTTTTTATTATTATTCTTTAATTAAAATTAGACATTTTTAGTAAACATTTGAAATTAATATAAATCTATATTCAGTTAAGAACTTAATCTAAAACAATCTTATTATCAAAAAATACCATCAAAATTTCAATTTAAAACAATACACATTGCAAAGGGTGGGGAAAGAATTCTGATATTTGTAATTAGAAAATATAACAATAAAGAGGGGTGATTTATTACAATTTAAGTATTATTAAACAACATCAAGAAATATCAAGGCCTCTGACACACAAAGAAATAATGCGCCCTCAAATCTTGGGCAAAGATTGAAGATCAGCTAATGGTAAGAAGAAATCACCATGTTCTTTCCACACAAACAGACACAACCCCACATACACATTTTATAAATTAGAGTAACTCGTGTACTCTTGAGACTCACTTTAAATTTCTTCTTTGGGTGGCTTTGATTATTTTAAGATCTGTTAATGAAAACGTTACGTTTGAAAAAGTAATTACAAATTTCACTTGTATTCAAAATTAGTTTCAATAGTGCTCTCATTTTCGATGCAATCATTACAAACGACACGGATTCGGAATCCTGAGGCTTTTTTACATAAGATACATGTATAATATGTATAGGGTGCGACGTTAATTTTTCGAAAATAAAAAATTGCGATTTTTAGAGCTCATTTTGAGCGAATTTTGAACTTTCAAAAAATTGTAGCGCCGTTATTTGTGGACGGATCTTTAAAAACTATTCAGAATCGGATTTGGCAGCCTTTTTGGCTTCGGATAGGCTTAAGAAACCATAGGCGTGCTATTCCAGAGCTTTGGGAAAACGTTTTGAAAATTCAAAATCGATGGGTTTTAACCCATGTCTTTTGGCAAAATATGAAAAAATAGAATTGCTTTATATTGCGAGGGACGTTCCTACGTACCCCTAGTGACTATAACCGGTGTCATTTCCCGCGCTTCCCTCTAAAATAAAAATTTTCGATACAAACTAAATGAATAGAAATACGTACCCCTTGATTCACAAAAAATCGTAGCGCCCTTATTTTCGATCCAATCATTACAAACGACACGGATTCGGAATCCTGAGGCTTTTTACATAAGATACATGTATAATATGTATAGGGTGCGACGTTAATTTTTCGAAAATAAAAATTGCGATTTTAGAGCTCATTTTGAGCGAATTTTGAACTTTCAAAAATTGTAGCGCCGTTATTTGTGGACGGATCTTTAAAACTATTCAGAATCGGATTTGGCAGCCTTTTGGCTTCGGATAGGCTTAAGAAACCATAGGCGTGCTATTCCAGAGCTTTGGGAAAACGTTTTGAAAATTCAAAATCGATGGGTTTTAACCCATGTCTTTTGGCAAAATATGAAAAAATAGAATTGCTTTATATTGCGAGGGACGTTCCTACGTACCCCTAGTGACTATAACCGGTGTCATTTCCCGCGCTTCCTCTAAAATAAAAATTTTCGATACAAACTAAATGAATAGAAATACGTACCCCTTGATTCACAAAAAATCGTAGCGCCCTTATTTTCGATCCAATCATTACAAACGACACGGATTCGGAATCCTGAGGCTTTTTACATAAGATACATGTATAATATGTATAGGGTGCGACGTTAATTTTTCGAAAATAAAAATTGCGATTTTAGAGCTCATTTTGAGCGAATTTTGAACTTTCAAAAATTGTAGCGCCGTTATTTGTGGACGGATCTTTAAAACTATTCAGAATCGGATTTGGCAGCCTTTTGGCTTCGGATAGGCTTAAGAAACCATAGGCGTGCTATTCCAGAGCTTTGGGAAAACGTTTTGAAAATTCAAAATCGATGGGTTTTAACCCATGTCTTTTGGCAAAATATGAAAAAATAGAATTGCTTTATATTGCGAGGGACGTTCCTACGTACCCTAGTGACTATAACCGGTGTCATTTCCCGCGCTTCCTCTAAAATAAAAATTTTCGATACAAACTAAATGAATAGAAATACGTACCCTTGATTCACAAAAAATCGTAGCGCCCTTATTTTCGATCCAATCATTACAAACGACACGGATTCGGAATCCTGAGGCTTTTTACATAAGATACATGTATAATATGTATAGGGTGCGACGTTAATTTTTCGAAAATAAAAATTGCGATTTTAGAGCTCATTTTGAGCGAATTTTGAACTTTCAAAAATTGTAGCGCCGTTATTTGTGGACGGATCTTTAAAAACTATTCAGAATCGGATTTGGCAGCCTTTTGGCTTCGGATAGGCTTAAGAAACCATAGGCGTGCTATTCCAGAGCTTTGGGAAAACGTTTTGAAAATTCAAAATCGATGGGTTTTAACCCATGTCTTTTGGCAAAATATGAAAAAATAGAATTGCTTTATATTGCGAGGGACGTTCCTACGTACCCCTAGTGACTATAACCGGTGTCATTTCCCGCGCTTCCCTCTAAAATAAAAATTTTCGATACAAACTAAATGAATAGAAATACGTACCCTTGATTCACAAAAAATCGTAGCGCCCTTATTTTCGATCCAATCATTACAAACGACACGGATTCGGAATCCTGAGGCTTTTTACATAAGATACATGTATAATATGTATAGGGTGCGACGTTAATTTTTCGAAAATAAAAATTGCGATTTTAGAGCTCATTTTGAGCGAATTTTGAACTTTCAAAAATTGTAGCGCCGTTATTTGTGGACGGATCTTTAAAACTATTCAGAATCGGATTTGGCAGCCTTTTGGCTTCGGATAGGCTTAAGAAACCATAGGCGTGCTATTCCAGAGCTTTGGGAAAACGTTTTGAAAATTCAAAATCGATGGGTTTTAACCCATGTCTTTTGGCAAAATATGAAAAAATAGAATTGCTTTATATTGCGAGGGACGTTCCTACGTACCCTAGTGACTATAACCGGTGTCATTTCCCGCGCTTCCCTCTAAAATAAAAATTTTCGATACAAACTAAATGAATAGAAATACGTACCCTTGATTCACAAAAAATCGTAGCGCCCTTATTTTCGATCCAATCATTACAAACGACACGGATTCGGAATCGTGAGGCTTTTTACATAAGATACATGTATAATATGTATAGGGTGCGACGTTAATTTTTCGAAAATAAAAATTGCGATTTTAGAGCTCATTTTGAGCGAATTTTGAACTTTCAAAAATTGTAGCGCCGTTATTTGTGGACGGATCTTTAAAACTATTCAGAATCGGATTTGGCAGCCTTTTGGCTTCGGATAGGCTTAAGAAACCATAGGCGTGCTATTCCAGAGCTTTGGGAAAACGTTTTGAAAATTCAAAATCGATGGGTTTTAACCCATGTCTTTTGGCAAAATATGAAAAAATAGAATTGCTTTATATTGCGAGGGACGTTCCTACGTACCCCTAGTGACTATAACCGGTGTCATTTCCCGCGCTTCCCTCTAAAATAAAAATTTTCGATACAAACTAAATGAATAGAAATACGTACCCCTTGATTCACAAAAAATCGTAGCGCCCTTATTTTCGATCCAATCATTACAAACGACACGGATTCGGAATCGTGAGGCTTTTTTACATAAGATACATGTATAATATGTATAGGGTGCGACGTTAATTTTTCGAAAATAAAAATTGCGATTTTAGAGCTCATTTTGAGCGAATTTTGAACTTTCAAAAATTGTAGCGCCGTTATTTGTGGACGGATCTTTAAAACTATTCAGAATCGGATTTGGCAGCCTTTTGGCTTCGGATAGGCTTAAGAAACCATAGGCGTGCTATTCCAGAGCTTTGGGAAAACGTTTTGAAAATTCAAAATCGATGGGTTTTAACCCATGTCTTTTGGCAAAATATGAAAAAATGAATTGCTTTATATTGCGAGGGACGTTCTACGTTCCCTATGACTATAACCGGTGTCATTTCCCGCGCTTCCTCTAAAATAAAAATTTTCGATAAAACTAAATAATTCATAAAAGTTTAAAGCCACCTCTCTTCATTTAATTATTGGACCGTGCGTTTTGATTTTTGGTTTTTTATATCTTATTAATTTTTCCCGTCTTGTTTATTTTTCGAACTTGCTATAACTTTTGAATTTTATTGCAAAATTAATTCATGTTTACTTAGATTTTTTTCAAAATTTGGTAAAAATTATTACTTCTTATACTTTTTATTTAATTTATTATTTTTTAATATTTCACTTCTTTATTTATTTTTTTAATACTTACCTTTTTGTTGTCTTCCTTGATTTATGTAGCACTTTGAAGGGCACTTAACTTTTATTTATTATTACTTTTATAAAATAACCCCACTCCATCCACATATTATTATTTTATCTTTTCACACACACTTAAAACACCTTCCTTTTCCCTTTTATTTATAGTATGTAATTGTAATGTAATGTAATTGTAAAAGAAGTTGCAATCCCAAGTTTGACGTGCAAATCACTCTTAATTAATTACAATAAAAAAATCGTAAGGGTTGCAACTTTTATTATATTAAAACTTGGTTTTTTTAATTAATTAATTATTTTAATAATGTATAATTTAAAACAGATAAGAAGTTTGAATTAAATATTTTTGAAGAAGCGGACTTAAAAAATGTGTGATTCAAACTTCTTAACTGTTAAATTTAAACTCTGTAAAATAACTTGTATAAATTATTAGATATAATAAAGAGTCTTTATTGTTACCCGAATTTTAATAATTATTAATTGGAAGAGCAAGAGCAAGAGTCAGGTGGGCTTTTACACCTAACTACTTAAACATTTAAAAATAAATTTTAAATTAATATTATAGGACGTGTACTTTATAACGTTTAAAACACTTACTTAGTATAACAACGCCATAGCTCAGTTGGTTAGGCATTGGTTGTTTGTTCAAACGGTCTCGGGTTCGATTCCCATACCGGTCAAAGTAAAATATTTTTAAAAATCTCTAAGAAAAATCCAACGAGCAACGAGCCGACGAGTCGACGAATGACGAATGACGAATGACTGTAGGATACTCGTGATTTGAAAAATATTTTTAAAAATCTCTAAGATAAACCCTCGGCCGACTCGGCCGACTCGGCCGACTGTCCAGCGCGATTTGTGATATTACGACTGTAGATCGCGATCACATTTTTGCAATTTTTCTTTTATGCCCCTGTTACCAGTTGACACATTCTCCTTACATTTTTAGTGTGAAAAGAAACAACAGGTAGTTAATAGTTTTTTTTATTTCCCAAACCCCCCTTACATCCCACTTTACATCTAATTAGCCTAACAGAGGAATATTGGTCATAAAATTCAAATATGTTTAGAATAGAGCACAGCCCTTGATTGGATGTTTTAAGATTATACAATCTTAGAACACCCCATCATTCAACAAACATTATGTGGTCCGATGTGAAGGGTAACCACTGTATGAAACCAACGAAAGCAAAAGTTTTAATCGAAGACTTAAGCCCTTCGCATCAGAGCACATGTTGTCTTAGATTAACAGAAAAGATATACAATTTGTTACAATTTAAAACCTAAAATAATAAAAATCTGCATCCCTTTTTTGTCGTTTAATTTCAAAAGAAACCCTATTCAAATTAAACAAAGTGTCAAATATATAAATTAAGGGAGGTTTGATCGAAACATTAATATACTTATCAATATGATAGGACTGCAACTCTTTTAACAATTTATAAATAAATAATTAAACATAAATAAGTGTGGCAAAAAGAAATGTGTTTTAAAAGTAATTAAAATTCCCAAAATAAATTTACAACATAGTAAAAGTTTAGCAAAAACTACGCTAACATGGATTATCTAACTTAATCCTATGTAGAAAAAATGACAAAAAATATGAGGGTCGTTCTGTAAGATTAACTATAATTAATATACAAATCTGAAGATTTAGTCTTCCATTGATGATTCTGCTGGTGCTGCTGGATTAGGTTTCCGAAAGCCTCTTGAATTGCCTTATGTGAAGAAGAACCAAGGGTACATGTACAAATCCACATTGGCTTCCGAAAGTATTTTTCAACACGACTGTTCTCTGCAATAAAATAAAAAACAAAATTAAGAAAAATTACTAAAGCCTATATAATACAAGATCGAGATTTTAACTGTTATTAATATTATTTAAAGTATACCCAATAATATTTATTAAAAGATTAAAATTTAATCAGTCTCAGATTAGTATTTTCCAAAACAATATATCCCATGAATTGAATTGAAATGTTAACTAAATTAATTTCCAGGTTATCCTGTCTTGCATCCCTCCCAAAGAAAAACCCTCGGCAAAAGTTAGAAAAGGATCATAAATGATAATACCTAAACAGTTCCAAAACAATTTAGAATTTGTATTTTGTATCTCCGAGGAAGCACTTCTTAGACCCCCGGAATCACTACCACTTCTTCTCTGAATTTGTTACAATTAGATCCTTTGAGAAATGCTACAGTTCTATTGCTACATCCTGAAAGCATGTGTTTTATAAATAATAACGATTGACACAAAGTTAAAGCTCTGTTTAATTAGAAAAATTCGATATGGACCCATTGCATTTTATTATAAAACTAAAAATAGACCATAGCTTTGTTTGTAACTTCAAATTCAAGATGATCATTCCACGATCACAAAAACAATTAGGGACACACACATACACTAAAATTAAAATATTCATACATAAAATTAACACAACAAAATTAATAAATTAATCAAAAGCACCTTAAATACATTATTTTGTATTTACAAAACTTTGAAGATCACATAGATGTAAAACTATTGTAATTATGTTGCTAGAAGAACAAAGTCTTTTCTTGCTTCCATCAGGTTTTTAACATCTATATAACTTTAATTACTTCACGAGTTTCACAGTTTTCAAAAGGACAAATCTGTAACAAAAAAGAAGCTTGAAGTATGATATAATATCCTAAATCATACATCGGATGCACTCTTTTCTCAGTAAAATTTTTAAGGTTAAACATGTAAAATTAAACAATAACAATCTGTCAATAAAAGAAAATTATTTCTACACCCAAATAATACAGCTTCCGCCATCTAACAATTAGAGGCCACACTTTAATAGTTAAGTTAAAAACCAACCCTTCTTTTTAAAACCATTATAAATTCCTGTAATAAGTTCGGGAAAACAGCAGCAGATGTCACCTCAAGTATCAATTTAATTTGTTGTCATTTTTAGCTATTAAAATGTCGACCCTTATTCAGGATTTTAATTTATGTGCTATTTCCGGACTTGATTAAAATGGAAAAAGTGATTGTAATTTTATAATTCTTGATGTCTAATTTAATTGAGAACATGCGCTTGAATTCTATTGATTTACAAGAATTTTGTTCGCTCCAATGAAATCAAATAAAATTTAATCAGTGTCCGATTAATAATTTTCAAAACATAAATGATAATTAAATTAATTCTCAGATTTGTAGTTCCGTCCTGTGCCCTTCTCAAAAAAAAACCATCAGCAAATGTTTGAAAAAGATCATAAATGATAAAAACTAAATAGTTCGAAAACAATTTAGGATTTGTATTTTGTATCTCCGAGGGAGCACTTTTTAAGGTACCTATTCACTTACAGGTCGCCTGCAGTCCAGAATTGCAGATCAGTCAAGGGCAATTACATATACATGCCATTGATAGATTACAGCCTCCAGTTTAAGTGAATCTTATAATAGACTCGTGTGTCGATAGCCTGTATATGTAATTGACCTTATCTAATCTGCAGTTCTGGACTGCAGGCGAACTGTAAGTGAATGAGTACCTCTAGAACCCCAGAATCACTACCACTTCTTCTCAGAATTTGTTAAAATTATATACTTTGAGAAATGCTACATATCGAAAGCATGTGTCTTATAAATAACAATAATTGACACAAAGTTCTGTTTAATTATAATGATTCGATATGAACCCAATGCATTTTATTACAAAACTAAAAATAGGCCATAGCTTTGTTTGTACCTTCAAATTAAAGATAATCATTCCACGATCACAAAGACAAGGACGAACACACATGTACACTGAAATTAAAATATTCATACATAAAATTAACACAACAAAATTAATAAATTAATCAAAAGCACCTTAAATACATTATTTTGTATTTACAAAACTTTGAAGATCACATAGATGTAAAACTATTGTAATTATGTTGCTAGAAGAACAAAGTCTTTTCTTGCTTCCATCAGGTTTTTAACATCTATATAACTTTAATTACTTCATGAGTTTCACAGTTTTCAAAAGGACAAATCTGTAACAAAAATGAAGCTTGAAGTATGATATAATATCCTAAATCATACATCGGATGCACTCTTTTCTCAGTAAAATTTTTAAGGTTAAACATGTAAAATTAAACAATAACAATCTGTCAATAAAAGAAAATTATTTCTACACCCAAATAATACAGCTTCCGCCATCTAACAATTAGAGGCCACACTTTAATAGTTAAGTTAAAAACCAACCCTTCTTTTTAAAACCATTATAAATTCCTGTAATAAGTTCGGGAAAACAGCAGCAGATGTCACCTCAAGTATCAATTTAATTTGTTGTCATTTTTAGCTATTAAAATGTCGACCCTTATTCAGGATTTTAATTTATGTGCTATTTCCGGACTTGATTAAAATGGAAAAAGTGATTGTAATTTTATAATTCTTGATGTCTAATTTAATTGAGAACATGCGCTTGAATTCTATTAATTTACAAGAATTTTGTTCGCTCCAATGAAATCAAATAAAATTTAATCAGTGTCCGATTAATAATTTTCAAAACATAAATGATAATTAAATTAATTCTCAGATTTGTAGTTCCGTCCTGTGCCCTTCTCAAAGAAAACCATCAGCAAATGTTTGAAAAGGATCATAATGATAAAACCTAAATAGTTCGAAAACAATTTAGGATTTGTATTTTGTATCTCCGAGGAGCACTTTTAAGGTACCTATTCACTTACAGGTCGCATGCAGTCCAGAATTGCAGATCAGTCAAGGGCAATTACATATACATGCCATTGATAGATTACAGCCTCCAGTTTAAGTGAATCTTATAATAGACTCGTGTGTCGATAGCCTGTATATGTAATTGACCTTATCTAATCTGCAGTTCTGGACTGCAGGCGAACTGTAAGTGAATGAGTACCTCTAGAACCCCAGAATCACTACCACTTCTTCTCAGAATTTGTTAAAATTATATACTTTGAGAAATGCTACATATCGAAAGCATGTGTCTTATAAATAACAATAATTGACACAAAGTTCTGTTTAATTATAATGATTCGATATGAACCCAATGCATTTTATTACAAAACTAAAAATAGGCCATAGCTTTGTTTGTACCTTCAAATTAAAGATAATCATTCCACGATCACAAAGACAAGGACGAACACACATGTACACTGAAATTAAAATATTCATACATAAAATTAACACAACAAAATTAATAAATTAATCAAAAGCACCTTAAATACATTATTATGTATTTACAAAACTTTGAAGACCACATAGATGCAAAATTATTGTAATTATGTTGCTAGAAGAACAAACTCTTTTCTTGCTTCCATCAGGTTTTTAACATCTATATAACTTTAATTACTTCATGAGTTTCACAGTTTTCAAAAGGACAAATCTGTAACAAAAATGAAGCTTGAAGTATGATATAATATCCTAAATCATACATCGGATGCACTCTTTTCTCAGTAAAATTTTTAAGGTTAAACATGTAAAATTAAACAATAACAATCTGTCAATAAAAGAAAATTATTTCTACACCCAAATAATACAGCTTCCGCCATCTAACAATTAGAGGCCACACTTTAATAGTTAAGTTAAAAACCAACCCTTCTTTTTAAAACCATTATAAATTCCTGTAATAAGTTCGGGAAAACAGCAGCAGATGTCACCTCAAGTATCAATTTAATTTGTTGTCATTTTTAGCTATTAAAATGTCGACCCTTATTCAGGATTTTAATTTATGTGCTATTTCCGGACTTGATTAAAATGGAAAAAGTGATTGTAATTTTATAATTCTTGATGTCTAATTTAATTGAGAACATGCGCTTGAATTCTATTGATTTACAAGAATTTTGTTCGCTCCAATGAAATCAAATAAAATTTAATCAGTGTCCGATTAATAATTTTCAAAACATAAATGATAATTAAATTAATTCTCAGATTTGTAGTTCCGTCCTGTGCCCTTCTCAAAAAAAAACCATCAGCAAATGTTTGAAAAAGATCATAAATGATAAAAACTAAATAGTTCGAAAACAATTTAGGATTTGTATTTTGTATCTCCGAGGGAGCACTTTTTAAGGTACCTATTCACTTACAGGTCGCCTGCAGTCCAGAATTGCAGATCAGTCAAGGGCAATTACATATACATGCCATTGATAGATTACAGCCTCCAGTTTAAGTGAATCTTATAATAGACTCGTGTGTCGATAGCCTGTATATGTAATTGACCTTATCTAATCTGCAGTTCTGGACTGCAGGCGAACTGTAAGTGAATGAGTACCTCTAGACCCCCAGAATCACTACCACTTCTTCTCTGAATTTGTTAAAATTATATACTTTGAGAAATGCTACATATCGAAAGCATGTGTCTTATAAATAACAATAATTGACACAAAGTTCTGTTTAATTATAATGATTCGATATGAACCCAATGCATTTTATTACAAAACTAAAAATAGGCCATAGCTTTGTTTGTACCTTCAAATTAAAGATAATCATTCCACGATCACAAAGACAAGGACGAACACACATGTACACTGAAATTAAAATATTCATACATAAAATTAACACAACAAAATTAATAAATTAATCAAAAGCAAACCTTAAATACATTATTATGTATTTATAAAACTTTGAAGATCACAGAGATAAAAAAATATTTCCAAGACCATTTAGAATTTTGAATTTGTACTTCTTGGTGAGCACTTCTAAGGCCCCCCAGAGTTTACTTTTTTACAATTATATCCTTTGAAAAATGCTACAGTTCCATTGCTACAACCCAAAGGCTAGCTTTTTATAAATAATAAAGAATGACAAAAACTTAAAACTATATTTAATTACAAGAATTCGAAATAAACACTGGGTTTTATTACAAAGCAAAATTTTAAGAGATAGGGCTTCCGTTAGCTTCAACACATTATAAACCAAAAGGGATGTTGGAAGGCCAAGAAAGGGATGGGTGTCAGAACGGTGTACAGCCTAATCCCTGGAATAAAGAAGAATTAAAAATAGGCCATAAGCTTTGTTTATAACTACAAATTATACATAATTATTCCACAATCACAAAAACAGTTACAGATACACACATACACATAAATTAAACAATTCAGTCATGAAAACATACATAAAATTATACAAAGAAAATTAATAATGTAGTCAAAAGTCAACCTTAAATACTTCATTATGTATTTACCAAGATTTGAAGGTCACACAGATGAAAATTGTATTTTTGTTGCTTGAACAATGGACTCTTTTCTTGCTTCCATCAATTTCGTGTCATCTTCTATTTAACTATAATTGCTTTGTGACTCGCAGCTCTCAAAAAGGCAAATCTGTAACAAAAATAAAGGTCGTAGTGTGATTTTTCTTTTGGTATAATGATCGATATCAATTAACTCAGTTTACTCTAAATAAAATTGTTCTTACTGGGAAAATCATGCACTTCTACAATGTCAGTTAAAAACAGTAAATATCGATTACTATTCAACTTAAACCCATTAAATTTATTACATTCTGAAGCCTATGTAGAAAAAAAAATTCCCGTACTTTGGGCACCCCTGCTGTAGAATGAAAGAGAAATTGTTATAATAAATATTTACCTCAGATTAAGGTTTGTAATTAAAATTAGGAGCACTTATTCTTACAAATACACAACGGTTTGCCTTCGCTGTACACTCACAAATGAGTCAGTAAACGAAATTTATGTAAAAGCCGATATACGCTATCGCATTTACCCCAAAGCAAAATTTCCAGGTATCAAAAGCGATAAATAATTTAAAAGAAAGAACAAATACAGAGTAATACATAAATATTGGCTCCTACTTTATTTTAAAGCACTCATTTTTAGTTTATGAAAGAAAAGAAATCAATTAAACAAGAACATTTTCAGAATTAGCAAAATAACCATTCTTATTATTTGTAAGAAGAAAACATATACTTTACAGCCCTGTATCTCTATTAATTTTAAGAGTTAAGAAAAACCCTTTCATGAGCAAAAAAACTAGTCCTTTGGCCCTTAAAAGCTGTAACAAAATTTTCCAAAACGCAACGAAAAGTTAAAGAAATAAACGAATTTGTTTAATACTACCTACAAACAAACTATTTAATAGAAATACACTTTTGGGGAACCAAATATCTTTTAAGATATATTAAAACCCTTTTAGAAGTCAAAGACTAGTTTATTGGTACTTAAAAGCAATCCCCATTCATGGACAGTTGCTATTTTTAACAAAGTCTTAAATTGATTTGTTATACGGCTTTTTGCTTTATTGACAACTTTTTTCGGAACGTAAAGTGTGGTTTGGGTGTACTATTCAAACAATACCTTCATACCTATTAACATAAGGACATCATAGAGCTTTACCATCAGCAAAGAAGTGCGACCAGACTGTGTCCTTTTTATATTCTATTTAAAATCTACAGAAAATGGAGTATTCGTAAAGCAATAGAGAATTGGAATGATGACATCGATAGATGGTCAGAAGATCTCAAAATCTGCAATATGTAGACACAACCATCCTAGTTAGTTCAGAAGAAGATATTGTGCTTAGAGCATTCCAATGATAGCCATAAATCTCACCAAGGACTCCTGCTATAAAAGTTCTCTGTGGTGAGTAAGCTGTTAATTTGTACATCTTCTTGTACTGTAAAACATTCTTTCAGAGTGACTTAGTGTTTGCGACAGTTGAACCTGGCTTCGACCACCGATATAAACTAAAACAAAACAGAATAAGTTTATGCTTAAACTTACAAGAGTGTACTCACTGATATATCATTTGTACATAAATATTTCCAATCATCTAATAACCACATGAAGTAAATAGACTTGGTATCCTATTCTAATAGTTTTTAGTGAACATGATTATAGCATCGATTTTATCACATTTAGTTATTAAAATTGTAGTTTTACATTTGTTCAATATAAAAAACACCAAGAATTTAATCAATTTAATTAATAATATTGGAAAAATGTTCTTGTATTGATTAAATTGACGTTAGATAACCATGATGGCCGATGTATATGTCCACAAAAGATAGGCAATTCTAAATACTTTCAAAGTGGAGTATACGCGGTTGCCTAACAATCAGGTGTTCAAATTTACATTTTAAAAAAAAAATTTATTATTAAATACCTATAGACCAATCCGCAGCCAAAAAGTCCATAAGTTTGAAACAGATTCTTGGGCTGGTTATAACCGCGTCGAGGAAGATTATAATCCCATTACCGGATTTGGGTGTGGAATGGGAGCATACTTACAAATTAACCACTCCTAAGAATTTGCAACGACCATCCATGGAATTCATCCGGTAACTGGAGAAGAAGTTGGGGTGTTGTGCACGACGAACAAAATCGTAAGGCAGTGGCAAGAGCTAAAAAAATGTATCAAGTCTTGTAGATCTTCCCTTGAAAATGACGAAGACAATACTGCTAATCCATATATATCGGAGTTCCTCTATCCCAAATTATTTTTAAAAGACATTGAACAATATCCACACCAAGTGTTAAGACGTTTCCTAACGCATATTAAATTAGTGTATCCTGGATTAAATTTAAATAATATAAACAGTAGTTGAGTTGAATACAGGTGAATTAAATTTAATCTATTTCTTGCTTGAGTCCGCTGTTTATTTCAAATTTACAGCTGACTTGAAGGCGCCACCTAACGTTCGCTAAACCAAACTAGGCAAGTGTCATGGCCGATTTTGTAACTAAAACAGCAAAAGGAAAACACTTATATTTTATTCCTTGTTGCGTTTTCACCATTAATATTGTTAAATATACTACATATGAATAACAAACTAACGAAATACTTACCTTTTAAGGCAGCCCTTTTTTCGTAAGTCTGACCGCATGCTTAAAATTATATATATAAAGAATTTTAATAATTTTCAAAAAAAAATTTCAGATAAAAATGGGCGATACAATTCCTATTAGTAATGAAGAAGCTGTAAATTTATGTAAAGAACCAGATGATTCAACAAAAGTAATTTTTACATAATATAATTAGGTCTTAAGGGGAAACACAATCTGAAGTGGGTTAAAAATGGCAAATTTTTATAACTTTGTTTTTGTAATATTGTTAATTATTATAGGATTGAAAAAAGGAGATGTTATTAAGTATGCTTTACACCGTGTTTACACGGATTTTTAGTAAGAAATACTAAATAGACATAGTTCAAAATACTTATCCTTAATAACATATCTTTCTCTCAATCCCATATTGACTAAAACTCAGTAAGAAAAAAGCTTGTATTTTAAATTAACAGTTTTCTAACCCCTTGCTGTTGTATTCTCCTTTAAACCAATTATTTAGAAAGTATGTTTTTAGGACTTTATTTTTCAACAAACAATGCATAGAATTAAAGATCCAAGAAAAAGTATTCCATTTTACACAGGTGTTCTGGGTATGAGATTACTTCAAAAACTTGATTATCCAGAAATGAAATTCTCCTTGTACTTTATGGGCTTTGAAGATGTAAAAAATATTGAAGGAGATCTGGGATCTCGTGTTCGTAATGATTGGGCATTTTCACAAAAAGCAACTTTGGAATTAACACAGTAATAATTTATATAACTTTAGATCTTTACAGAATAATTTATGTCAATAATCTTTAGCAATTGGGGTACAGAAAATGATCCAGATTTTAAATATCACACCGGAAATTCTGATCCAAAAGGATATGGTTGAGTATTTGTATTGTCATTATGTAAATGTAATAATTATGTTTAACTTTAGGACATATTGGAATAATGGTACCCGATGTTGATAAAGCTTGTGAACGATTTGAAAGCTTAGGAGTAAACTTTATAAAACGACCAACCGATGGAAAAATGAAAACTATTGCTTTTGTTACTGATCCCGATGGTTATTGGATAGAAATACTAAACAACAAAACCGTACCAATGTCTGTAAATTAAATACTTTTGGTTTATTTACAAATGTTGTTTTAAATACAGTTAGTGTAAAATTTGATAATTCAATTATATAAAAAATTAAACATTTTATATTGTACACTTACATCTGTATATACATAGTATAAACAACTTCGAGTGGACGAAACAAAATAGTATATTATATGCATATTATTGAAAAACTATTTTAAAGCGAATGTATCATGTAAATTTCTCATTCTTACATGAAAAAACGAGTTACAGGTCAGGGTTAAAAGAACGCTCCCTTGATAAAAAATGACTTATTAAAATTTAGAAGTTTCGAAATAGTTAGTAGAAATTAATTTTAAAGACTCGTTTTATTTTGTAGAAAAGCAATACAATTGGAAATGAAAGAATCGATATATAGCGTGATACTAATTTCTTCCATCCACTCGAAAATATTCACATGTTAACTTTTGTCTAAATAAGTTTATGATCATGGCAGAGTTTAATATAGGCATAAATTTCTTAATCAAGTAGCCCAATTAAAATATTATTCATACATTTACATATATCTAAAAATATTATTTTGAAGAGAATTAGGCAATTAAAATTAAGAATTACTGCGCGAGTTTTAAATTACTCTTAAACAAAATTTCTAAACTGAATTTTTTATTTTCATTCGGATTTCCTAATATATTATCAGTATCAAATGAAACTTTATCAATGCATAGTAATAATGAATCAGTATTTTAAAAATCATTGGTAAATTTGCAAAAGGTAATGACGAACTCTTTTAAAAAATAATAATTCAAAGTATTTGCGTATAGAATATGATAATTCTTATTATAATTACTCTAATTATGCAGACCAGTTTTGCAAAATCCATATTAAATTAAAAAAATTGGTTGTCAACTACTTGCGGATAAAAAACCGCAAAACATAAACAAATATCCTTCATTCGGATGCGGTATTTTGCTGTTGTTAATTGAACGCCAATATAACCTAATTTTTTTACATAAACCAACATTATTATATAGACACTCTAATACAATGGGTGAAAAACACAAGGCTCTGTTTGTGTGTTTGGGTAAGTATTTCTCTGCTAATTAATGTATTTTGAAAACTTAAAAATTATCTACCATGTGTAGGGAATATTTGCCGTTCACCTATTGCAGAAGGAGTTTTTGCTCATTTAATTAAAGAAAGAAAACTTGAAGACAAATGGGTAGCAGATAGTGCTGCAATAGGTTCATGGCATGCAGGGAATTCCCCTGATCATAGGGCTTCATCAACTCTAGAAAAACATTCGGTTTCATATAATGGAAAAGCTCGTCAAGTAAGAATATTACAATAGATTAGTCTCATAAAAAACTAAACAAGTAATTTATTGCAGATTAAAAGTGCCGATTTTAATGAATTTGATTATGTTTTTGGTATGGACGAAGAAAATATAGCAGATCTAAAACAACGAGCTCCTAAAAATTGCAAAGCAAAAATTTTATTGTTAGGCGAGTTTGATCCTGAAGGGGACAGAATTATAAGAGATCCTTATTATGTAAGTAGGAAATATTTTTTAAATATGGTTGTACAGAATTTGGTTAATTTTTAACAGGATTCAGGAGCGGACGGCTTTGAAAAATGTTACCAGCAATGTATGCGATCTTGTAATGCATTTTTAGACAAACACAATTAAACTTGTTTAATAAAAACTTGATGAACAATGGATTTGTTTAAACATATTGTCTTTGTATGTTTATATTTCAACATAAGTTTAAATGCAAAGTACTCACAAATTTGTTTGAATATTCTTTATTGTTTAAATGCTTAATTTGTAGTTTTTGTTTAATCAGTTGTTTGTTATTAAAATTTATTAATTCTATTTAAATGTTATTATTGAATCGTTTAAAAAATTCCTTTGCAATACTGAAATATAAAGTTGTATGACTGTTTTATAAATATAATTCATTTATTAAGTCATAATTAAGAAGTGAAATAAACATTTACTAGATATTAACGATTAAAAATTCTAAAATTAATTGTATCACATTACATCTAAATCGAGCCAAGTAACCCATGTATTGTTGTACTTGGTAGGATTAGCATTAAAATCAAGTTTCTTATTTCTTTGAGGTACTACTTCTTTCCAATAATCGGCTAGTGCATTCTTTAAGTTTTCAGTTACTTCTGGATACTTTTCTGCGACATTTGTTGTTTCGCACACATCATGCTCTAGATCAAAGAGACATATTTCATTTCTTAAACAATTTACATATGAACTATTTTTTCTACAGTTCTTTATAGTATTGTCTTGCCGAAGACCTAATATTTTCTCTTCGGTTAGGGATTTTCCAAAAGCAATATTCGTTTGGCTGTTTAATATATCCTCAATGTTATATGGAGGATTACTTTTATCTTGTCCGTCTTCTCCATGATATTCGGAATATATTGGATTTGCGCCTGTTCCTGTAATATAATTATTGTAAATATTAATAACAACATTATATCAGTTATTACCATTAACAATCTTAAAACGTCCATCATTGCCCAATAATGCGGAATAATTTATAATTTCGTCAATATTTAGTAGAATAGAAGATCTTTTTGATTTGCCATTCGTATTTAAAACTTCCCATTGGTTTACTCCATCAATATTACCCAGATTATTAACATCACCACCTTCAAGAGAATGTAAATAAGATAAAATTGATAAACATTCTTAAAATTCAACTGCCTTATTTTGCATTTTGTAAAGCGAAATTTTGGGATCGCTTCATATTACCTGCAGCTGCATAAAGTGTTGGCATTAGATCAGAAATATGTATTAATTCATTATTAACCATTCCTTTATTCCTAAACTGTGCCGAATACATAATCGCAATATTCCGTACTCCTCCTTCGAATATTGAAAATTTCAGCTACAAAAGTAAATTTTAATAGCCACTACGAAAGAAATAAACATACATACCCCTCGGAATGGCCAATTTGATCCTGCATTTTCGTGAGTACCTATAGTGGGAGCTCCATTATCAGACATGAACATGATTATTGAATTATTTAACATAGTTTTATCGGCAAGTGCTTTAACTATTGTTCCAACTGATTTATCAAGCTCGTCGACCATTCCTAAGAGAAAAAATAAATTTAGAAATTAATTGGTTGAACAGACTTTGACATCAGCAATTGATGCACAAAATTTTGTTTGAGATTCAATGCGAAATGGATTTTAAAAAAAAAGTTACCTCTTATTAGTGCATAAAATAGATTATTATGATATTCGAATTCAAAAATTGTGCTTTTTAAACTTAAAATAATTACCAACGTATCGTCTTCTCTTTTCCGAAACAACATACTTAAATTTTTCATCATTTTCCTCAATATTTGGTATTTCGTATCCAGCATTTAATTTACCAGCATGTGGTGCCAAATGAGACACCATTAAAAATAAAGGTACGTTGTTATCGTGATTCGTTATAACTTCTTGTGCTTTATTTGTAAATAGAGAAGTAGCATATTGACCTCGCGTGTCCCAATTCACATCCAAATTTTCATGCATATCTAAGCCATACATATAATCCAAATTCTAAAATTATTTTTGAGAATTATTTATTTTAGCCCAGGTAATTTACTGAAAAGGAATGTACAATAGACTTACGATTTTTGATAACATTGATTTTAAATACAATGACGCATTGTTTCAAAAATGGTATCGAAATTTTACCACAAAGGCATAGAAAATAATGGCAGTTATAGCTTTCAATCCAAATTACTAGTCCAGTTACTTTAAAGTTTAAGTGCGGATTAATTATTTTATTTGATTTATTTCATAATTATTTAAAAAAATCCTGTAAAGTCCTCATTTACTTCACAAGGATATTCAGAGTCCAACATCACAAAAATCAAAAATTTGGCACGTTTTTTTTGTAAAATTTTAATAATTAACTATTTGCATAAAAAGCATTAAACATATATCTAAATCAGTTTGTTCTTCTATTTTACATTAGACTTTTACCTACTTCTGTTTGTGAACTAAAAGCTTCGTGTTCTATATAACTAATAAATCCATTCCAGTATCCAAAATGGTAATCAAATCCTCGGTAAGTAGGTGTTGCATTTCGAACAGAACAACCCAAATGCCATTTGCCTACTAATTTTGTACTGTAACCAAGGTCTTTTAATTTTTCTGGTAAAGTAGGAGCGTCGAGGGGTAAATAACGATCTTCACCAGCCGAAATTGGTGCACCTTGCATTCCTACAATTATCACACTTTGAAAAAGAACTCAGTTCACAGATGGCAATTTCTTTTAGTCGTTTACCCAATCGTATAGGATATTGTCCCGTTAAAAGGGAAGCCCTAGAAGGAGTACATATAGGTAAAGTATAAAATTTATTCAACATGATTCCATTATATGCTAGAGCATCAATATTCGGAGTTGGTATTTGGTCAGCTCCATGGTATCCTACATCGTTCCAGCCCTAAAATGGTTTTTTTTGCATTATTTATAAGATTATTATATTGCATTAATTACCATGTCATCAGCTATTATCAATATAATGTGTGGTCTTGTTTCGGGACTCACATTGCAAATCATTAAACAACAGTAAATTATCCACCATATTAAATATTTCATCACAATAATAACTAAAGTAAAAAAATTGTTCTAATTGGTAAGAAAATATTGTATTAATTATAATTTTAACAATTATAATTACCCAGTAAGCAATTTCGACTGTTGTAAACAGAAACGCAACACGTGAATTAAGAACTGATGACCTACAAATTTTTTTTATCAAGTTCTAATGAGAATAGTCATAAGACTACATGACATAATAAATATAAAATCTATTTAAAAATTTGTAACTTCAGATAAACTATACAATTCGACAATATACTTTATCCATTCAATGTTATTTGTTTTTTAAAACCCGAAAACTAAGATTGGCGACTACAACAAAACAATATAGATACTTTAAGTGATATTTTGATAAAAAAACTAGAAAGTAGTATAAAATATAAAATACTATCGTAGGTCAACTTGTTTTCATTTTAAAATATTCAATATTTTGAAATCAATTTAATTTTATATATATGGCCTTGTTTATAAACTATTGATTACAATTAATCCATTTATGTATTTGCAATATCTTCAAAATCAAATTATCTTTTTGTTTTGAAGATTTCATCTCTTCCAAAAAAAAAATTAAAAACTACCAAAAAAATGTCATTTTAACTAGATATTTATAATTGAAAAAAATCTAATTACAATTTATAAAGGAATATAATTAACAACGTTTCAATATTTTATAAGATAAAAGTTTCTAACCAATCTATTTTATTTAAAATTAAATGTACACATTGTTGTTAACACAAGTTATGCTTACTGCTTAGTACACTTTTTGCACGACAAACTGGCGACAATATAAAAAATGAAATCGTGGAATTGTGCCAATGTAATGGCTATAGTTCGCCTACAAGATGCTTTAAGCATTTTCTTTAGCTAATCTCTCAGCCTTTTCTACAACTTCCTCAATTGGGCCTACCATATAGAAAGCTACTTCTGGTAAATGATCATATTCTCCTGCTAAAATTTTCTGGAAGCCTTTAATGGTTTCTGCAAGAGGTACAAGTTTTCCAGCGTGACCAGTGAATACTTCGGCAACTTGGAAAGGTTGTGACAAGAACCGTTGGATTTTTCGTGCACGTGAGACAGTTATTTTATCGTCTTCTGATAATTCGTCCATACCCAAGATGGCAATAATATCCTAAAATATACAAAAATTATTATCTGAAATTAGCAATAACAGGAATTCACATAAATCTTACAACTTTTGAACAAATATAGTATCTAAATGACGTCTTCTTTAAAATTTTACCACAAAGATTTAATTTCAATGTTTTAATAAATCCCATAATAGTCTTTATAGTTTGTGGTGATTTCCATGGGCAATTGTGTTTAGATATTACGAAACAAAGTTTTTGAATAGAAATATTATAACGTACCCTAACAATAAGATGTTTGTCACAATTTTATTTAGCTTATTAAATTTCCAGTTAGAGATTTTTCAAATAAATAAATCACGTCGAAAAAAAAGTAAATAATTGCTATAATTCTTTCCAAATCTTGACGAATTTTTCGTCCAAACCAAAAATATAAAATTTGTCTAGTAAATGTCCCAAGACTTATATGGATTCCTTACAAATTTACCTGTAGTGATTTATAATCCTGTAAGATCTTCTGTACGCCACGTGCAATGCCGTAATGTTCATTACCAATGATGTTAGGATCCATAATACGGGATGTAGAATCAAGAGGATCGACAGCAGGATAGATACCTAATTCGGCGATAGCTCTTGATAATACGGTGGTGGCGTCCAAGTGAGCGAATGTGGTAGCAGGAGCAGGATCCGTCAAGTCATCAGCGGGTACATAAATGGCTTGCACAGAAGTAATTGATCCCTTCTTGGTTGTAGTAATTCTTTCCTGCATACTACCCATGTCAGTGGCCAAAGTTGGTTGGTAACCTACAGCAGATGGAATACGACCCAACAGAGCCGATACTTCTGAACCAGCTTGAGTAAATCTGAAGATATTGTCAATAAAAAGCAATACATCTTGACCTTCTTGATCTCGGAAATATTCAGCTACTGTTAAACCGGTTAAAGCGACACGAGCACGTGCACCTGGTGGTTCGTTCATTTGTCCATATACAAGAGCTACTTTAGATGTTTTATCTTTAAGGGAGATTACACCAGACTCAATCATTTCGTGGTATAAATCGTTACCCTCTCGAGTTCTTTCTCCGACTCCAGCAAATACAGAATAACCACCATGAGCTTTGGCAACATTATTAATGAGCTCCATAATTAAAACAGTTTTGCCAACACCGGCACCACCAAACAAACCAATTTTACCTCCCTTCGCATAAGGAGCAAGAAGATCTACAACCTAACGATACGTTTAATAAAATGTATTAAACAAATATTTAACACGTACTTTAATTCCAGTTACTAAAATTTCTTGTTCTACGCTCATTTCGACGAATTCTGGAGCTTCAGCGTGAATTGCAGCTACTTTATCGGTTCCAATAGGACCTCTTTCATCGATAGGTTCCCCGATTACATTAATAATACGTCCTAAGGTTTCTGCTCCAACTGGAATTCTAATTGGGAATCCTGTATCGAGGACAACCTGTCCTCTAACAAGACCTTCTGTACCATCCATAGCAATAGTACGTACAGTATTTTCTCCAAGATGTTGAGCTACCTAAAAACGTACAAACGTTTAAAGCATAAATAGGACATATTTTGCAAAAGTCTGTTACCTCAAGCACCAGCCTAGTTTGACGGCCCTGTACTTCGAGGGAGTTAAGAATCGGTGGAAGTTCATCTTCGAATTGGACATCAACGACGGCACCGATAACAGCGACGATTTTGCCTTGGGCCTGTTTTCCTTTTGCAGGTTTTGCGGCTGCAGCTGCATAACTTCGTTCTGCAATGTGTATTAATTTTAGTAATGTGATAGGTAGTTTACGTAATTTATGAACAACCAAAATGGCGATTCCCTTCCGATTATGTAACTCAAAAAACTTGCCATAATTCTACTAAAAACATATGATAAATTGCACCTGAGAGTGACGACTTTATTATTTAATAAAGTTACTCCATAAAAAGTGCGGTTTCTATGAATTTATTATTAAGAAACGACCTGCACCGGATTGAAGGATCAAACTTCGACGTAAGCAAAGTGCAAAGTAGCGCCAGTTTTAGGTCAGAAAACGTTACTCACTGTTTCCGTTGTATGCTGCAAGAACTTTGAGTGATTCTCCTCCAATCTTTTCACACGTTTTTCCAGCCAAAAGGCTGGAAGTAGCACGAGTTACGGCACCCAACATGGTCGGCCAAGAACAAGAGCCGAAAACTTCTAACTCACTTTTTTACCGCTAGAGATTGTCTTCCTGCGCGACGCAATAGATTTAATGTGCGCACGAGTATATTATTATCGAATTTGTAAAATTTAAAAGCATTATATTTCATATTTCGAAACGCATTCCAATGTAAAACGGGAAACACTAATTTTTCAATTGATTGATAACGTCTATGGGAAATTTGATAGTAAACAGACGGATTTCAGTAAAAAAATGTCAAACAGAACCTAATTGTCATTTCAAAATTTGCGGTTTTTGTTTTTGTTCGTAGCCATCTTTGGGAGTTTATGCGAATTATCACATTAATCCATAAGAATTTTTTAAATAAACTATTTATTACATAACTGTTTGGCTTTGTTAATAATACTGCAGAACATTAAATATATAATTAGCGATATAGAAATAAAGTATTATTATAATTAATTTTAATATTCGCCTATTAAGCTATAAAATGCACGGTCGTATCATAATAAAAACAAATATAAAAATAATGTAGTATTAAATCCTCAGTTTTAGAAGGAAATTGATTTGTGTGCACACCTACTAAACCAGTTAAGCCCGCAGCGATTTACGATAGGTGGCAGCACTAAAAAAACTCGCAAAAGGAATTTTATTGAGCACAGTATAAATTTGTCCCATTTAGGAAGAATCGTCAGCTTTGCGCAGTGGCGATATCGTAACCAATGAGGTTAATCCGAGGTGCGATTATTGCTAGTTGAAAACTTTTACCAATACCCCGCCTAGAGGACGTGAAATACCGTCCGCTAAGGCAATTTTTGGAAGCCTCTACGGGGGCTATTATGAATATAAACGTAGTCTTATCTTAATTAGAGAATAGAATTGCTATTATCCCTTCTTTTCTAATGGATATATGGTCTTGAGTTTGTTTTCTTTATCGCTATATTATAGTCTGAGAGAAGAGCAACAGCATAAAATGTGTATCTGGGACCAAGGTGGGCGTGATCGATATTTAGAAAAATATCGATCTTGACAGTGGTTCCATAGGCATTCCAGTCGGGCAAATATCAAAAGAAAAACATCCATGTTTTGGGTACTAAAATAAGCAGAATTTGTATTTATTATAAGTAATTATACAATTAAAAAATATTACTAATTAGACTCGTAGTATTTTTTTGGTACACTCCGCAAAAAAAGTGGTACGAGTGGACAATCACCGACAGAAATTCAATTTTTTATATTTGTACTAGATCAGTGCTTCTCAACGTGGGTGCCACGCCCCACATGGAGGCAATTTAAATGTTTAGGGGGCAATATTGGGAAACACTGCACTAGATAATTAAATAATGCGACTATGTGAGTTGCCTGATAACGTCAATCGCTTGCCAATGTAAGTAATTATCAATTTTCCTTTCACTGCTTCGCTGTTTTGATCGCCATTGTGGATATGTAGTAGCGGCATTGAAGAGCTGAGGGCGCCGGTGTACTAAATCGAAATTTAACCTTGATACAAAAATTAAACAAGATATAACAATGATGTACTTACATTGATTTATTATTTATTTTCGTTATTATCGTCGTCTTTTATACAAATATTTATTAATTGGTCATTCAAGATCTACTACTATATATTTCTTTGACGTGTGGCAAAAGAAAACAATTTGAATTAGGGCACCACAGCTTCACCTAATTTTTCATTATTGTCATAGTTTATTGTTTTTTTGCTAATTAATATTTTTTTATAGTAAATCATTTGGTATTCTTAATAATTTTTTAATCTGGAATTTTGAAGTGTAAATGTTCGTGATAATAGTCCCAAATAAAATATAAAATTACTTTTATGCGAATTGTACCATGTCTCAATTAGTAGATTCGGATGACATAGATTTTATTCGGGCTAAAGTACAAAAAATTATAAATACAGGTTATATCAAATAAAACATTCTATATTCACAGTGTTATTTGATTTATATATATGTATATTTAAAAAGAAGCTCAAACTTAGAATAGACATAATAATACGAAACAATTAATAATATCGCTGGTGTTTTGAGGTAAAGTTTTTTATTGTTTTTAATTGTTTTTCGTGTATTTTATCTGGTTTACATTCTGCGACAAACCCTACATAACATAAAAATTAATTTACTGAAATACGTACTCTTCAAATTCGACTAAATTTTTAAATTTGTTGTAATATAATATCATAAAATATGTATTATTTTCGTATATAGAAAGAGAATATATTTATTGATATTTTAAAGAACAATATATGGAAAGGCAATCAACCTTAGTGGTATTTCTGTTTCATACATATGCATATGTGTATATGAATAGGAGTTTAAAAAAACGTCACATGATAGGTAGGCAAAATTGTAATTCATACTATAAATCCAAACCCGAAAATCACACCAAAGTATTGAAAAAATAACTTTTAAATCGCACGTCTATATATTTTCTTTATTTTGGTACAGTTTTAAAACTAATAAATTATATAATTTGTTTATAAAATCGAATATTATCTTCAATGACAGATAAAGCGATTGGTTCCTATATTGCTCCATTGAAAAACAAATAATACTTATGTTATAGTAGCAAGTGGTGCAAATACATTATAAAAGGAAGCTAAAAATTAATTCATTGAAGTACCAAAGTAAGTAGAAAACTTTAAATTGTTTCTTTGATTTTAACAAGTGTTTAAATAAATTTAATTTTAATTTTTTGTCTCAAATGTTTTTTTTTAATAATACTACTTTACTTGTGCTTAATATTTGGACTTTGTTCTGTGCAGTACAAAATACTGTCGAAATTAATTGTTTTTGAATTAAAACTGATAATCTAAAATATATACTTGTATGTAGCTATATATGTACTTATGTATATTTAAAAACAAACAATTTTATATAAAAAATGGATAAGATATGCATTTTCTCAAAAAGAAAACAATACACACAAACATATTAGATTAGTTAGTATTTTTAATTAAATTCGTGACCGCCTGCAATTTAGAAATATTTTGGTATACTTACATATAAAAACGGCTCTTTGGAAATAATTTAACAAAAAATCTAAAAATTGATTTACAGATATTATAATTTAGTTCTAACTTTGACCCAAATATTATTACTTGTAAAATTTACAGAATTTCGTTTTAATATTTGCATTTTAAGTTCATTAACAATATTAAGCCTCGTTTCGGTATCTTTTTAGTTAAAAGCGATAAAGGCAATTAACTTTTAAAAGAATTGTTTTTTTTTAATTATGTAACTATTAATGACGGCTATTTATCTAATTTAAAAATTCTCAGTTATGAAACAAACAAATAAGACATTCGCTATATATTTAACTGATTTAAGATGGATAACTTACTTCCCGATCTTCCATCTGGACCATTAGACGAATATCGAAAAAAGGCTTCGTTCAACTGGAAACGGCTAAGAATACTTCTCGATACAGAAGAAGGTGTAAAATTTCAGGTTTAACTCAATTTTTTAATAAATTGAATTCTCATACTCTTTAACAATCAATTCATTGCAGAATAGACTAAGCGACGAGATCAAAAAATATCCCGAATTCTTTGAGAATGCCGGTCAAACATTAACACTGGACGAAGAAAGAAGAGTCACAATTAAAAAGATGTTTTTGCTCAAAAGGATTTACGACATGATCGAAGGGGATATGAGTGATCCACATAAACGTTTATTAAGCGTGTACACAATTTATCCTTTTGATAGTACTGCAGCAGTAAAAGAAGGATTAGTTTATTCGGTTTTTACAGTTTGTATTAGCTTGCTCGGTACGGAACGTCACAAGCATATTATTAACGATTGCTTAAACGGAAATGTAAGTTAATAATTATTTTCAAGCACAGGGCCTGTCCGACAGAAGTTTAATTATATTTTCTTGCTATATACTACATGGGGCGCACACTTGAACGTCCCGCCCCACGAACCGGCCCTGCGTTCTTAAGTACAGTGGAATCTCGGTTATCCGGACTAATTAATGTTGCAGCTCATCCGGATAATTAAAAAAAAAACAATTTTACCTTGTTAGGTATTTATTTGCAAAAAAAACGAAACAACTTATAAAATCAACAGTAAAAAATACCAAATAGAATCATAAAATGTTTAGGTAAAATTAAAAGTAAATTGATCATTGATAAACGTGGCGAAAAGCGGAGTGTGCACATTCGAGCTCAAAGTGGCACATTCCGATCTCGGGAAAATGAAGCGCGCCGCTCCGCGTCGCGCTTCATTTGCTTCCCTCGATCGGAAATGTGCCACTTTTCGCTCGAATGCGCACATCCTCGTATTTATTACATTAATATAATTTATCTTTCGCTTTTTAAAATCGAAATTTTTAATTTGGTGTAGTAAATATCGATTTTACGTTCGAAAAATGTATTTACCATAGCAATGAGTGGAAGGGAGCGAAAAGATACGAAAATCATATCAATGCAAATGAGAGGGAACGATTAAAATAATTCAATTAATTTATTGGCATGAAATTGTTGTGAATCATGCTTAAAATCGAGTGTGCACATTCGAGCTCAAAGTGGCACATTCCGATCTCGGGAAAATGAAGCGCGCCGCTCCGCGTCGCGCTTCATTTGCCTCCCTCGCTCGGAAATGTGCCACTTTTCGCTCGAATGCGCACATCTTCGCGTTAATTGGATTCGACTATATTAATAACAAATCCTTCAAATCCAGATTTTCTATTCGGAGAAAGTTTTCGCTTGCAAGTGCACATACTCCTTAATAATTGAATTTGTCTATCGTATTCTTCTCTCTTACAAATAATATTAATTAAATCAAACTGAACTAGATGTACCACTTCTCGCTTTTCTTTTAATTAAAAATTACAGTAGGGTATTTTTACCAAAAACCACATTTCTAATTTAGTACTTTTAAGCTAGACTAGATGGGAGACTTCATCGTACATGAAAAAATACTTTAACTCTTTCCGAATTTTGACTCTTATTTCCCCACCTTTTTTTTAACATATCCCACCTAGGTATTGCAATCCGGCGTCATTTTCAATCCGGCCGGATTGATCAAATCAGGATGATTTTTGCTTTGCAGTTCAAAATGAACTGTTAGTAAGTTAATGAAGTGTCATTGCACGCACTTATAGGTAGTTTATAAAAAATAAATCATAAATATATAAAATTATCTTTATTTCCAAACCAATGTCAAGTTAAGAATAGAAAACAAGAAAACAATTAAAATTTAGAGTGTAGGTAACTAGTAAAATTTTTACGAGGTAACGAGTAGCTCAGTCTTCGTAGATTTCACTCTCAATATTAAAATATTAATTATAAATTATCAAGTAACTTTATAAAATCTAATAGGTACCATTAACCTTACGTAATTTACTGAGATGAGATGAAAATAATTATTAAAGTATTTAAGGATGCTACCAAACAAGTCTTCAATAGGTATTTATGACAGACACCATCATGATTTGATGAATCTGTTGAATAAATGGCACAAATTATCACAATAATGAGTTTGTACTATCATTACAACTCTTTAGTTTAATCAACTTACGATAAATAATTATTTTAAGTAATAATTGTAAGAAAATATAAGTATTAAAAAAAATCAATTTTGATTTTAAAAAAGGATCGTAGAAAACAAATATTGTTAATTGTGTCATCTGCTAGACGACTTCTAATAGAGCTGCAAATATAGCCTGCGGCCGAAAAGGCCCTTTCGGCTTCTGCACTTGTCGGCTTTATTATTAGCAAATAATCATGAATAGCAGACAAGTATTCTCCTCGAACTCCATCACTTTCAAATGTCGTCATTTCTTTTTTTAGTACTTTATCAAAATCTTTCTCTTTTTTAATATGTATGCTACAACACGTGGTTCTTGCTGGATTTGTAATTGTAATTCTTCCTGTAGTATAGGTAATAGTACACAGTTTCATATCACATAGTATTTCGCTATGTCACTGAGTACTATCCGGCGATAGTACTCAGTATTATCTTGTTCTCTCCGTGTACTCATGCAACAGCTCTATTACTTTGCCAAAAATTGGTAGCACCGGATCCGGCATATTGGTACCGGATCCGGTAACCGTTTAATGATGCCGGATCCGCCAGATTGCCGGATCCGTTTTTCCGGATTGCAATCCCTAATCCCACCCAAGTCATTCTAAAATTGTGATACACCACCTATGTAACATATAAATATTTTTTTATATTTAAAAATTGAATTAATCCATAAATGAAGTCTAATTACAACAGTGTATACAAAATGCGCCTTAAAACTAATTTGTTTATAATTTTCAGAAAATGAAAATTACCCAAAAATATTTGGAGACATTAATTTTGACATATAAACCTTCAACAATCTACAAAAGATGATATAAAAATCAACTAGTTAATTTTCAGTGGCCCACTTCAGAAAATTTGACTTATACAATTTTAATTAATCAGAAACGCGAATTAGTAAACATTCGAAAGTACACCTGAAAATATTTTTATCAAGCTCGCTACAGTTCGGCGTGCGGAAGAGCACCATGATAACTTTATCAAAAGGAATAAAATATCTAACCTTTTTCAAAAAAAAAATAGATCTAATTTATTCAACTTTAAATTTTTTCAATTGAAGAATAAAATAATAATATAGACAAATCCGATAAATACGAGGATGTGCGCGTTCGAGCGAAAAGTGGCACATTTCCGAGCGAGGGAGGCAAATGAAGCGCGACGCGGGCGCGCGCTTCATTCCAGATCGGAATGTGCCACTTTGAGCTCGAATGCGCACACTCGGTTTTAAGCACGATTAAGAAATGTCCCGTTTTAACAGGAAAAAACGAACGTGGTTCACAATCCGGATAATCGCGAATCCGTATAACTGAAGTCCGGATAATCGAGGTTTTACTGTATATAGATTTTCAAAGCGATACATTTCAGATAAAAGGAAGTTTATGCTTAACCGAAATTGCCCATGGAAGCAATATTAAAAATTTACGAACGATAGCTACCTACAAACAAGAATCCAAACAGTTTGTACTGCATACGCCTGATTTTCAAGCTGCGAAATGCTGGGCTGGATCTCTTGGTTTGTATTTTATATAAATTTAAAGTTAATAGGAATTGGACTGCCAATAAAAACAACTCTTTTTAGATATGCAACGTTTCGTTTCTTTATTGAAACTTTTTCAAGCAAATTAACATGTCAAAGAATGTGTCAAACATCAAAACTCAAAATTGTACAATTTTGACAGTCCAATTCCTATTAACTTTAAATAATATTAAAAAATATTGGACGTTAACGTTATGATTAATTTTATATAAATACAGTTAAACCTCGATAAGTCGAATTATTTTTAGTTTCCCTTCAACTTCGACTTTATCGAGGTTCGACTGTATACGATACATAGAAAGACATATACGGGCTGCAGTAAGAAAATCTTAGACGTGTGGTACATTATCCGAGTTCTCATACTTCCCCAAACCCCACAAGAAAATATACTTATAAATTTATTTTAAATTAAATTTTGCATTTATTTAAAAAAAATGTTTGTTACATTGTGCTCTTTTATTACATGTAATTGGTATCTACTAAAATGATATATTTGTGCCCACTATACATTTTTTCATGATAGGTACTTTTTGTTTTTTTACTCAAATAATTGAGTTTTAAACCAAAAAATATTTTTTTAATGTTTTAGGACAAACAGCCACCCATAGCGTAGTCTTTGCCCAACTAGTGATGCCAGATGGTACCAATGAAGGCATTCATGGGTTTTTAATTAAAGTTCGAGATCCTTTGACGCATCTTCCTTACCCAGGCGTGACCATTTTTGATATGGGCGAAAAAATTGGTTTGAACGGTGTCGACAACGGGTACATTTCTTACCCCATTAATGGTTCCAATATTATTACTTTTTTGTTTCAGTTGCGTCATATTTAATCAGTATTGCGTACCAAGAGAAAGTCTTTTGAACAAAATCTCCGAGGTTACCGAAGAGGGCCTATACATGTCACTATTTTCAGATCCCAATAAACGATTTGGAGCTTCCTTAGGGAATCTCTCCGATGGCCGTGTTGGTATCACAGCAGTGGGAACGAGCTACTTAATTAAAGCCATTACAATTGCCATAAGATATGCTGCTGTACGAAGGCAGTTCAGTGTGAAAGAAAACGAAATCGAAGTTCCCATTTTGGAATACCAATCTCATGTAAAATTCTTGAAATTTTGCTTTAATGTTTTTTATACCATTTTTATTTGTAGCAACATCGCTTGTTACCATATTTATCAATTGCATACAATGTTAAAGTGTTTTGCCTATTTTTATTCGACATATACATCAAGTTTAATGAATCGGTAAAAAACACCGATCTTAATACGGATTTAATGAAAAAGGGTTTAGAAATCCATGCTATGAGTTCTGCCAGTAAGGCCTACGTTGGATGGACTGTTCGTGATGCCATCCAAGAATGTCGGGAAGCTTGTGCAGGACACGGGTATCTTAAAGGCAATTAATAAATCGTATACCAACTACATTTTATAAAAAAAATGTATTTTTTATAGTTGCTGGTCTGGGAGATTTGAGAAACGCGCACGACCCCAGTTGTACATTTGAAGGAGAAAATCATGTCCTAATTCAACAAACAAGCAATTGGCTTTTGAAACTCTGGCAGTCAGTGGAAAAGGGCCAGAAAATAAGCACACCTTACAATTCAGTAGAATATTTCAACAACGCTAAAACAATTTTAAACAGTAAATTTGGACCAAATGTTGTAGAAGAAATGATTGAACCTAAACGTAAGTTTTTCTTTGAACAAGTGAACCATCTAAGGCGACATTATCGATAACCATTAATTGTTTATAATCCTAGACATTTTAAACACATTCAAATGGTTAGTTTGCTATCTATCCCAAGCAACATACTCTAAATATAAACGAATCTGTGAAAGTTTGAAAGGTTCTCAAGATGTCGACATTGGTACTTGTGCTCGAAATGAAACTCAAGTATTTTACGCCAAAACTTTGTCAGTAGCGTACATTCAGGTAAACTAAAAATAAAAATAAAATACAAAAATCTTATTGTTATTTACAGCACGTCATCTTGGACAAAATGAACGAAGCGATATTGAAAACCAAAGATGTGGAAATTAAAAATGTTTTGTTAAAATTGTTTTCGCTGTTTGGTGTCTGGTGCTTAGAAAAACACATTGCAACACTTTATATAGGAGGATACGCAACTTCGCCAAAAGCTGCATCGTTGATACAAGAAAGTATATTGAAATTATGTAAAGATGTTAAAGATGATGCAGTTTCTATGGTAGATGCTATAGCTCATCCAGACTTTGTCATTAATTCGGTTTTAGGATATTCCGATGGACAGGTACATTGCTATCGTTCACGAAAAATAAACTATACATACACTTTCGTTATTAGCTTATTTCCTATAACTGAATTTTAGGTATATAAACATTTAGAAGCCGCAATACTCCAAAATCCAGGAGCCTTTTCCAGACCAAGTTGGTGGAAAGAAATTGCATATGGACATATTAATACCAATTCGAAATTATAATATTCGTCTATCTAAGATGTGATGTATGAGTTTGATAATAAATAGTTATTTAGAAATTCAAATAATATCATAATAAATTATGGGCCTAACTATAAATGATGTTTACTTATTATTAACTTGAAAGATGTATGGGAGGTATAATCGGAGGCAAAAGTACTGAAACTTAGAAATTCATGGATATATACGTTTTATACCTTATCACGAAGTATCAAATAATTGTTAGCAAGCAAGAAATCTACCACATATTTAAAAAAAACATTTTAATTATAAAGTACAAGGAAAAAAAATATAATAAATAAATAATATATGTAAAAGTGATGATTGTTGATAAAATGTAAATAAACCTCTTTTTACCTAACTGGTTCATTTGTGATTACTTTTGTTTTGAACTTATTAAATAATTACAAAATTCTCATCTACTATACCTTGTTTCTTATCTACTATTTTGGAAAATAGTCGGTGTATGCAAGATTCCATATAATAGCTATTCCCATAAGGGCACAGTACGTAACCACTGATATCCACCAAATAACTTTTTCTGTTTGGGTAACATTTATATTTCGCACTGCATTTATACCCATAAGTAAACCAGCTACAGCTCCGGCAATATGTGCAATATATCCAATGTGCTCGTTTCTATTCAGAGCATATCGATCATAAATCGCATATCCCAAATCACAAGATGTCACAATTAAAAATATAAATAATTGAATAAATGGATATTCCATTTCTTTCCAATTCTAAAAATGTAAATTCGCATATACTTATAAGAATAGTAAAAAAAACCGTATTCACCATGATTATTTTGGCAATGTGTGCTGTTATTATCGCATAAACACCACCACTAGCTCCAGCTAACTTAGTTGTCGGATCTAAGATTGAAGTAGCAAGAGACCCTGCGAGAACTCCAGCAAAATAAATTATAAGTACTCGCCACCATCTGTGTACAAGTTCTAGAGGTATACCAAGAAATAATTGAACACACAAATTTACCACTAAATGAACAACCCTTAAAATAATATCATTAAATTCATTTTTATGTAAAAAAAACTAAAAAATCTATTCTTACCCAATATGGACAAACATATAAGTAATATAACGCCAAACTTCTGAACGCTTGCAAGGATCATATACGAGCGCATTAGCAACTGGTCCCATTTCGGCACCCGATTCCATTAGGGCTGCATCGACGGAATACAATATGATTTCTATGATGGAAATAATGAACATTCCTATTGGTGGAGGACAACATCTTGATGCATCATTATAAGATCCTGCAGTTGGTCTTGTGTATGATTCTTTTGGTATTAATATATGAACATAACTGGAAATAAAATAGTCAAAATCATACAAATAACAACTAAATATAAACTTATGTCTTAGGTAGAATTACAAGTTACTTAAAACTTCCCTAATTGAGCAATTATATAGTTCTGTAATATTACTTATAATTATATATATTAATATTTCATTTTATGAGCTAACAACAAACATAAAAATTGCAAAAACATTAAATAGAGAATTAAATTGATCTCTCAATTTAATTATTATTCTTATATTTTTCACTTTTGTTGTTTGTCTATAAATTAGTTTTATGGAAGATCCTAAAACTATATTATACACAAACAACAAAAGAGAAAAATATCATAAGCAGACTATCTGCATTAAAATGGGATTGAGCTACGACACGTGGCTAGTTCAAAAGACAAATTGGGTGAAATTATAATTAGATAGAGACAATGGACAGAAAAACGTAAAGTAGGTGCACTTCAGATGAGAAGGCGCGATGAAATAAAGACAATATCACGCCTAAATTAGTAAAGAGTTGCAAAAAATCGTTGTAAGTTGAAAGACATAAGGGAAACGAGTAAATTAAGAAGGTCGAGTATTTTTAAATATCAGCAAATTAACAATCCGAACTAATTATAATAATTTATGTTCTGTGAGTTAATTGCATAACAATATAAAGATAAAATGTTATTATTTACTCGCAACATTATATATATAAATTATGTTTATTTTAAATTAATTACAACCAACATGTAAGTCGACGAACGTAGAAAAGATCAAATTGTATATTTACATATAAATAAATATTTATATGTATGTTCGATCCAAACCATAATAAGCCACAAAAATTCAAGTATTCATGCAAATAGCATTAAAGATTCAAAATTAAAGTTAGCTCATCTCACAGAAATTATTGCAATTATAAACAAATTAGAAAATATAAATTTTCAGTCTTTTTCAAAACACATTAATTAATTATTAATGTATTTTATTCAAAAATCTTCTAATGTAAAATATTAATACTTTTCATAAGGTAAATATTACTAAAAATTCTTGAAAGAAATAAATATATATAATTATATCTGATTTAAAAGAAAAATTTACATTATGCAAAATAAAATATATGACTCGTAAAAATGTATCCAAAAATAAAATTAAATTACCTGTCGACTAGACTTCCAAATAAAGGTCTTAAAGCAGGATGATTAATCATTTTAACAAATTCTTCAAAATCCAATTGTCCATCATGATTTGTGTCTGCCAAGTTATGCATTTTTATAACAACATGATCAGGTAAATCGTTTTCATATTCTTGGCTTTTAATCAATTCATCTAATTCATTAACATTTATGTAACCATTTTTATCTATATCGTACTACAAAATAAAGCTATAAATTTTATATAAATATTCATATTTTGATTTTATTACCTTATCGAAAACTTGTCTCCAATGTCTTCGAGCCTTTTGAGACGGTGTTTCGATCGAATTCTCTCTCAAAAATCGATTTATTCCTTGTAATGCCATTGATGATTTATGAACTGGTGACACAAATTAAATGCAAAGAAGACTACTTGCAAAAACATGAACTGTTTGACGACTAACGTTGCAACAGGAAAATCCAATTATATTATATATTCTTTGTATATAATTATCACCAGACACAGCCTGGAGGTTTTAATATAAATCAAGACACATGTTGCATGTTTATAGTAAAATACCTTTAAACAGTTTATGACTAATTTATAAATTTAGACAAAAATTCACTGATAACAATTATTTCCGACAGAAAATTCGTTTATAGATTATTTATCTATCCATCGATAATAAATACTTAACTGATGATGAAGTGCAAATAATAACATAATGATAAAAAACATTGAAAATATACCAAAATTTCAGACGATTTAGAAATTTTTAATTTAAATATTCTTAGCAAATTAAATTTGATTGTCACACAAATGCAAATAAAATAAATGAGTTTAATATTTAATTAAGACTAGATTCATTCATAACATTTGTGTGAATAATATATCCGTGATTGCAATTTGTATCAACCCACTTTTGTTAAATTCTAAGAAACACTTTCTAAACGAAATGTAATTCTTCATAGATATAATATCGAAAAGCTATAATTAAGAAGTTATTCACGAAATTTATTTGTTGCGAAATCACTTTTTGAATTTTTTTAATACAAAAATTTTCATACTAAACCACCATTTAAATTGTATATTAGCGTTATGTAAATATTTTTCTACAGGTAAGTATTTGCCTTTGAAAGAATAACAAATTTATTTTAAAAAAATCTATTTTCTGATATTCACAGGCACTTTTAGAATATAATTCTTATAAAAACTAAATAATTTTCTTAATACACATTTGTTTGATACAAAAATATTATAAAATAGAAATAGCAAAATTTGTGCGCTTAATAAAATTGTAGATATCGTTTAACATCTTACTTAAAAGTTATTTACTATAAATTTATTTAATTATGAATACTTAATGTTCGAGATACGTTTACAGATAACACAATAAAGCTCAAACTATCGAAATTCCTCGTTATCTGAATTTCACAGTAGCTTGGCTTAACCGAAAATTTCATAATTCAGATCTATAGATTCGTGCTAAATAAAATACTTTACCTATATATAGTTTCAGATAAATTTAAAAAAAAATTCCAATAATACTAATTATTGAGTAATCCGGACGGTCTTTACTGAATCTCCTTTAAAAATATTACAATTTTTAATACTGAAATAATATGATAGAAAAACTTATTACTAATATACATACACCTAATGACTAATCCAAACCTAACGGAATACTTTTCATAAAAAAAACTATATTAAATTAAGTATTGTTGCCATTAAACTTAAACTAATTTCATAATAAATTAAAAACAACATGTAATACGATAAAATAATTTATACTATTTTAAATTAGATAGGTTGTCTAAAAAGAAAATTATTACTTCGTGTTCCACGCATTCAACACTTTTTTATTCTATAAAATTCTAAGCAGTGCCTCAAATGAAATTGTAATATGTTGAAAGGTGCCCTATTACGTCACTTTGTACAAGAAGTATAAGGGAATTTCATTCTGAACAATTTTTGAGTTAATTAACATAGAAAACTGCTGAATTTATAAAATGCAACACAAAAAATTTATATATAATTGTTTAACTACTAGTTGGATCCGGAAATAATTCAAACAAGTTTCTCGGAATTTAATGCTCTAAGAACAATAGTAATAAAACGGTCAAAAAGTTCAAGTTTACCAGTTGATTATAATGACGAATCAGTTTTCCCTTTATATCTTCAGAACTTCAACAAAATTATTAGTACTAGTATGTGACACATTTTTAAAATGTTTAAAAGTTAAAAAATGTACTCTCCAGGTCAACATAAAGTCGAGATACACCACATTCAAGTACGCCTAGAAAAACTAACTGTTCTTTTATAATTCTTTTTCCATTAAATATTTAATAATCTTGCTAATTACTATTTTTCTTTAAAAACTGCCCTACTTTACTCATTTTTATCAAAAAATCGCGCTCCTGCTTAAAGAAGGTGTAGCTCAGTTCTGGTTGACAAAAAGACTAATTTTTTTTTAGCTTTTTCTATTGCTCTTATCAAGCCATTTCGAATGAGACCACATTTGCACAAATCCAGAAATTAAGCATGTAACACTCCATTGGTAAGTCATTGCATGGATTATCTTGCTCTTTTCATTCTAACCTCCACTATCCCATTTTAACAATTACTTAAATTTTGTCTGATTTTTCCCTCCATATATACAAATAACACATTCTCAGAAATTGTTCAGAATCAAAACAATCTACAGACATTTTTGCTTTAAATGATTTGTACCAGCACCTCTTAACAGTTCTATAAAACCCGTTATGTGATAATTAAATCATGTGCTAATTAAAAATAAATAAACTTTATAACTTATACACTTGTAGTGGAAAATATCTTGGAAAAGCTGCATTCCAAATTATACCTATTGCCATTAGTAAAATATAGTTGTAATGGACATCCACCATATAATTCTTTCTGTGCGTGTAACTTCAAGATTACGTAAAATATTGAGTCCAACTAGGAGCCCTGCCACTGCTCCAGCAAAATGTGCAGCGTATCCAATGTGATCATTTATATCCAACACGTATCGATCATAAATGGCAATACCAATATCACAAAATGTTATAATTATAAATACTAATAACTGGACGAGAGGGTATTCCATTTCTCGCCAATTCTAAACATTTTCTTACAGTTTAAAATTCTTAAGGCACTATAACAACACTTACCATTATTATTGTTGAAATATGTGCTGTTATTAAGGAATACACTCCACCACTAGCACCTGCCAATTTCACAGTAGGATCTGTAATTGATGTTCCTAATGATCCAGCAGCTACCCCAGCAAAGTAGATAATTAGTACCCTCCACCACCTATGTACCATTTCCAGAGGTGTACCAAGCAATATTTGTACACACAAATTTACAACTAAATGCACCACCCTGCAAACTTCCAATTAAATTCCGGCATTTATTTATAAACATATGATCTCCCCGTTCATATTATGCCATAATTTTGAAAAAATTATTTAAATATTTTGCGTATATGGAATGAGAAATCGAGTTAATTGTATACCATAATATGGAACAGAGAAAAAATTATCTTACCCCACGTGTACAAACATGTAGGTAAGATATCTCCATGCTTCATATCTTCTACGTGGATCGTAAATTAAGGCATTCGCCATTGGACCATCTGCATACTGAGGTTGACCTTGTGCAAGATCAATACAGTAAAATATTATTTCTATTAGAGAAATTAGAATCATTCCTACAGGTGGAGGACAACAGCTATATTCATCCTCATACAATCCATCAGTTTGTGTTATACAAATTCGGCGAGGTACTAACAGTTGCACATATCTAGAAAAAATATTCTATTTAAGAAATTCAATAATAAAATTATTTTAGCAAGTTATATGATACAGTCCGAGAACTAATAGTCATTTTTTTTCAAAACTGAAATTTGTTTAAATAGTATAGTTAAACTCTGGCAAATACCAAATGGCAATTGAGCCACCCCTGCGTTTGTGCGTTAGCCTCCAGAATATTTTAAATGAGTGTAAAATATCAAAAAATAATAATTTCTTTAAACCTGAAATTTTCAGAAATACTTTTATGTAAAGTATATGTAAAAAATTCAGCTTTATAGAAAAATGTCTTAAGAAATGACCATCAGCTCGCAAACTTAACATGTTAGAAATGAAAACTTTCTTATAAAATAAAAAGTAAGAATAAATCATACTAAAAATTAAAGTCAGTTTTACTATATAGCTGGAGTACAATTAAAAACCAGCTATTTTATTAGCTTGTTATTAATTCATTCCAAATTAAATAATATTCGCCTTTAACACAGTTGTTCTCAACTGCTACCTTATTGGGGTAAGCATGTTCTTAAAAAGTATTCTCTTCTGTTATAAACCATTTCTTGAGATATATTATAATCATGTTGCAGCTGAAGGGAAGATATTCCAGATCTACCAGGTTTTCTTTTTCGTTAATCGATTGCCAAGACTTTGGAATATATTAATAAGAAACTAACAAATCACATACTTTTTAATGGTGATTTTGTTATAGCAAATATGAGCAAAATTAAAAGTGTAATAGCAAACCTATCAATTAAATGACCAAATATTGGTTGTAGATCGGGATGATGTATCATATTAATAAATTCGATAAGATCCAAACCTCCATCACGATTTTTATCAGAAAGTTCATATATTTTTGTAACTACGTGTTCAGGCAAATCATCGTCATATTCACGACTTTCTATTAATGCTTTAAATTCTCTATAGTTAATAAATCCATCTTTATCTTTGTCGTACTAAAAACAAATGTAATTCATAGATCCCCTGTAAAGGTATTTTTAACATACCTTTTGAAATATATTTTTCCAATGTTCATCAGTATTAGTCATAGGAACATTCACACAAACTTGGCGGGTTGAAGGCATTCTTCAGAATTAGTATTTCTTACTAAAAAAAACAAAATTTTAACTGAATTCTGGGGTTTGGCAGTTCCACCTTTGTTTAAACATTCCTTAAACGTAATGACACAGAAAAATTATTACAATTAGTGCTCAAATATTTATCGTGATAAATGAATATGAAATAAACACGTTTGCACATGTTATTGTGTTCACAATATAGCACTAATTGCTGTAATTCATAATGCAAAAGACGTTTTTGCAATAAGTTTCTGTACATACGTTTAAAAGCACTTTATATATCATAAACTAACCTTAGTTAAATGGATTAGTTTTAAACTGAACACTGATTATTAACAACCGTTATAAATAAATTAAATATGTACACCTTTCTTCATTAAAACTGAAGAAACTCATTTGCAATAGTATAATTTGATGAGATTCCCATGTTTGTGTTATATTCGAAACATATTAGTACTAAAAATAAAACAACGTGTTTCTGAGTCACTGCAATTTGGTTTACATATCATAATATTAACAATTAATTAAAATTGTTAAAAAACCAGTATAAATGTCAAGGTTAGATGTTAAATACACCACGTGATTAACCTGCCTGATTATAAATAAATGATGATTCAAAAGATGTCTCTAATAAATCTCGAATTAGTTACGAAATTTTGCACTAGAGGTATATTCAGTATCGCGAAAAAAAACCGCGAAACCACAAATATTAAATAAAGTATCACCAAAGAAGTATAACTTCAGAAACAGTTTATTCAAAAATTGAATTTGTTGAAAATGCTTTTGTTTAAAGTATTATATAAGTTTTATTCAACTAAAACACATGCATATAAAAGTAAAGAATAAGTTAGTCTAAATACAAATTAATAATCTTATATTCCATGATTTTGTGTTGGAAAATAGTCAGGAAAAGCAATATTCCATACAATAGCAGTACACATAAGTGTTATATAAGTAATAATGGAAAACCACCATAAAACCCTTTCCTTCCGTGTAACATTCAAATTTCTCAATAAATTTATACCGACCAAAAGTCCTGCAACAGCACCGGCAAAATGAGCTGCATATCCTATATTTGCATTTATATCCAATACATAACGATCATATATCGATTTTCCCACATCAGACCCAGTGATTATTACAAATATTAATAGTTGAACGAGCGGGTATTCCATTTCTCGCCAATTCTAAAAATTAAGTCACGTTCAACAAAAAGTAAACCTACAAATTTTCGAAGGTACCATAATAATTGTCGAAATATGTGCGGTCATTAAAGCGTACACACCGCCACTAGCTCCAGCTAATTTAATTCTTGGATCCGTAATGGATGTACAAAGCGAGCCAGCAAGTACTCCAGCGAAATATATTACAAGAACGCGCCACCACCTATGAACCATTTCCAGGGGTATTCCCAGAAGGATTTGAACACACAAATTTACTATCAAATGGAGTAACCTGAACATATATAAAATATTATGTGTTGGAAATAGAAATAGAAATTATTTCTTATTTACCCGATGTGTACAAACATGTATGTTATGAACCTCCAGGCTTCGTATCTTCTGTGGGGATTATAAATAAAAATGTTTGCCATTGGACCAGAACCGTACATTGTAGAACCTTGTGCTTCGTCAATACAATAAAATATTATTTCAATAATAGATATTAATATCATTCCAAATGGCGGAGGACAGCAAGTGTATTCATCTTCATATTGCCCATCGACTCGGGTGATTTCTATATTACGAGGTACGAGAACATGGATGTATCTAAAATCATTAATAATAAATTTTAATCAAACTATACGAATAAATGAATCAAAATTATTTACTTTTTCTAGCAGGTATAATATCAAAATACAGTCAACCTTCGATAAGTTGAAGTTCGAGGAAAACAAAATTCAATTTATCGAGATTCCACTGTATTTCAATGTTACCTATTCATTAAGCGTTGAATGATTGGTTGCATATAAGGGTGATTAACTATGCTAAGAAATTCATTAAAATCCAAATGACCACTGGCATCCCTATCAGCAAGACTATGTATCCTGGCAACAATATCTTCGGAAACTGCATGGTCTAATGGTTGATGACGAACTAAATCGTTCAATTCTTGAAGACTGAGGTAACCATCGTTATCTTTGTCATACTAAAAATCAATGTTACTTCCAATTAATGTAAAAATTATAATATTTACATTACCTTATCAAATACGTTGCTCCAGTATTCATTATTAGGATGTAAGGGGATTTCAATTTCACTTGGCATTTTTGTTGTTTTTCCAACACAATAGTAGTAAAATTTTTCAAATGTAACACACCTTTCAAGTATTAGTCACATAACTAACTTTATCAGCGTTTAATAATAAAGATAATCACAAAAAATACTGATAAGTATTTATTTACTTTTAATTATACAAAAAAGTAGAACAGTAAAATTTTAAAAATAGCACTATATTTTAGCACTCATTATAGCTTCATAATTATTGTAATAGATATATAAAACAAATTATCTTACAATTTAAACTTTCTTTTGCTGCTGTTTAGAAGTTCTAATTTTCGAATTTGGCGGTAGCATTGTGAATAGCAACGGTGACAACATTGAATGTCAACATAACCTTAAAACTTATACACAGTTATTGGTGCTTAAATTAAATTTAAATGAATTATTTTATTAACAATTCTACAAAATGTGATTTAAATATAATAACCACTTATATAACACTAAAATATTCGTCAAAAAATGCTTAAGAGAACAGCAGTCTATCGAAGCACAGATGATATTGACAATTTGAGAATAAAGTTAGTACGATTTGATTCTAGTTTATTTCTGTATTACAATATTATGTGTTTTAAGAATAAAAATTGAAGAAATATCTCAAGATCTGGAAAATGAAGACCATAAAAGCAAAATTTTCCACTGGCAGCAAAAAGAATACAGCAAGTTCGAACGAGAATTTTATAAAGATGAAAAAAATTGTATTACAGACTTTGAAAAGAAATATCATAATGATGTAGAACACATTATAGAAAATTACGAAAACATATTTACATACATAAATGATGATATTCAATCATTTACCGATGAAATATCAAAATATAAAGCTAACTCATCTGTACTGCCGAATGAGAGTGATCATTTTAATTATAAAGATTATTTAGCTAAAATGATGAACAGTCCCTACGATAGTTATTACGATTTTGAATGTATGCAAATAATGTTAGACTTAGGGTGAGTGTAAAAATTGTAATTTTCATTTCGTAAGTTAATAATTTTCTTTTAGAGAATACACCAGCATTCCAAGAACTGAGTATTGTCTTTGTACATTAAAGTATGATAAAATTCACAAAGTACTTCAAATATATCCAGATTTTAATAACATGGAACCTTATTATATTGAAATTGAAGGCAATATCAAGCGTACTTTACAATATTATGTTGAAGATGTTTCGAAAAAAATGCCTTTGTACCAACTTTTGAAAGAAGCTGAAATTTTAAATAAGGTATACCAAGTTTAATATGGCACATTGCGTTTATTATTTCCCGGTAATGCAGTAAAATTTTGAATTTTTAGATAACACTACATCAAGCAAAACTCAAGTTGCAAAAGACCGGTTTAGATTTTGAAATGCCATCAAAAAACACCTTGAACGTGCATTTATTTATTGAAATACTTACAGCTAAAAATTTTGAATACAATAATATTTATGTGAATTATTACATAGATTTGCAAAGGCATTGTAGTTCAGAGGTTTCCAGTTTATATGGCACAACCCACACGGCTCATTCTTTTAAAACATCGAAACTATCATATTTTGGATTTCCATTTGAAGTTCTTTTAAAATATAACAATACAAACGGTAGTGTTTGATATTTTATATTATGCAAATTATTTATAATACAGTTTTAGATATTTTGAATTCACCTTTTATTTACTTTGAAGTCGTTTCTAAAGATTCGTGGGATAGATTTCGTTCAGAGGGCTTGGCTTATCTGCTTCTTCCAGTATCTAATCCAGGAACTTATGATTACACATTGCGGTGCATGCGATTATGTTCTACAGGCCCTTATGCAACTTTAAGAAGATATTTTATTGGAGATTTAGGAAACTATTCCGATTTAACATGGTCGTCAATTCCAAAAGATAGCAAAGTAACATTTACCAATCTTTTTTGTATTTTTTAATACGGTTTAATTGTTTTAGGGCTCTGTGATTAATAAATATAGCATTAATACAATAGGAACCGGAGAATTGAAAATTAGAATTAATATCGTTCATCAGTCGCAAAACGTCGTAAGAAATGTAAACGAGCATAAACAAAAAGCTGATTACTTTATCGAAGAAAAATTAAATACTGGTAGTTTGTTTAAAAGTATTGCACAAGTTGTTGAAGCTTTTCAGGAAGCTAAAAAACGCATGATAGAAACTCGGAAAAACATACAAATCCACATATGAACTTTCTTTTGAGGATTATTGTAATCGCTTCCCACACTAAAATGTAAAAATAATGAAAGAAGAAAACGTAAAGTTATGAATTTCGTAAAAACATGGAGAAAAGGTTATTTTTTTGTAAATTGAGAGACTGTCTAAAAAACTTATTACATTATTTTTTAAGAAAAAAAATGCAATAGTTTTAAGATACCAAAGTTCTTAATTATCTAGTCTTATTTTGATTTATCAATGATTTTTTGAAATTGTTTAAATAAACACAACTGCCAAATACAAATACTTGTGAAGTCATTGGCTTTAAAATTAGATATTATTAATTTATTTATATTTCCTATGATGTATTAAAAAAAGGCTGCAGAAAATATTTTTGTGGTGCCCATTATTTGCCATAATTTATTTATACATGTAAGTATTTCAAACGTAAATTGTTTGTTTGTATTTTGCAATTTTTTTTGTTTGTTTCAATCTTTTTATTCAATTTTAATAAAATGATTTTAACAGTGTGTAATGATACCATTATTAATGTACAGAAGTACCGTTAAAGCAATTACTTAAAAATCAATATTTAAATTGGTTTCCTAATTACAACGTTTAATTAAAAAATAAAATGTAATCCTCTGGTTTGTATAATACAAAATTAAAAATTTCTAATTTGAATTTAAATAAAAAAATGTGTTTTTAAGAATATCTTAATATTACGCAAAAATGTATTCTAAATGTGTATAGTAAATTTTCTATCTAAAGTGCGGTGGAAAGTACTTGGCTAAATAATGATCCGTTTAATTTTCAAATTTTTATTAAAAATTTCAGGTAATTAGTAAGTGCACTATTAAATTCACATTATATTTTTGTATATGATCTTTGAATTAATTTCGCTCGAGAGTTTCGTTATTTCTAAAACGTATACACTAAAACCTATTTAAAGAGGATGTACCATTAAAGTTAGCCCTGGCTGCTTCAGCAAAACCAATGCATTCCTATCGGGATTATTCAGGGCCTTGAAAGTTTTACTTCCAACCTTTCGAAAAACAAGAATAAGTTTATACTTTGATTTATTTCTGCGATGTGCTTACTAATTAATAATAGACATTCTTAATTGATTAAAATTAAAAATTCATTTTCTTTGTTACATTAACCTTCCGTGTACTAGGTGGGATATAATTAACGTGAACAATTTTTTTTTGTAAAAACGGGACGTTTGGTATTCGAGCTTAAAACCGAGTGTGCACATTCGAGCTCAAAGTGGCACATTTCCGAGCGAGGGAGGCAAATGTGCCATTTTGAGCTTGAATGCGCACATCCTCGTATTTATTAGATTTATCTACTTTGTTCATCGCTCTTTCAAAGTCAAAAAATTAAATTTAGTTCGGTACATATTGATTTTGTTCACAAAAATGAATTTTTACCATAGCAATGAGTGCGAGCGAGCGAAAAGATACAACAATCTCATAAGTACGAGTGAGAGGAAACGATTAAAATTATTCTAATGATTTTTCGTCGAATTTATTGGCCTAAATTATTGTGAATCATGCTTAAAACTGAGTGCGCACATTCGAGCTCAAAGTGGCACATTCCGATCTCGGGAAAATGAAGCGCGCCGCTCCGCGTCGCGCTTCATTTGCTTCCCTCGCTCGGAAATGTGCCACTTTTCGCTCGAATGCGCACATCCTCGTTTTTATTAGATTTATCTACTTTCTTTATCGCTCTTTCAAAATCAAAATATTTAATTTAATTCGGTAAATATCGATTTTGTTCACCAAAATGAATTTTTACCATAGCAATGAGTGCGAGCGAGCGAAAAGATACAAGAATCTCATCAGTACGAGTGAGAGGGACCGATTAAAATTATTCTACTGATTTTTCGTCGAATTTATTGGCCTAAATTATTGTGAATCATGCTTAAAACTGAGTGTGCACATTCGAGCTCAAAGTGGCACATTCCGATCTCGGGAAAATGAAGCGCGCCGCTTCGCGTCGCGCTTCATTTGCTTCCCTCGCTCGGAAATGTGCCACTTTTCGCTCGAATGCGCACATCCTCGTATTTATTAGATTTATCTACTTTCTTCATCGCTCTTTAAAACTCAAAAAATTAAATTTATTTCGGTAAATATCAATTTTGTTCACAAAAATGAATTTTTACCATAGCAATGAGTGCGAGCGAGCGAAAAGATACAACAATCTCATAAGTACGAGTGAGAGGAAACGATTAAAATTATTCTACTGATTTTTCGTCGAATTTATTGGCCTAAATTATTGTGAATCATGCTTAAAACTGAGTGTGCACATTCGAGCTCAAAGTGGCACATTCCGATCTCGGGAAAATGAAGCGCGCCGCTCCGCGTCGCGCTTCATTTGCCTCCCTCGCTCGGAAATGTGCCACTTTTCGCTCGAATGCGCACATCCTCGTATTTATTAGATTTATCTACTTTCTTCATCGCTCTTTAAAACTCAAAAAATTAAATTTATTTCGGTAAATATCAATTTTGTTCACAAAAATGAATTTTTACCATAGCAATGAGTGCGAGCGATCGAAAAGATACAACAATCTCATAAGTACGAGTGAGAGGAAACGATTAAAATTATTCTACTGATTTTTCGTCGAATTTATTGGCCTAAATTATTGTGAATCATGCTTAAAACTGAGTGTGCACATTCGAGCTCAAAGTGGCACATTCCGATCTCGGGAAAATGAAGCGCGCGCTCCGCGTCGCGCTTCATTTGCCTCCCTCGCTCGGAAATGTGCCACTTTTCGCTCGAATGCGCACATCCTCGTGTTTGTTATATTAGTATAATTTACCGTGCGCTCCTTCAAATCGAAAATTTTAATTTGATTTAGTAAATATCGATTTTATATTCAAAAAATGTATTTACCATAGCAATGAGCGGAAGGGAGCGAGAAGATACGATAATCTTGTGAATGCGAGTGAGAGGGAACGATTAAAATTATTCAATTAATTTTTCGTGTAATTTTGGGCTCTAAATTATTGCGAATCATTAAGAAATTGCCGTGAAGTTAATTTGTATTTCAATAAGGAGGCAGGACTGAATCTCTTGTTAGGTTTTCTTAATGTTCGGTATCGTAATTGACACTTGTCGTTGGAATTTAGTACTCAAGAAAAGACTCAATAGTTTATAAGTTGAAAAAAAAGTTAAGTTTTTGTATTTTTATTAATAAAAGTTTATTCTAATTCATAAATAAATATTTTATATCATTTTATTCTCGGGGTATGGCAAACCCCACCTAGTATGGCATGTGACATTTAGTCACCTAGTATGCGGAGGGTTAAGACATTGCGGGCGAAAGAAAAAATTGCTGAATCACCTAAAACGTTTTTTTCCTGCTTCATTAAAGCTGCAACAATATTTTTTTGAAGCCTATAAATACAAGACATATTTTGGCATTTTTTCAGTAAGTGTGTATTTTTAGCGCACTAACGGAAAAGAAGCTGATATTTCGTAATTATGAGTTTTGCGTCATAAACTAAGTCCAACACGTCAATTTTCATTTTGTAAACGACAGATCTCTGAAAATTTAATGCCGGTTAGATGTAAATAGCAGTTGGTGCACTATTTCTCATTATTGATCGCCTTCAAATGCACCATAGAAAGAGCTTTGTTGTAAAATAAATCCTTATGATTCACTGTTAAAAATTCAATAAAATGAATTTTATAAAGGTGCTAAAAATAGGGGGAGTTGATGACGTTAAATCGGTTTAATACATTAAAGACCTTTTTATTTTAAGCTTACCTTTTAGATGGTCGCGGTAAAAAATACAGGAATAGGAATTGCCATTAAATCCTATTTTTCGCGGCGAAAACTAAAAATTCGGGTCCTAGCATATTATGCTGCTGCAAAGTGTACGTAATCAACATCAAAACATAACACGTGTTTGCACTTTATGCAAGTTTACTAAAGTTAGCACCATTACTTTAACTAATCAAAAATTAATACTGTTGAGGATGTTTGGCCTTTTAACGTTGGATCTATAAACGTAAAGTACACATTTTTACCATCACCTAAGAGTTTAAATAATTAATTTTTTTTTCGACCGCCTTCCCAACTTTTAAATAAATTTGTAGTTTTGTATAAAAATTAATAACAAACGCAAATTTTTTATGAGAGGCTTTATAAATCGCTTCTGGTTGCAGTGCAGTGGGCAGGAACCACAACCATGTAAAAAAATATATTGGTTTATGTAAAAAGATTTCATAAAATTATAAAAAAAAATATGTGTTGCATTATAAAATTAAATAACAGTTAAGTAAAAATAACTGAAATTCGCAACAAATCAACAAACGCACTATTTGTTGCGTACTTATAACTTTGTTAATTATTTTCATTTTGATTTTTACGTTTAATATTATCAAAAAAGTATGAAAACACTACTTTCTTTATTTATTTCTGTAAAAACCAGGTGTCGTGTAGCGCGGATTGTTTAATGCGATTTTAAATTTTGTTGTCCATATCTTTTTTTAGGATTTTTTATGCAATTTTAAAAGTTATTTGTCATTTATAAACAGACTTTTCCGATTTTATATACACACATATATTACAATTTATTCCAATATGTATGAAAATTAGCAAATTGTATGTTATAGGCAAGCATAACCAAACGGGTTCAGTTATTCTTTGAAAATGTAATTTCACGTTCCCAAAATTTTGTTTTTATTTTATGATTAGCTAATTAGCTGATGTACGTGACTTCTTCCGCGTAATTGACTATATTAACAATGTATTTAAAGAAATGAATTTTCTCCTTTTCTCGCGCATGCGCAACGCGTAGCTTGCCCCTGGCGTATATGAAAACGTTAATAACTTGGCATTAAATAGAGATATCGTGATAATTTTTATTGAAGATAAAGGCCAAGCGTCTAAGGATGAATATTGAACAAGATTGATCAAAATTTATCCAGTAATTTTTGAGTGATGCGCGCACATTCACGAAGCTAGCTATCATTTTAGTTGTATAGATTTGTCTTTGCAATTATTTTTGAATCTTATCATAAAAGGCTTGCGGGTGGGGAAGATTACAGCTTGACAATCACCTGCAGCACTATCCCATTGTAAATAATAAACAGAATGGAGTTTTTGTTTTCCAGATTTTTTTACACGAATTTTAGAGTAATTTTACCTTATTTGGAACAGTACTGGCAACCAATGACATTAAAAATTTCAAGAATAGTTTTTAAAATGTTGGTCAGATAAATATTTTTTTTTTAATTTTGCTTGTATGGTAACCTCTAAATTTTGTAAAATGACATTATAACCTATTTGCAATAGCGCTGTCAATGGATAAATTTAAAAATTCTTATAATTTTTAAATTGGAAGTTATCGATAGCAGCACTACCATACAATAATGACTAAACTCCCTGTACTAATTATACCAACGTAATTTTCTGACTGTGGAAAGTAGTTAAAGGTTAGTACTTCTAGGTAATAGCAAAAAAAAGTAGGGGAATTTCATGACACTATGTTTTCTTAAAATACTTCCTGAATTCTCGAATTACATAATATTAAATAATCACATTTTTTCAAATACAAAAGTAATAATATTTTAAAATGTATGGATAAAAAGGCATGTTGATTATATTCTATGGCATTATTATTTGTATTATATCATTTTCATTAGAATTTAAACATTATAATAATTTATAATAAACACAAAATGTAAAGTTTAGTAATATGCCAGGAAAACATTGTTTATAATAACTAACGAATAATCAATGTATGTATATTGATAATAAAATAGCTTCGATGTAAAAAGAGAAATATCAAATGTAAACAATATTTCCTCTTTTCATATCAAAAGATTGAAATTAATACAAAACCTTTACACATTTTCATGTATCAATATCATTATACAATTTCAACACTATAATGCTATTAACAGTAAAAATAATAGTTTTTCAAAAGGTAATTAGTTTTTAATTTATTTATAATTAACATGTAAGACATTCGAAATATATAACATAGCATCACCCGACCGTATTTCAACATTTTTATTTTTATTAGAACTAAATAAGACAACGGAATTCTTGTATTTATGTGCTTATAAGTAAGTATAAAACGAAATTAAAGCGAAAATCATTTTAAAGCATACTCGAAGTGCTTTAAGAAACATTCCTTAGGTTTGTTTACCACAACAGGGTTACCCATTTTCAATTAATTAGAAGAAAATCACTTAAAAAGGTATTTCGTACAACTAAACTGTTCTAATTATTTCGAGAAAAACCAAAAAAAATCGCAATCGAAGCAAAAACTTAAAATTAAATCGCATTTTTGATAGGAAATTACTTCTGTCGTTACGACATTTCAAATATCCGATATCTATTGGGATTTCGATACTAAACATTTCGAAATGGAATCGTACGTCACTACGTATCCCCCAAAATTTTCGAAAAACACCACCAGTTTTTGTTTTTCATGGAAGCTCTTAAAGAGTATATCTCCTTTAAAATAACAGTTCAAACGTTTCCGTCTCTCTCGCACCTATCGCTGTTATGGGTATAAACGAAAGCGGCGTGATAGTCCCTAAATGAGACTAACATAAAGGCTAAGACCTACGATTTCTTTGTTTTTATTGAATCGTACACAAATATATCGAATGTGTTGCAGTTTTACGTCGGGAAACTGGTGTTGGTTCGTTTGGATGCGCTGGTGGCCTTTGAATTCATAAAAATGTCGCGTAAAATTGACGATTAAATGAGTTATATTAGCGTTTCCGGAGCGCAAAGTAATCCACGAAACGCACGTCTGAGCTAAACGTTTACGTAGCGGTAGCGCCATCTTACTCCAACTCGTACTGCCTTCCCTCCCAGGCCAACTTCGACCGCTCCGGACCTGTTTTTCGTTCCAATGTACGAACTAAACCAAGATGTCTGCTCCGCGAGTTTCGAAATGATAGAATGGGTTTTCTGCGTGTTATATTATTAGTTCAATGACTTTTATAATTAAAGTAAGTTTTTTAAAATAATTTTTACAAGTAAATAAAAGTGCATTGTGTGCAGTGTCATTTGCGCATGGTTGAAAAAGTAAACGCCAGTTGCAAAATCTGCGTTGTCCCCTAGTTTTCCATCCAAACGCACGCGTTTCGTAAATCCAAATAGAAAAACAACAGTAAATTGACGTGATACGTACACACTTTTGCCCCAAATAAATTCCGAACGGCTTGGGGGTGCTAGTTTTCTTGACCTTTCAGATCCACTTTGGAACAGTACTAATTAACTACGTGGAAATTATTGCAGCCGAAGTGTATTTCAACTCGCTAACGGGTTCATGGCACCACTTTCTCTGATTTAGTGCGTCGTTTGGTGTTTTCGGTATGCGGTAAAATTCGATAAATACGCTCGTAGGAAAATAAAACGCCCCGCAACGTAAAGTCGAAAATATTTGGCCGTCGTTTAAAAGTTCTATGTGGTGAGTTATGTTGGAGCTGTAGCTATAATAAAAAGTGGTGCGAGCAAAATGGGACTCTTAGGGGCACGTTTTGCATAAGTCCGAAGGAATTGCTTCGTTGTGTCCGGGGGATGTGATGGAAACTGTCCATTCTGTTCGCATTGACCATGGGCCGGTTCAAACTAACGCGATGCCCTATTCTCAAAGACAGCCGCCAACTCATAGGTAAGTTTCCTGCCTTTATTGCCTTGCTGAAAATTTTCGAAAACGTTTGCATCGTCCGAAAGGTGTTTCGCCTACTTTTGTGCTATTTTTATGGAAAAAATCATGTTAGAATGGTTTTTGGTCGAAAACAATTGAAAATGTTTAAAGAATCCACGTAGGTCTTGAAATTTGATTATATTTTTATATCCGTATAGCTCTGGTCCCTTTAGAATGAAAATAAAGGCAAAGTTCCGAAAATGTTAGAGTGTTTATTGACTTTTTGAAGTTATACTTCTTTTGACGAGTTGAGGGTAAAATTTTAGCAGGCAAGGGAAGTTGCGCGCTCATATCTAACGAAAATTCGACAGTGTTAAGTTAGTCGTCTAAGAAAATAAATGAATTATTGTGAATCGTGCTTAAAACCGAATGTGCACATTAGACTGGGCCAAAAAAATCGATTTTTTTTTGACTGGAACACCGAATATATTATTTAGGATGGTAAAAAAAAGTTAACGTCAAAATTTGAGCTCTTAATTTTAATATTTAGAGGTCTATCATCGAGAATTTTCTATTTTCTTACACCACACGCATCTTTCCTTAAATTTTCTTAACAATATACCTGAAAAATATAAACACTACATATTTTGAAGAAAATTAAATTCTCTACAAAAAAGGTTTGATTTCAAATTTTTGTAATACAAGCTGTTTTCACGTAATAATGTCTTGGACATTGATCTGTTTTTAGGCTTTAATTTTCTAATTTTGGAATTTTTTAACTGATAAACCAATCTGTTTCTAAAAGAGAACGATTCATATTTTTGAAGGAAATTAGACGCTTTATAAAAAAGGCCTCATTACATTTTTTGTTAAATTCACTCTTTCAAAAGTTATTCGAAGTTCAAGTTCGAGTACTGACTAAAATTTGAAAAATATAAACAACAAGAGGAGAAAGGGAGGAAAAATTAAATAGGCAAGTTCATACATCTAAATATACCTATTCTTAATTGAAAAAAACGTGTTTTTTTATTCTTGGAATTAGTTAAATTAAATAAAACTGTATTTCAATGAATTAAAAACTCTTAAAGTGAAATTAAATTTTAATAAATTATCAATTTTGAAGAAATTTCATAAATTTAGTTAACAAAAAATTGTATTTTTAATATATGGCCTCAAATTTATCAATCAAGTAAAAAAATATAATGTCCAAAGCAAAGAAAACGATAAATTAATTTTTACTCGAACTTGAACTTCGAATAACTTTTAAAAGAGTGAATTTAACGAAAAATGTAATGAGACCTTTTTTGTAAAGCGTCTAATTTCCTTCAAAAATATCCATCGTTCTCTTTTAGCAGCAGATTGGTTTATAAGTTACAAAATTTCAAAGTTGGAAAATCAAATCGTAAAAACAGATCGATCTTCAAGGCATGATTACGTGGAAACGGCTTGTCGTACGAAAATTTTCAATGCGATCTTTTTTGTAGAGAATTTAATTTTCTTCAAAAATAGTATTGTTTATATTTTTCAGGTATATTGTTAAGAAGATGTTAAAAAGATGCGTGTGGTGTAAAAAAATTGAAATGTGCCACTTTGCCTTCGAATGTGCACTAACTTCGTGCTCATTGGATTGCTCTTGAAACTAGAAATTTTAATTCAATAAAGTAGGCGAGAATGTGCACATTAGACTAGTTAAAAAAAATCGGCTATTTTTTTCAAAGTCAAATGTTTAATGGTTGTAGTAAGAAAAAATATTAAAATTTGAGCCTTAAATTTTATTATTTAGTGGTTCCTGAACGCAATTTTTAATTTAAATAAAAAGGAAATGTTTTTTTTAAAGTTATTTTTGGATTTTGTAGTTCAATAACGAGGCAATGTGGAGAAATGTCCGATACATATTTTTATAGGGAATTTAACGCTATACAAAAAAGGTTTCTTTAAATTTTTTGATAAATCAACTCTTTCGAAATTTATTCAAGGTTAAAGTTGAAATCGTATAGAAATTCACTTTTTAGATACTAAAAAAATTATATACAGGCAGTTTTGGCAACCTGGTAGAGTGAGATTATTTTGTCGGGGCAGTAAAATTTTGAAAATTAGAAAAAAATATAGATCTTTAAAAAATCCATACCAACTTAAAAGTATAGTTCCGCCCTTTCGAGATTTTTTATAGTCACTACAATATTTGAAAAATACAATACAAATGAAATAAATAAGTCGTGTCACTTATGACAATGTTTATGCACAATTGAGCGCAAAGTAGCCTGCTTTTGGTCAAAATTGTATCACTTTTTTTTTTTCAAATTGCATACTGGACTTGGTATATTTGCCTACAATAAACAAATAATCAGTTTCACATCATTTTGTAGGACTTATTTTTTGTATATAAATACGGTGCGTGTACTTATGTACGCGCGTCAGAAGTTATACTTCTTTGGCGTAACTAAATTAAATATAACCACGTGTAAAAATTAATATGAACAAATTCAATAAATACGAAGATGTGCGCATTCGAGCGAAAAGTGGCACATTTCCGAGCGAGGGAAGCAAATGAAGCGCGACGCGGAGCGGCGCGCTTCATTTTCCCGAGATCGGAATGTGCCACTTTGAGCTCGAATGTGCACACTCGGTTTTAAACATGATTTACAATAATTTAGGCCAATAAATTAGACGAAAAATTAGTAGAATAATTTTAATAGTTTTCTCTCACTCGTACTTATGGGATTGTTGTATCTTTTCGCTCGCTCGCACTCATTGCTATGGTAAAAATACATTTTTTGCAACAAAATCGATATTTCACGAACTAAATTTAATTTTTTGATTTTGAAAGAGCGTTGAACTAAGTAGATAAATGTAATAAATACGAGGATGTGCGCATTCGAGCGATAAGTGGCACATTTCCGAGCGAGGGAAGCAAATGAAGCGCGACGCGGAGCGGCGCGCTTCATTTTCCCGAGATCGGAATGTGCCACTTTGAGCTCGAATGTGCACACTCGGTTTTAAACATGATTTACAATAATTTAGGCCAATAAATTAGACGAAAAATCAGTAGAATAATTTTAATAGTTCCCTCTCACTCGTACTTATGAGATTGTTGTATCTTTTCGCTCACTCGCACTCATTGCTATGGTAAAAATACATTTTTTGGAACAAAATTGATATTTACCGAACTAAATTTAATTTTTTGATTTTAAAAGAGCTATGAACAAAGTAGATAAATCTAATAAATACGAGGATGTGCCACTTTGAGCTCGAATGTGTACACTCCGTTTTAAGCCCGATTCACAATAATTAATTTACTTTCTTGGACGGCTAACTTCATACTATCGAATTTTCGTTTGTTGTGCGCGCGCAACTTCCGTCGCCTGCCAAAATTTTACCCTTGGCACGCCAAAAGAAGTACAACTTCAAAAATCAAAACCAAACAAAAGCCTGCATAATTTTCAGAATGCGTATTGCCTATTTTAGAGAACAACAATATTAATATTCTGCGCGATCAATAAACACTATTATCTTGAAGACTGACCTTTCGTTGGAACCAAAACTTTTTGGACTTTAATTTTTAAAAATAACATCGTTTCAATGCTCGTCAAAGCAAAATTTAGAAACGTTATCACCAAATTGCACGAAATAAAAATAGATACACGGTCGAACTCTGAACTATCCCTTTTGCAATAGGTTTTGTAACGCGCGTCGTAACGCAAAAAAAAATTCGACCGTTTAAATATACGGAAAAAGAAACATTTTAACGAACGGCTTAAACAACGTCCACTTTTTTAATGGGATTTAAAATTCTCAAAATGTCATTGCGATAAAAAATTTTGTTATCGAAAATTTAAAAACAAAATGTAAATCGAGCTATTATTATTTTTCTAGAATGTGGCGTGGAATATTAATTTTGTATTAAATAGTGGTTAGAACTATTTCTGGGAACGAAATTAGTCAAATCCTGTTTTAGTGCTCGGCCATATGTTATTTCCTAGTGAGTTTAAATATGGTTTTCGAGTTTTTCTTCTCAGTCATTTATTGTCAGGATTTTATAATTTTTTTTATATAATTATTATGACGTCGATTTTTTTGTGTAGTCGTAATTAAAGTTAAGCTCTCGAAAAAAATTGCTTAAATACGTCTTTTTCTAACACATTAATAGATAATGTCTAATTATGATGATTTTTTAATGATGTCCTGAGCACATATCTCCATACCAATCAAACCAACCCAATTTTTAGTTGAATTGAAGAGGGTTAACGTTAATTTTTAATTGTTCGTCTTATGAATTGAAAATGTTTCGCTTATCTTAGTATGGCACTTATTGATTACAGGTAACACGTGGTTTTTATCAGTAAATCCTAAAGGTGCATTGTCAGAAAATATGTATTTCGGCTAGAAGGAATCCATATAAGTCTTGATAACGTTGATTTTGAACAAATAGCAAATTTTACCATAAAAATAGAGGAAAGCCAAAGAAAATAAAAGCAGTTATATCTTGAATCGAAATTACTAGCGCAGTCACTTTAGCCTTTAACGTAATTCACTGGTGACAATCGGAGCTAATGGTACATTGAATACAAAAAGTTTAATGTATTCGATGGCAGAGTGTTTTATTTTTGTCAGAGACTGTACTTGACACATAAAAACGTTTTTATACGTAGCACACTAATGCAATTTTAAAGAAAGTAAATGTGGCAACGCTGTCGATGCTTGTGCCGTATGTTCTATAGATATATTGTATTTACAGTAGACGTTCCGTGTTATATGAATCCGTGTTGTATGAGTCACCTAGATTATTCAAATACATGAGCCGTTCACAGCTCAAAGCAATTAACTTACTTGTTATGTTTAAAATTACTTAGTACTTAGGCTTAAGACACTACATGACAACAATTTTTATGGCCGTTGAATAATAAATGTTTTTTCCACATGAAATCTATAAAAAATTATCAATATATACAGGCTGTTTCACGACGAGCTTACACTATCTATATATGGGAAACTACTCACACGATTTTTGTAAAAATTGGTATAGATGGATAACAAGTTATGGTGAATTTATAGAAAATATTTTGGCAGCTATGCGACTTCCGGTTATACCGGAAGTGAACAGCAGCTTCGTTATTTTAAATAGAGCACCCTGTATATTATTAACAATTCGGATGCTATGTTAAATTTTAATGTCACTTTATGTAGAATATGCTATACCTAAAATGTATACTTTTCGAGATATAAATTTTTTTAATGAATAATTCTCAGGTGCAGAGCTTTATATTAAAAATTCTATGTGAACATCCCCTATACCAAATAAAATAAGTCTCGTCGGGTTAATGAGTATATATTACTGGAGCTAAAACAATAAAATCGCAACATCTGGCTCATTGTTTTACCGTGTTATACGAATTCGTCTTACATGAGCCTGTTTTATAGGGGGTCTACTGTATATTATGCTTGACGTGTATATACTCTTATCGATGTTACTACTGTTTGCAAAATGTCATTTGATCATGATTAATTACGACATTAAACATGAAGACGGTATACGGTGTTGCCAAGTTATAATGTCTATTTCCCCACTGTGCACGGATTATTTTAAAAAAATTATAACTTTGAATATACATATGTTTTTAACCAATCGATAAAAAAAACTCATGTTTATTCCAAAAAATTTTCTAATTTTGATTTACAACATATTTTGATTAAAAAAAAAACGGTAAGAAACGTTTTCAAGATATACACGAAACTATGACTTTTACTTTCTAAATAATTTTAATTAAAAATTACAAGACTGTATGTGTATACAGGTAGCCCTCCTATAACACGATTGATAAATTGCGGGAACTCTATTATAACACGGTTTCACACAATACAACATTTTCAACCAACCTATTTACCGTGTTATAGCAGGGTTACTGTACTATAATCACCTTTCACAATAAATAATGTACTTTCTTTGGTTGCTAACTTCATACTGTCAAATTTTCGTAAGCAGTGCGCGCGCAACTTCCGTTGCCATCTAAAATTTTACTTTCAAGCGCCAAAAGAAGTATAACTTCAATAAATAAATAAAAGCTATAATATTTGCTGAACTATAGCTGATTTTTCGTCGAAAATGAAACAAAAAATATAAGGTTTTGAAGTTGCAAGACTTGTATTGATTTCTTATACACATTCCAAATTCAAAAAAATATTCTATTTATTTATTAACAGTAGTCACTAAATTTTGAGACGTAACGGATTAAAAAAAATAAGATCTTAATCAAAATGTAATACATTATTTTTTTAGCTGTTTTATAGTAACTACCTGACGTATTTTTAAAGTTTTGGAATCCAAATTATTCACGGTGCAAAATTTGAAAGGAAAAGAAAAATTACATCTTTAAAACGATAATACATTCTTTGTTAAATTCAAATTTATAATTCTCGAGAGTTTCAGGGAAGTTGCGAAATTGATTGACGCTACTTAGGAATATTTTTGTTCTTGAACGTACACTTGAATTTTTTTAACCTATTTCATTAAAAGTCGTGAATTACATTTTACACTACTTAATGCTTCTTCTATTTACTAATGTCTTTTTATTTCGTGTAAACATTCGAGCGCCCTTGAAGTTGACCTTATAATAACTTTTCGCGTTTCTCTATTAACAATACACTTTTTTTCGTATTATTTTAGTCGGTACAATGGAGATTGTCAGTCTGAGGTTTTAAGGGGACTGCAAGTCATTTTTGATAATTTCTTTTAATCAACAATATGTATGTCGCAGGTATCTTTGCTTGAAAGAAATTCATTTTGTGTATCAGAACTAATTAGGTACGATAGGTTTTTTTTTATTGAAGGTATACTTCTTTTGGCGCGTTGAGAGCAGGCAAGGGAAGTTGCGCGCGCACATCCAACGAAAATTTGACGGTTGAAGTTAGTCGTCTAAGAAAGTAAATTAATTTTTGTGAATCATGCTTAAAACCGAGTGTGCGCATTCGAGCTCAAAGTGGCACATTCCGATCTCGGGAAAATGAAGCGCGCCGCTCCGCGTCGCGCTTCATTTGCTTCCCTCGCTCGGAAATGTGCCACTTTTCGCTCGAATGCGCACATCCTCGTATTTATTAAATTTATCTACTTTGTTTGTCGCTCTTTTAAAATCAAAAAATTAAATTTAGTTTGGTAAATATCGATTTTGTTCCAGAAAATGTATTTTTACCATAGCAATGAGTGCGAGCGAGCGAAAAGATACAATAATCTGATGAGTACGAGTGAGAGGGAACGATTAAAATTATTTTACCGATTTTTCGTCGAATTTATTGGCCTAAATTATTGTGAATCATGCTGAAAACCGAGTGTGCACATTCGAGCTCAAAGTGGCACATTCCGATCTCGGGAAAATGAAGCGCGCCGCTCCGCGTCGCGCTTCATTTGCCTCCCTCGCTCGGAAATGTGCCACTTTTCGCTCGAATGCGCACAACCTCGTATTTATTGGATTTTGATTACATTAATTTTTAAATTGAAAAAGAAAACAGTATTGTACACTCCGCATTTAATGAAAATTAAATTCAATCAAACTTATTCAAAATATACATTTTTGCTATAGTACCTAAATGTGTTTTTTTAGTTATTTTGTAAGGCAATTCGTTGGATGACTGATATTAGAGCCAAAAAAGAAGGAATTCTTTCTATTTTTATACACACAAAAAGTATTTCATGTAAAATACTTCTAAACACCATTCTTCAGTGAAGATGGGTTCCTAAGACGAAAACTGTAAATTAAAAAAAAAGGAAACTGCATAATTAAGTCATTTCGATCTAAAACAAAAGTAGATAATGCCAACCTATATATTTTGTTGAATTAAATATATCTACATTTATATCAAAAACATTTTCAATTAATTTGTTCGGACGATTTAAAAAAATAATATCTTACAAGTCATACTGGCGGTTGTCGGACATCTTGTCGTACGCAGCTGTAGCGGTCAAAGCAATGTTGATTTTAGGAATAGTATTATATTTTTCATATTTCATGCATATAATTTTAAAGCAATGAATAAATTACATTTTAACGAATAATTGATAATCGTATTGCATGCTTCTAAATTAATGCGAATTTTTTCTATAACGTAAAAAAAATTTTTTTAATAAATATATATAGTCAAATAACGGAATAAAGCCTTTATAGGGCGGGCGGGACGGGAGCCTTCAAAAAGGGTTTTTTAATATTTGAATAAGTTTCATAGGGAGCGTACTCAAACCAAGCATTTTGGTCGGGGTCGGGGGATTAGGTAGACAGCTATTGACAGGGGGGCTAGAGTTGACCTACATAATTTTATTCTTTTATTTTATTTAGCACAATACAAACAATCTACAGAATAAGTTACAGCATCTGGATAGTTGTTTCGATACTTTGATTACTTATATATTTTAGGTACGCTATATGCTAGGGTTCTTCTTCTTCTTCTGGTACCATCTTCATTTAATGAAGGTTAGCAACAATTGTGGCTAGTTCTCCCGGTCTTGTTCTGTTCTGATTAATGGATGCGTGTTTAGTCCTGTCCAGTCTCTTAGGTTCTTCAGCCATAAACATTTTCTTCGTCCTGGTCCGCGTATTTTTTCTATTTTCCCTTCTATCGTTAGTTTTAGTGGTTGGTTTTTATGGTTTCTTGTGATGTGGCTGAGATAAGAGGTTTTTCTTTATTTAATTGCCTTTTCGGTTTTCCATCTATCGTTTTGTCAATTTATGGGGCACTTATTGCCTTTTTTGATCTTTTCAACGGTTTTAAGCGATTGGAAATACTTTGATGAACAACATTTAATATATTAGCAAGTTGTTTTTGAGTTTGAGGCGGATCTTCACCCACCAATACTTGAAATTCGGTGTCTTCAAAAATATGACGCCAATATCACTTGACTTGGTGTATGTTTTTGTTCAGTTTAGGGTCATTTATAAATAGGTTAAGTTGCCGTTCTTATTCGTGGGACACCCGGTATACAAATTTTACATGATTTTGACGAGTATTATACACACTACGTCTTTATTGTTATTAGGACTATTGCGTATAGTTGTTTATGTTTTAATCATCTGTTGCCAACTTATATACACAAAAAAATAAGTCATATCTATACATATAAATAAAAATGAAGTGTCTGTCTGTGATTTCGAAGTAACGACTTTTTTTAATTTAATATAGTTATTTCATCGTTACCAAAGCCCAAACTTGCGTTTTTAAAATTTTTGTCTGTCTGTCTATCTGTCTGTCAGTTTGTCCGCCCGTATATCTTGGAAACGGGTGAACCGATTTTGACGGGACTTGAATTCACAGGTAGAAGACACTATCCTTGAGTAACATAGGCTATATTTTATTATGAAAAAAATTAGTTTTTACTTCGAAATCGCAATACCCGTGCGAAGTCGGGCGGACCAGCTAGTACTTAATAAAACTCTGTCTGACTAACGGACAACCTACAGCCCAAATTGTTAGATCTGGAAATATGAAATTTTGCACAATTGTGAGCACCATTACAGGATTTTTGAAAATTCATCCCTTAATGAGGATAAAAATTTTACACGGAAGTTCGTCATTTTTGAAGTTAGAAACGTGGAGGCCGGTATTTAGACATGAGCAGGTTACCCAAAAACTCTAACATATAAGAAAAATCTGATTGTTTCTGAGATGTTGCCGATGAGAAACCAACTTGATAAAATTATTATCGTACATTATGACATGTAAACAAACGCTTCAAATCCAACCTGTCCTTTAGATTATGGAAGTGACGTTTCTAATTATTTAGGAAACAATGCGTTTTTATTTGTGGTTTTGTATTTATTAACATTAACTTATAAAATTGTCTTTTTAGAACTATGAATATTTATGACTTTGGACGTTTTTTTTTTCTTCTTAATTTGGTAACAATATATTTTTAGCAATAAAGATTAACTTTTTCAAGTGTACCACTTTTGGGCTACAGGTGATCATTCCTTTTTTGACCTGATAGCAATTATTGAGCAATCTTCTATTCCTTTTTCATGTGCTTTCAATGGCAACTAAAATGGCGGTACCAGGTGTGTTGTGTGCGTCCTTTGTTCTCTAACTACGATTTATTATAGAGCAACGTATTTTTTATTTCTTGTAGTATTTTAGGCGCAGACGTGTACGTCTATTTACTTTTTATTACTTCGAAAATTGTCTGGTCATATTAATTGTTTTTATAATTGACCCGCCGCCGTCTTAATTGGATTTTAATTTTTAAATTATAATCGTAGCTGTTCGTGTATGCATTTTGTGTCCCCAATTTTATAACAGTGCTCGGGTGAAAGTAGCCCCTCATAAGTGTGACATGCAGTTGCATTTATTTGATCGTTTTTAGTGCAAGGCTTTGTAATCTCTCATAAAAATTTCACATTTCTTTTGGAGACTGTGCGCGCTCGCGAAGCTGGAATGTGTATTATGAAAGACAGAAAAGGTTCGTTTGCTCGTTAATTAAATACGAGGTTTCATATTTATTTACGAGTACAAATTTACTTTAAAATCAATGCTTGAAAATACACAAAAGGTAGAAAAACAAGGTCACCGACGAATTTTCATTTCTTTTAAATTGCGAGGGTAAAAGTATTTGTGAGTTAACAGTATACAGGGTGTCGGACGAACAGTTACTGAAGCTTAACCGGCTAATACTTGGCACCAGTTTAAATAATAAAATTTTATATGCGATATGTCCTAAATATAAAAAAAAGTTCGAGTAGCATGTATTTTAATTTTTGAGTAAATGGCAACACAGCATTGTCTCCATATGGTTTTATAGAAGAAAGTGAGGTTATTTAGTACGTGCTTCATTGCTTATTGACATATTTGATATGTGATTTCTATAGTTTTTTTGATTTAAAAAAAAATAATTTCTGCATATGACTTGAACCAAAATTTTCGAAATATTTTAAATAAGGTATTTATTACACATAAGGCCACTTGACTTGGGTTAAGTTTTAGTACTTATTTGGCTGACACCCGGTATATCAAAGTATTCATTTTATGAGAATTGTTACATATTAGGGGAATAACCCATGATGGACTATAGTTACAATTAGTAATTTTCGACTAATTAATTTTATCATAACAAAGATTAAAAATAATATAACGTAAAAGTTGTTTATACTATTTCATTGTTTGTTTCCATTGTAAAGGTCATTGCATAATTTACGAATAAAAGAATAAGAAACAGCGTTAAGGTATAAGAAATAAGAATAAGATATATTCAATGAAGAACAGTTCTTTATTCCTTGTGGCGTCTTCTGCGAATTGCTACAAAATGATATTTCTTAATCTCTCTTAGCTTAAACAAGTTATGTTGCGTGTTTCTTCGTCTTCCATGCCACTCGTATAATTGTAGGGTTTTATTACTAAAACCAGCTTAACTAAACATTAATGCAGAAAAAGAAATAGGTTATGTTATGTCGCAAGCCTACGTTGCGCGCATGCTCCTTGAGCATTTATTCATTGGATGGAAATGTTCTAATTGTTTGACATCTTATTCTTATTATCGCGCATTATTCAGTATTGTATCTTATGGTAATCGATTTTTTTGATTTTTGATCTTCATTGTCTGTTATGACAGTGACACAGTGGCCAACAGAAAAGACAAAATAAATAAAATCAAAATTATAGGTTATGAATACCGCACAAAGTGTATACGTATAATATTAACTACTAATGTATGTATTTTCATACACAAATAGTATTACCAACTTAAATCGTCCTACCAAGGTTCTAAAACAAAAACAATATGGGCCTTTCTAAAGAAAATAACACCTTAAAAACTTCCTATAATACAAACACCAAAAATAAACGGAATTGATATAGGAAGGAAAAATTGTTTAAAGCACTTGAAATAACTTGCGACGTTGCCGTATTTCTTCGCCTGGAGAAGCAGGGTTAAGATCGCAGTTCAAAATCATACATTCCTTCGAAACATTAAAAAAAAAATTTAACTTAAAAATAAATTTCTTAAAATGAAGATAGTTGTTTAACACTAGAACCGCGGGAATTTTGAATTTACTACAACCGCGGTTACCGGTAAATTAGACCTTTAAGAAAAATTGGTCTTTTAACAATTAAATATTTATTGCAATACATTTAATGCTTTTGAACAGTTTTTAAAAACTTTCGCCGAATATAAAATCAAATTTAATCGAAATTTTAATTGTTTGATTTGAAAAAAAAAAGATGAACGAAGATGTGCGCATTCGAGCGAAAAGTGGCACATTGCCGAGCGAGGGAGGCAAATGAAGCGCGACGCGGAGCGGCGCGCTTCATTTTCCCGAGATCGGAATGTGCCACTTTGAGCTCGAATGTGCGCACTCAGTTTTAAGCATGATTCCCAATAATTTAGGCTAATAAATTCGACGAAAAATCAGTAGAATAATTTTAATCGTTCCCTCTCACTCGTACTTATGAGATTGTTGTATCTTTTCGCTCGCTCGCACTCATTGCTATGGTAAAAATACATTTTTTGGAACAAAATCGATATTTACCGAACTAAATTTAATTTTTGGTTTTGAAAGAGCGATGAAGAAAGTATATAAATCTAATAAATACGAGGATGTGCGCATTCGAGCGAAAAGTGGCACATTGCCGAGCGAGGGAAGCAAATGAAGCGCGACGCGGAGCGGCGCGCTTCATTTTCCCGAGATCGGAATGTGCCACTTTGAGCTCGAATGTGCGCACTGAATTTTAAGCACCATTCACAAAATTAGGCTAATAAATGATTCAAAAAATTAAATAAATAATTTAATCGTTTTCTTTCACTCGCACCTACCAAATTCTCGTATCTTTTCGCTCACTTCCACTCATGACTATGGTAAATACGTTTCTTGAACATAAAATTCATATTTACTATTAATTTTTTGATTTGAAAGTGAGAACATTAATTGATGAAAATCAATAAATACGAGGATGTGCGCATTCGAGCGAAAAGTGGCACATTTCCGAGCGAGGGAAGCAAATGAAGCGCGACGCGGAGCGGCGCGCTTCATTTTCCCGAGATCGGAATGTGCCACTTTGAGCTCGAATGTGCACACTCCCCTTTAAGTACGAATACTTAATTTATTTTCTAAAAAAATTTAATTATACAAATTAATATTATAAAAGCGAAAGTAAGTCTGTCTGTCTGTCCGTCTGTCTGTTACCTTTTCACGCCTAAACCACTGAACCAATTTTGATAAATTTTGATATAGAGATAGCTTGGACCTTGAACAAGGACATGGGTTACTGGTTTCGAGCAAATATAGTGAGTGATTCCTGTTATATTCAAAATGTTAAAAACAACCATCTTCAAGAAGCTGCCTTTAAGTATTATTATTTGGACATTTGATTAAAAAGGTCTACTTTTATTTAATTTTCGTTATAATAAGGCACTGTTTCCGGTTTCTTTTTTCTACGTTATAAAGCATTTCTCTCCTGCTATAAATAATAATTATCGATAGAACCGATCAATTGAATAACCAGACAGAAAAAGTATGTCTCCTTTTAAAGGAGAAAAAATACAATTTAAAAAGAAAAACAATCATAGGACAGTAATTGTAAACTAAAATTAGGAAAAGTCATGTAATATGGCAGAAATATGTTCAACTAATAAAAAGTAACAAGACGATAAAATTGCGAAACGGTCAAAATGACCGATTCCGCGGTTCTAGTGTGAAATACCGCAGCCGACCATTTATTTGTGACGTCATAAGATGGGAACCGTATTGTTAAATTTCTCAAAAATGCCTTAAAAATGTTCCAACCGCTTTTTTGCCAATGCAAGTATCAATTTCAGCATTTCCAGGTGTATGCACCTGCAGAACTATAGAACAGGGGTCACACTTATTACACGTTTTTTTTTTTTATAAAAAGATGGGTAATTTATGTGCCAAAGAATCTTTTGAGGAGTCAAGAATTATATTTTTTTAAATATTTTGTAAGCGCTGGGGGGTCGTAAGCCTCCCGGACCTTTCCGTTAAATTTACACCTGTAGTTCTGAACGAAAAGTAGACACCTTTTTATGGCGTTTTTTATTGTATGTTAAATTAAAGGAAAATTGTGTTTGGTACGCGATATTCGGTGTGTTTATTTTTGTAAGCGGGGCCTCTATTGTTGTTATCGAGTTGAAGGTAATTTTCGCGCAATTTAAGTTCATTTGATTGTGGAGTTTGTTTGAAAGTAGGTAAATATTGCTCGAGCAATTTTTTGCAATTAAATTGTTCTGCAGAACTGAATACGTTCATAGTAAAACATTAGCATAATATTGAATGCACAATACGCAAGGTTCGAAATAATTTTGTTAAGTCTAGCAACGAAACGTTTTTGTAATTTGTGTGGATGTTTTGCTTTAAAATGCGAAATGGACGTATAAACGCAGGCGGCTGAGTGATAATGCGCTAATAAAAAATCCTACCTTTAATATTGTGAAATTGTGTAGGTATGTTAAATGTAGGAATGTTAAATATATTTTTCTTTGCGTGTTTTCGTGTTCAATTTCAAATAAAATGAAATACAAAAGTCGAGCTCGGAAAAGGTGGCGGGACAGTTGAGTCTGAACATCCACGAAAGAGTCTTAAAATGAGGCACTATGTGCAATAAACAGGACTTTGTCCTAAAAAGAAAGAAGAAGAAGAAGAAAAAAAAGAAGACAAATTCGAAGTATAGGGATACAAAGGTACTTAAGTCTTGCGATTTTTACTAGGGTAAAACGTCTAGTGAATGACCGAATTCTTGCATCGAGATGCTATTTTAATATAAACAAATTAATAAACCCAAAACAACCGTTACAGTTGAAATGATATATTGTTTTTTTATGAATTAATTAAAACATTATCGCAATTTGGTCATAAACTTTATAAAATGTACATTGTAAAATGAAGTGTCCAGTAAATGACCTTTTCGTCTAAAATTTGACCGGGGCATGGTTCACTAAATAACTGATTAATTAATGCGCCTATTAATCTTCTGCATGCTAGGTGCCTAAATGTCACATACCATACTAGGTGGGGTTTGCTATACCCCGAAAATAAAATTAAATAAGATGCACAAAATTGTACTTTATGACAGTTAAATGATAGGAAATATATTTTAATAAGGAATAAGGACTAGGTATAAGTAAAACACATTTATGCATTAGAATAGACTTTTATTAATAAAAATACTAAAACTTCAACTTATAAACTATCGAGTCTTTTCTTGATTACTAAATTCCAATGACACGTGTCAATTACGATACCGAATATTAAGAAAACCTAACAAGAATTTCATTCTTGCCTCCTTATTGAAATACAAATTAATTTCACGGCAATTTCTGAATGATTCGCAATAATTTAGACCAATAAATTACACGAAAAATTAATTGAATAATTATTATCGTTCCCTCTCACTTGCATTGACAAGATTATCGTATCTTCTCGCTCCCTTCCACTCATTGCTATGGTAAATAAGTTTTTCGAATCTAAAATCGATATTACTTATTTAAATTAAAATTTTTGATTTGAGGGAGCGCACGGTAAATTATACTAATGTAATAAACACTAGGATGTGCGCATTCGAGCGAAAAGTGGCACATTTCCGAGCGAGGGAGGCAAATGAAGCGCGACGCGGAGCGGCGCGCTTCATTTTCCCGAGATCGGAATGTGCCACTTTGAGCTCGAATGTGCACACCCGGTTTTAAACATGATTCACAATAATTTAGGCCAATAAATAAGACGAAAAATCGGTAGAATAATTTGAATCGTTCCCTCTCACTCGTACTTATGAGATTGTTGTATCTTTTCGCTCGCTCGCACTCATTGCTATGGTAAAATTACATTTTGTGGAACAAAATCTATATTTACCAAACTAAATTTAATTTTTAGATTTTGCTAGAGAGATGAACAAAGTAGATAAATCTAATAAATACGAGGATGTGCGCATTCGAGCGAAAAGTGGCACATTTCCGAGCGAGGGAGGCAAATGAAGCGCGACGCGGAGCGGCGCGCTTCATTTTCCCGAGTTCGGAATGTGCCACTTTGAGCTCGAATGCGCACACTCGGATTTAAGCTCGATTACCAAACGTCCCGTTTTAACCAAAAAAATTGTTCAAATTAGTTATACCCCATCTAGTACACGGAAGATCAAAAACGAGTCATTCGTAAAGTTTTGGAAAATTTATTTTAAACACCATGCGTCCAATGAACATGTGGCAACACTGCTTTTTCAATTTGCCTTCCACACTCGGCTTTTCACCACAATTTACAAAAATCACATTACTTATTAAATATGCTTAAATAAAAATTATTGAACCGTATTTCTACTAATGCACAATTTTTCTTGTTTTTACTATGACCTTGAAAAGTGAATAAGATCGATGAGCATTCTCAGGGATTTTTTAAAATGCATAATGAAACAAAGTTATTAAAAAAACGATTTAACTCTTTCTGAACTCAATTCCTAAAGTGACGGAACCGGTAGGGGAAAGTGGGGCAAGATGAAGAACTTAATTTTTTATGATCATTAAAAAAGATATGTTTCTTTTTGTTAATTTTCTCCGTAAATACTATGTATGTATGTGTAAGTTATACAAATAAATGATATCGATGTTCATGGTGTCAACTGTGAGTTGAAAAAGTGTAATAGTAAATATGCTGCTTGTAAAATAGTTAATATGAAAATAAGAATTTTTGTTTCTTGCTGATAATATTTTATCAATCAAAGCATTTTTGCAATTATTGAATTTCTCTGTAATTGGAAAACAAACTGTCAAATTTGTCTTGGGGCAAGATGACGCGGCCAAAATGACGAATTCGTCATCTTGCCCCTATTGCAACTGCCATATTATTATTTTTTCTTCTATTCTTAAACTATCCTATTCTCATCTATAACAATACTTATGCAAACATTTATAATTTCATACAATTATTCTAAACTTAAATCCAAGTCCATTACCTGTAAATCTGTCATAACTCCAACAAATTCTATTGTTTATTTAAGAAAATTGAAATTAAGCCTTTTCCAAAATATAATGGCTCAATATAAACGTTTAGAAAAAAGCAAAGACTTTATGTAATAACATCAAAGACAAATAAAGAACAACTAGAAACATAAAAAAAGAAAACACCTAAACAAGAGGTAGAAATGTGTTCAACGTGGCGTCCTACAGTAATCGTCATTTTGCCCCATATGGTACGTCATCTTGCCCCATAGGTGGGGCGAGTAATTATTTTTTTTATATATTCCATTTAATCTATATTACTTTAGAACTTTGTTATTCTATAGGCAATAATCACTTTTTTTATATACATGTATATTTTTTTATTAATATGACTATTTTTTCCTTAAGTTCGTCAACTCGCCCCACTCTACCCTAATTCGGATTCAAAAATACAACTGATATTATTTTATGTGACTTTTGTCGAACTCTCTTTTTTTATTAATGACCTTTATGGTAATTAATAATAATGAGACTGTGTAATATTATTTAAACCTCAAGTGTGCTTTTTCTAGGTTACAGGTTGTTAGTTCTTGTTGGAATTGTTATTAGTTGTCTCGTTCCGTGTAATAAACTGTTACATTAGATATATCCGGTAATGTGGTGTTCGTGTAAATTTTTCTTTTTCTCTATATGTTCATCGTATTCGCATTATACTCATATTTGAAGTTATTACTTTTTTATTACTTTATATTAGCGTTTCATAAGCTTTCAAATTTTGTACGCTTTGAAGAAATTGATAATATGATTTTTTTTTTGGTAATTCGTTTTATCGTCGTTGTTATTATTTTAGTTTGTTGAAATCATAAAGGAAAAAACGTATTAAAGCATGTAGGTACCTAACGAAATATGAACTGAGACAGAAGGATAATTGCGAAATGAGAACTGATTTTACCTGTAATTCGGGATGATAAATTCACTACATACAGGGTGTTTTATTTAAGGGGCCACGAGCTTATAATTCCTAAAATAAAAGCATTTCAAAAAAGTACACGTATAAAAGTTGCTTTAATTTATTCGTTCTATCCCCTAGCATAAATACTATTTTTGCAGTACTTCCGGTTTAACCGGAAATGGTGTCAATTTTTTTATCATAAATAGAAAGGTATTATTTTTTTTAGATAATTGAATAGGACTCACCGAGGGCTTTCAAAAAAAAGTTTTATTCAAACATTTTTGTGATCTGAAACATTTTTTTTTTTAGAAATTATTTATTAATCAAATGTGTTACTCGATGAATCTATTCAAGTATAACAAAATCAATACCCTTCTATTTAAGGTAATAAAGTTGACACGATTTCCGCTTCAACCTGAAGCAGACTGTATAAATTAAAGAAACTTTTTTCGACATTTTCATTAATTAAAGAGTTATAAGCGCGTGGCACTTTAAACGAAACACCCGGTATTGGCCAAAGCCGGTGTTGAGAGACGTGCAAAGAAATTTAATTTAATTTAATGGGTTACATTACAAACTAATCAGTGACTTTATATAAATTTAAACAAGTGTAGATTTACAGTAATTGTAAGGTAGAGCGGGGCTATTTGAATAGGCTAAGTTGGGCGATTGAAAATCATCTTATAATCTAATAAATTCTTTGTTTTGGTAATCAGAAAGTCAAAAAAAATAGTTTTTTGTCTTTGAACTAAATGATTAATGTATTTACAGATTTACATTAAGTTGATACCGATTTGTAAAATATATACTTATCCTGTTTTTGGATATAACATGAATAAAATTATAACCACATTTATTAATGCTTTTTAAATTAAATTTTTTTCTCTGCTTCTGGCAGAGGGGCTAGTTGAGTAGGAATTGCTCAACTAGCCGAACCATTGCTCTTCTCTCGATGTATTTAAGACTTGAGATAGTTAAGTTGTAATATGACCGGAAAGCTATAATTTGTATCAAATGATCGTTAAAAACTTGGAATAATTATGATCATTACAAGTTTTGTTTTATTTTGAGATTATATATATTAAGTTAATTTACAAAAATGAGCTAGTTTAATTGATAAAACAATATTAATATGCTATAGTAAAAAGTACAATTTTTACCAATTCTTCGTGTTTTTCGTTTTTTTGTTTAACCAATATATCTCAACCAAATATGAGCTCTTAATGTTGATATTTAGAAGTTGCAACTTAGAAAAAAACAAATAATATTGCGTTCAAGCTTTACACCTTAACTATTAAATTCTATTATTCATATTTATGTGATAGGACTATAGTTAGATGGGTGCTCCAGAAAAATCGTTAGATCCGTTTTCGAAAAGCTAATGTATATATACCGGGTGTTTCATTTAAAGTGCCACGGGCTTATAACTCATAACCTAATAAAAATTATAAAAAAAGTACCAGTATAAAATTTTCTTTAATTTATTCAAACTATGCACTGCCATAAATACAATTTTTATTCTACTTCCGGTTTAACGGGCTCGTGGCACTTTAAATAAAACACCCGGTATATATACAAGAATAGCTCGTGTAAAGTATAAGATAATATGAACCGTTTTTTACTATCTTTGTTATATTTATATTTTTTGATTATTATTTTTTGCGAAGAACCATACCGTCGATACGCTTTGTGTACTTTTTTTTAGTTATCGTTATAGTTCAACCTTATAGAATTTTTTATAGAACCTTTGAAGTATCGGTTTTATAATTCTATATAAAACTGAGAAATGTATTGTATCTATTTACATTGCATTCTTGAAACTAATACCAAAATTCTTTTGATAGCTTAAACTTTATAAATTAAGGATGTATTGGTAGTTTAAATGCGGACATTTAAATTGGTTACATTGGTTCAAAAATGCGATTTAAAATATCTAATAATTTCTTTTCCGGTGCATGTTATTCTAGCTAAAGACGTATTTGCCACCTTGAATTTCAGTTCTGACTACAATCCGGTTACGTGGGAGAACTTAAACGTATAGTTTTATTTAAATCTGATATTTAATGTGAGCTTTATATCCGGTCTTTATCTCGTTTACTTGCCCGATCAAAATATATTCTCCATAAAATTTATTGAGTAGAAATGGCACGGTTTAACTGCTTTTTTTGAAGTTATACTTCTTTACACGTTTTCAGAGTAAAATTTTGGCAGGCAACTCAAAATTACAAAAGTACAAGATAAGGTGTCTTTTTATTTTTCAATGAGTGGGAGCGAGTGAAAAGATACAAGAATCGCATAAGTGCAAGTGAGAGGGAACGATCAAAATTGCTTTAATAAGTATTAGTTACACATTTTTAACTACTAATGAATTATATAAACATATACGATTGTTTTTAAAGTTAATTATTGTAAATTGTGCTTAAAACCGAGTGCGCACATTCGAGCTCAAAGTGGCACATTCCGATCTCGGGAAAATGAAGCGCGCCGCTCCGCGTCGCGCTTCATTTGCCTCCCTCGCTCGGAAATGTGCCACTTTTCGCTCGAATGCGCACATCTTCGTATTTATTAGATTTTTAGTCTTTATTTTCTTTATATCTTTCAAAAATTAAATTTAGTTCGGTAAATATTGATTTTGTTCCAAAAAATGTATTTTTACTATAGCAATGAGTGCGAGAGCGAAAAGATACAACAATCTCATAAGTTCGAGTGAGAGAGAACGATTAAATCATTCTACTGATTTTTTTGTCTAATTAATTGGTCTAATTAATTGGTCTAAATTATTGTGAATCATGTTTAGAACCGAGTGTGCACATTCGAGCTCAAAGTGGCACATTCCGATCTCGGGAAAATGAAGCGCGCCGCTCCGCGTCGCGCTTCATTTGCCTCCCTCGCTCGGAAATGTGCCACTTTTCGCTCGAATGCGCACATCTTCGTATTTATTAGATTTTTAGTCTTTATTTTCTTTATATCTTTCAAAAATTAAATTTAGTTCGGTAAATATTGATTTTGTTCCAAAAAATGTATTTTTACTATAGCAATGAGTGCGAGAGAGCGAAAAGATACAACAATCTCATAAGTTCGAGTGAGAGAGAACGATTAAATCATTCTACTGATTTTTTTGTCTAATTTATTGGTCTAAATTATTGTGAATCATGTTTAGAACCGAGTGTGCACATTCGAGCTCAAAGTGGCACATTCCGATCTCGGGAAAATGAAGCGCGCCGCTCCGCGTCGCGCTTCATTTGCTTCCCTCGCTCGGAAATGTGCCACTTTTCGCTCGAATGCGCACATCTTTGTATTAATTTAAATTGTTCACATTAATTTTGGATTTAACAAGAAAAAAGCAGTATTCCTAAATAAATCGACGAAAAGCGACATATTTTTGAGCGAGGGAAGCAAAACAATCGCGACGCGGAGCAGCGAACATCATTTTTCCGAGAAAAGTGTATATTTTCCCTAGACCAAATTGTACATTCGGATTTTAACTAAAATGTACAATAAACACTACACGTATCCCTCAATTTTTCGATTTAAACTAATCTATTTACCGTGTAAATCGGAAAATGGGTGAACAGTGAGGAAACGGAACCAGATTGGGTTTTTTTACGGAAGACCCAGTAACATATAGTTTGGAAACCACTGATCTAGCTATAAACAAACGCAAGGTACACAGAATAACACGTGGTTATATTTAAAAAGTATAATTTCTAACACGCATACATAAGTAGATGCACTTTCTTTAATTTTTTTAAATTTGGCAGAATTTTTTTTTATATTAAGTCACATATAGTCGAATTCATTTTGTCGCGTGTGACTCATCGAAAAAAATATATTTACTATATTTCTTCGAGTTCTTGTATGTAATTGAGAGATCTAACCCAGTGGTTTCCAACCTGTGGGCGCGCCCCCTTAGGGGGGCGCGAGACTGTTGCAAGGGGGGCATGCAGCTGTTTCCAAAATATTATTTTCGAATACAAACCAAAAAAGTCGAATAGGTATCAAAACAATTTTATGTATATTTTTACATAATATTGTATATTATTTTTAGCCCATTAAATAAATTATAATATCAGTTGAGTATTTATGAAATTAGAACGTTAGAAAAATTAAGGGGGCGCAAATTTTTTTTTTTTAAAGGGGGACGCTAGTACAAAAAGGTTGGAAACCACTGATCTAACCTCACAAACGTTTGTTTACAAAATGCACCTGTCATGTTGAATTATTTTGATATTAGAAATGCTCATTAACGTTTTCAAGAACATTTAAAACGTTTAAATAATGTGGAAATTCACATTGGATAAAGTATAACGTCGTTGATACTGCAATAGGTCGTGACAGTTAAAATCGATATGAAAATACACATATGTACGTTTATTTCATTTACATTGCAAAGAAGTATTTTTAAAGATTTTGATTTAATTTAAAATGTAGGTGATACTTATTTCTGTGGGTCGTCGTTTCATTCAGAGATTGACAGTTTTATGTCTAAAAGGTTTAGTTAACCTAAAAGTGACCATATTGTATAGTTCTATCCATTGGCGTAGCTAGGATGGTTTTCGGAGGGAGGGGGCAAAGAGCCAGCTGATCAGCCACCGCAAGTTTTTAATTTCGGTCATCTGAATACGATCGATTCTTTTAGGGTGGGGCAGCTTCCACGCTTTGTGCCCCTCTGCTACGCCCATGCTCCTGTCAGAACGAAACACCTAAATCTTTAGATATAAAAAATGCATAAAAATAAATTAGAATTGAAGAGACAGTGGATTTATTTTGAACATAGCGTCGTGAAGTGACGCTGGTTAAGTTTACTTTAGAAAATAACAGAAAACGGTTATTTTGTTAGAGATGTGACCAAAATAATTTGAAGTTGAACTTAACAATTCGGGAAAGGATTAACACTGACACTTCAAGTCAAACATTAAACCCAAGAAAGCAAAGATGCCTGCTGCGTTGGCATAAAAGATTTTTGAATGCTTAACTTTAAAAATCTTGTCTATGTCTACTATAATATGTATGTAGGTATTGAAAAGGCTTTGTTAACAACAAGAATTATTCAAGTTAAACGTGTCCATAATTAGTCTTCTTGGTTTGAAAAAAATGTAGTTAACACAACTTTTATTGCAGTTAAAGGTTTGTCCATCAAAACAACAAATAATTAATTCTTACTAAAATTAATTTGTTATGGACCAAGACAATTTGAAACGTTCAATTGTGTACCACTATTTCTTTACAATGTAAATTAAAAACAAATGAGCGTACTAATTTGTAATTTATTGCAGTATTTTTTAATTTTTTGATTTTTCTACTAGAGAGGAAAAAAAAGGCAAATGGCTAGGTACAATATGTACACTGCTCTTTATTTAGCTTTAAATGATCTATCAAAAATTTCTTCTGCCTTTTGTAAATATTTCAAAAAATTATTTGGAAAAATATTGTCAATACATATAACGTTTGGAATTTTTAAAATGTTATTTAATTTGGTTTATAAAATGCACTATATTTCTCAGTCTCTATTTGCCATATTTTATTAGTTCCCATATACCAAAAAACATCTCTTTGTAATTGATGTTAAAATATTATTGACAAAGAGCATGAATAAAATAAGCTCGTAAAGCAAAAATATATCTTAAATTTTGTTACGATAAATATAGGATGATGGCACAGTGCGAGATTGTACAGCGTTGCCAGATTGTAACTTTTTTCTGGAACACGACGACAAATTTTTCAGCAATAAAGGTAACCAAGAACATACTATATTTTTGTATTTTGGTTTTCTTCTTAAAATATAATTTTTTTTAGATGTTTGTTGAGTTCTTTGCGTATTAATTTTTGTTCTAAAAAAATTGTTTTTGTAAAATTGGAAGTTATCTACAGTAAAGTCCTTTTACGATAAATATAGGAGGACGTCACAGTGTGAGATGGGTACAGCGTTGCCAGATTGTAATTTTTTTCTTGAGCACGACCCGACAAATGTTTCGGCATCTTAATTCTTTGCACAACACACCATCAATTTATTAATTCTGACAAACAGTCACGAAAACGTCAAATGTCGATGGATTTCAATGATTTAAATTCTGTACAACGTCGCAAAGTGCTGCTATAATGAAAATAATAAAATTTCATAGTTTAACGGGAGTTAACGAGATAAAACCAGTAATTTAGGATTATTCTATTGGCTGCACATAATTTCTAAATGTGACGTCATCCCATACTTATCGTAAAAAGACTTTATTTTATTGCATTATATAGGTGCCACGTTACGAATTTTATACAATCATATAGAATTATTTAATTTAATAATTTGCGATATTTTTCAGTTAGGGGAATACTTAAGAGCTTTATTAAATGCGAAAGAAACAAAGCATACATTAAGACAAAATTGGAACACTTCGATGGTATGTCTACCGAAAAGAATGTCAGTAAAACACTAAATGAAAAGTGAATAAATGTGCCATGTAATGTTAAAAAAAGCTAACTACTTACTCCTATTATGCTGAACAGAGACTTCCAAGGAAATCTAAGAAACGATATAAAAAGGTGAATCATGGCAAGCAAATAGTCACGTAAGAAATCATTTCCATATTGAACCTTGAACATTAAAGATAAGTCATCTTTAACAATTCGGCGGGTAAGAAAAGAATAGGCAACGTCGCCCACGTCTTCCAAACGAGTTTCCTATTGAAAATTAAACGGATAAAAAGCCTTTAATTTGTTTTAATTGCTCAACGCTTACCAATTCTCAAAGTGCTGCTTTTTGTAAGCTTCAACTTAAAATTTTAGAAAACATTTGCTTATTCAATCAATGTTTTGAAAGTTGTTCGAAGCCTTTTAAAAGCAACTTATTAAATCCTATTTATCTACCGTTACTCGTTGGGTGTTTTCAAAAAGAAAAAAAAAATTACGACACTTATGCAAATTTTAGTGGAAAAATATTCTTATGGAACTATTCGAATTTTTTGGATAACGATGAAAAGATGTACAGTAAAACCTCTCGTGGCGGCCATTTCTATAAGGACACCACCTCTAAACGCGGACAGATATTGTAATTTAATTTTTTATAAATTTTTCTCTAAGGCGACCAGTCCTTAACCCGACCACGACCGTTAATTGCGCGGCCGCCACCTTTTGTAATGTAAGGTAACGGACCCAAATAAGGCCTACCTGATGTTTATAAAGGCATAATTAATAGGTTTTTGAAAAAAATTCCTGAATACTTCGTAATCAAAATGTTTATTTATATTAAACTTGAAAATAAAAGTAACAATCTTTCTTTTGTAGCAAAAGAAGGTACCTTGAGTAAAAATAAAAAATATCCCGGTTGGGCCTTATTGAGGAACCTATTTCTCAATACGGCCCATGGATTTCTTTATATATAAATCAACTTAATATCAATTTTAATAATCATTATTATATTTATATTACATTAGTTTTAGTGTTATTAAACTTAAAATAATAAAATATTTGGTTATAATTTGATATTTTTAATAAAAATTGACTTGTAAATTTTTAACAACTTTTAGTTAGGTTTTTTTTTATCTTTATCTTTAAACAGTCTCCTGAACAATAAAATTCTTTGTCTGCGTCCGTAAGAACATTCTTATTTTCAAATAAACTTAAAACTGAATATGTTACAAATAAGGCCCACAAGATTTTTTAGAGGGCCTTATTAGGACATATCATACATGTAATAGAAACATTTGTCACATAACATATACTGATAGGATGGCTTTGAAATACATATAGAAGGGTTAGTAAACATATAATAAACAATAAACAAAACAAAAACTAGACGACGCATGCATACAGTTAAAAAAACTCATCCTTTTCGCTGCAGAAATTTTATAAAATCCAGCGTGCACTTTGCGTCCTAGTACGGACGCCACTGCAGGTTCTAACATGCCCAAGACACGGGGCTCTCGTTATGCAAGTGTGCGTAAGTTATGGTCACGAACATTAATACGAGCTTTGGCGATGATTCGAACTCAGGAAGCGGGAATTTTGAAAACTAGGCCTTATTGGGCACTAGGTCTTATTTAGATCAGTTACCTTAGTTTTTTTAGAAAAATAAACGCCACAAATCTGAATTAAGTTTTTGAATTGAATGCGTGATTCACAATAATTTAAGCCAATAAATTAGACGAAAAATCAATAGAATAATTTTAGTCGTTCCCTCTCACTCGTACTTATGAGATTGTTGTATCTTTTCGCTCGCTCGCACTCATTGCTATGGTAAAAATACATTTTTTGGGACAAAATCGATATTTGTTGATTTTGAAAGAGCGATGAACAAAATAGATAAATCTAGTAAATACGAGGATGTGCGCATTCGAGCGAAAAGTGGCACATTTCCGAGCGAGGGAAGCAAATGAAGCGCGACGCGGAGCGGCGCGCTTCATTTTCCCGAGATCGGAATGTGCCACTTTGAGCTCGAATGTGCACACTCGATTTTAAGCGTGATTCACAATAATTAGCTTACTTTCTAAATAATAACTGCATTTAATCTAATATATTATTCGTTATTATGTTTACATTGATTATCTTTGTTTTTCGACCGACGCTGTTCGTGTTAGAGAGGTTTTACTGTAGTTATTTATTCGTTTTACACAATATTGTTTTTTATTTTTGTTTTTCAAGAATAATTTTTTTTTAGTTTGCTTTTTTCGGGCTCTGGACTTTTAATTTGAATTTTTTGACCTTGCTGTAAGTAGACTAATTGTTTTAATTCGCTTCTTAGCTACTTTTCAGGCTGTGAACATTATTTCTATCTTTTATGCATCCGTACACTCGAATATAAAACTTGAAGTTTACGCAAAAGATATAAAAGTAATTTGTTTATTTTGTCTTCTCTTTGCGCATTTCGTAATGGAAGTTACGTTAGGCGTATGTTATGTTGTGATTTTATTAAGGCCATCGCCCCTTATTTCGAACAAAAAAATTACACTCCTTAAGTGTAGCATAAAAGCCTTACAAGACATCGAGATGTTGCTCGGGAAATTTATTTAAATTTAAACATGGCTCTTTTAAGAAGGAAACGTCTCGCAAATAAATGTTGTCGCTGATTTTTTATTATTTCTCACAGTTCCTAAAGGACCTGTCGCCTGGTTCGCGCCTTCGACTAATTTGCCTTGGCTGATTCTAACTAGCTAAAAGCGAAATATTCTGTTTTCGTTTCGTTTCATTAATTAGGCGCCTAATACGGTTGCTACGCCACTGTTTCGTTGCATCAAAGCTTTTAAAAGGACACGCAAATAGTTTCAACCCGTAAATCCTTCGTAAACTTTGAGGAATTGCTGACTGAACGTAGAGAATTTAGAACGACCGGTAAAGGAGGTATTTCAATACTGTCGACCGTTAACATTTATTTAAAAAAAAATTATAAGTAGAAAAAAATATTGTCTCTATTTAATTGATATTTTTGAGGTTATATTTCTTTTGGCTGGTTGTGAGTAGGCAACAGATGTTCCGCGCGCACGGCTAAAGAAAATTCGACAGTATGAAGTTAGCTTTCAGAAACTGAAAAGTTTTTAAAGATCCGTTCACAAATAACCGAGCTACGATTTTTCAAAGTGGCAATTCAGAAAAAATTACTTACATGGCAGACTTTTCGAACCCGTTTTCTCGAGATTTTCAAATAGCACGCCTATGGTTTTTTGGGCCTATACGAAGCCAAAAAGTCTGGCGAATCGGAATTTGTATAGTTTTTAAACATCCGTCTACAAATAACGGTGCTATAATTTTTTTACGTAAACTTTTGTGCTTCAAAAATGAATCTAAAACTTCAACCCTTATTTACTCGAAAAATTAACATTGCGCCCTATGCCAATTTTGCACGTATCTTATGGAAAAAAGTATCAGGATTCCGCATCCGGGTCGGTTTTAATGATCGGATCGAAAATGAGGGCGCTACGATCGTTTTGGTGAGTCAAAGTGTATTTTTTTCAACTTTTTTAGTTTTCTGGAAAATTTTGCGGGTTAAAGAGGGAGCAGGGAACAATGGCTCCCGGATATATCGGTTTGGGATCCATAGGAACGTCCCACAAAAATTTAAAGCAAATCCGTCACCTAAATTTTTTTTTGCTCAAAAATACGCAAGGGGTTAATCCATGTTTTTTCTCGATTTTGGCCGATTTTGGGGGTTTTGAGTTAGGACCGGATTCCTACGCGTAGGGGTCGGGAACGTGCAGAAATGAAAGGATTTGGCGAGATTCGCAAAGACGGCGGAGTTAGAGCATTTTGAAAATTAAAAATTTTAGCAAAATTTACATTTTGAAAGCTTCGAACGCGTTTTTCTCCCAGACTTAACATTGGGCCCTATTAATTTTTTGGCTGATATTAGGCTCCGATAAACGAACTTTCAGAATCTGAAAAGGTTTTAAAAATCCGTTCACAAATAATCGAGCTACGATTTTTCAAAGTGGAAATTTTGAAAAAAATATTTACAAGTCCGACCATTTGCACCCTTTTTTCTCGAGAATTTCAAATAGCACGCCTATGGTTTTTTGGGCCTATCCGAAGCCAAAAAGTCTGGCGAATCCGAATTTGTATAGTTTTTAAAGATCCGTCCACAAATAACGGCTCTATAATTTTTTTAACGTAAACTTTTGTTCTACAAAAATGAATCTAAAACTATAAGGCCTATAAGGCCCTATAGGACTTTTGCACGAATTGAAAAAAGCCTCAGGATTCGGAATCTTGATTATTGTAAAATGTAACAGTCTATTATTTGAGCTAACATCCGATTAGAAATAAAAAAAGTACGCAAAAGAACTATTCTATCAAGTTACCAACGTTTTCGAATCAATTCTTCTTTGACCTTGCAGAACTCAATGTTTGTATAGTATTCGAGAAGGCCAAGCTGAACAAACGATTCCAGCAAAAAGTGCTACATTTCGCTAGAATGTGCACATCTTCGTGATCATTGAATTACATATAAAAAAATTACCCTGGAGAATTAACGCGGAGGATAATTACAAGCGTTACATCAATTTCCATTTCGTTTTGATCATCGGCACCTCTCGTATGGTGGGCCGCAGCTCCCTCGGGGGCCGTTAGTTTTATTAAATGGGCCCGCGAAATAATCAAAATAAAATTAGAATAATTTGAATGCAACAAATGCGCAATTCTTTTTATTTAAAATTTATCATATTTGATATACCGGGTGTTTCATTTAAAGTGCCACGAGTTTATAACTCCTAAAATAATAAAATTAAAAAAAAATACAAATGTAAAAGTTTCTTTAATTTATATAATCTATTTACTGGCTTTCCAAAAATGTATAACAAGTTACAATTTGTACTTTTTTTGAATAATATAAGCTCGTTGCCTTTTACTGAAACAGATTTATAATCGAAAATTTTTTTTTTAAATCAATTAGTAACTTGTTATACATTTTTGGAAAGCCCTTGACAAACTCTATCCAATTACCTAAAACAAATAATACTCTTCTATTTAAGATAAGGAAGTATACGCCGTTTTCTGTTAAACAGGAAATAGTAAAAATATTATATTAATCCGAGTACATAGATTGTATAAATGAAAGAAACTTTTTTACTTATACTTTTTTTTGAAATTTTAATTATGTTAGGAATTACAAGCTCGTGGCAGCATAACTGAAACACCCGGTATATTTTTTGTTCGATAGGCGTTTCTTTCAATTTCGCCATGGAGGGCCTTTAGGTTCGTAAGTTCGGCAGCCGCCGCGTACGTAAAATTTGGCAATTCGCCATGCTTTCAAATTAAGCCATAAAGATAACGAGCGAGGAGTGCGTGCGGTAGTGATATGATAACGCGATTAAAATAACTTACTCCAGATTTTCGAAACAAAGAAAATTTTAGCTCCGCTTCGAAAGTAATGCGAACTCGTACACGCTCCCAAACTGCAATATCATCGATTTCCGATAACAGGAGATTAAATAATTTTGTTGCGTTACACTTTTTTTTTAATATTCCGCAGCGTTTCCATTAGCAATTGCAAAACGCGCATAGTAGGCTGGAACCTTTTAAAGAAAACGGTTGTAGTACAAAATGTGTAGTGCCCTTGAATTGCCAAGGGCTTAAAAAGTGAAAACTAATTACGCTCCGAAATTATTTCAATATATCGATTCGTGTTCGATGCCAGATTTGTTCGTCAAAGACCAGGAAATGACATTATTTTAAACGTAATTTGTTTCACGCGGAATTGTTTACTCGATTACGGTTCTGCGATAGAACGTTGTAAGCTAATTCCAATATTGGTTTTAAAAGGGCCGTAGTGTTGCGGATTTGATTTCAAATTAATTCCGAATTTGATACCGGCAACGATCGGCTTCCATATCGGTGCGGCTGTGCGTTGCCAACCCACTATTTGAGTTGGTAGATTATTTATTGTTGCGCTTTCGATTTAAATACAATTTTTTTATATTGTCATTTTATTGATTTTATTCACATTTTTTTTGCTGCTATCTTTTCATCTTCTTTATTCGAGAGCAGAACGCTTTCTGCACGCCCACACAGGACGAATTTTGGACATTAAACGAAATTGTATAAACACGTGAACAAATTGTAATTGAAAAATATAAAAAAGTGGCAATTGTTGTGGACAAAGTAAATTCTTTTCGGCGCTATACTTTTTCGTATTTTATTAAAGGAAATGTTTGTTTAGCATAGCGATTCTCAACTTTTTTTATTTTTGGCTTTTTTCTTGACACTCTCTAAAATAAAATTAGTGAAATTTCACTAAATCATAGTGAAATTTCACTAATTCTCGCAGTTGAATTCGAGCAACTTAGAATTAGTGAAAATTCACTAAATAATTCAGTGAAAACAGGAAACACTAATTTATCAGTGAAAATGAAATTCACTAATTGACAAATGAAAATAGATTTCACTAATTTACGAATGAAAATTTAAATCACTAATTCATGAGTGAAAGTAATATTCACTAATTTAATAGTGACATTACTATTCACTAATTAATTAGTTACTTCAAACTATTTATAGAAATAGTGAAAATTGTTATTTACATTAACTGAATTCACTATTTCATTTATCATTATGAATTAGCTGAATTCACTAATTGATTAAGAATATTAAAATACTGATCATTTGCTTTTGATTTTCAAAATAAGTATTCAAAAGTAACAAAATATATATTCGAAATTCTGTTTTAGAAGATAAGCCCTGTTTCCTACAGCATAAACAATACCACACAGGCACCTCTTGTTCTTTGTATTACTCATGAGTACATTTAATATAGAAGTATTTATCTCTATTGACAGGAAGATCGAATTTTATATGTTAGTATATTTGATACCTAAATATACATATAAATATATAAATTTTTTAATAATATATACAATATAACTTACCTTATGTCAAAATTTTAAAATACGAAATCACGTAAAATCATGAGCTCCAGGTTAAACTTGACACTGACATATATGATCACTATTTGCATTGTTAAATAAATGAATCGGTATGATTACATAATAGTGGACAAAGTACATTTAAATTCTCAATTTTTGAAAAGATAACAAAATATAACATTTATGATGCTAGAAAATTTCTACCGAAGGGTAATACAGTTATTTAACTTAATCCTGAATTAATTTCTACACTACACTTCATATTTTTTTCCGTAACCTACAGAAACCTCAGTCTCCCCAGCATTAAAGCCATAAATTAGTGACAAAATCACTGACAGCGAATTCTAAAACCACTAGTAGAATTAGTGACAAAGTAACTGCTAAATGATGAAAACTACTTTTGAATTAGTGAAATTTAAAATTACTAATTGAGGTAGTAAAAATTTCACTGATTAATCAAGTAAAATCACTAATTCTACGGTGAAAAAATTTTCACTAGCTGAATTAGTGAAAATTTCACTAATTTAATTTTAGAGAGCACTTAACGCCAGGGTTACCAACTCAAATTTGGGAGCGCTTGGAGATTGGTCCAATAAGTCCGGAGATTTTTTTTAAATATGTGAATGCCAAAGGAAAAATCACCTTTTTTTTTCATCAGTCCGTCTTCATCTATTGTTGGTGGAAGCGTCCGCTCTAGCGGACAAAAAGAAATTGCCCACCCTTAGGAATATATGTACAGTAAAACCTCAATTATCTGGACCTAAGTTATACGGATTCGCGATAATTAATCAACTAATTTAATGTTTTTTAAATTTTGTGCTATATCAGATAACATGGATGGTTCTTTAGTTTTACTGTTTTTTTCAAATTTAATTATTTATAAGGAACGGAAATTTTTTATAAGAATCGAAAAAACCGGAGATTATTTTTCATAAACTGGAGAAAACTTAATTTTTCCGGAGGCTCCGGACTAAAACTGGAGGGTTGGCAACCCTACATGACACGTTCGCTGCCAATTACGCGCTAGTACGTGATAGGGTGCTTATATTTCTGCCCAATTATACAAATTAGCAGCGAATGTGTTTAATATAACGTTAATCGGATTGGGCTTCCAAATAATGGCTAATTTGCGTAGTTGCAATAAGCAAAGGAAAATAAATTCGGCAGAGTAACGTGTAAACAAACAAATCAATCAGAAATGCCAACGTATTGAAAATAAAACGACCTTAATTTAAATGTGGAAACATAATAATTATGTGGGTAGTAATTTTCTAAGAACTCTGATTGATTTATATTTTTACCTTTTTTTTTTCATTCACCTTTTGCTGAACGTTTAGGCATTCTAGTCTACCCCTAGCTGATTTAGAGTGCGACTTTTAATTTTATTCCTTTTGACTACTTTTTTGGTCCAATATATTATGCAGTTGATAATAATGAACAACGTTGAAATTTAAATTATAATTGGAATAATTTTTTTTACAATAATAGCTAATGACATATTTCTGAGTTATTATGTAAAGTTCTCAATTTTGGAAAAAAATATGACTTCTCCATCTAGAAAAATCCAATTTAACTGTGAAACGTTTTATTATGACTGAATTAAATTATAATGTTATTGTTTATTAATTATCACCAATCAAATGTATTTGTGCTATTTTTATTCTTTATGTAAATTTGTTTTTTTACCCCAAATATTGATGTGAGCCGTTCAAATACTCTTTCCCGGTGCTTTACGTGCTATCAGCTGTCCGTATTGTCAACAATTGCAATATGTGACTTTATGTTGATGTGTGACGTAATTGTTTTGATTGCAACTATCACACATTATACTTGTATAAATAAACTTGTCAACTATATTGATGCCAAAATAACTATGTAAACTTTGTATAAGTATAGGTTAATTAGATTTTAGGCTTGCGGGGCTCGGTAGGCTTGAGATGCTAATCTACCGGGTGTTCTGAAATCAACGGACACCTTTCAAAACATTTTTTTTATGGGTAAAACGTTAAGGTAGAGGGAAAATATTTTGGTAATATATAGGACGGCACATGGGAATTCGAATTAAACTTGTAAAAATGTCAAAATATTCATTCCAAGAGCTAAAACGAGAATCAAGCACACGAATTTTGCAGAGGGATCTGCACGTGTTGCCGTAGAAAATCCTAGTTGTTACGCCTCTGACTGATGTCAACAAAAAGCAGAGAGACGGCTTTGCAAACGAAATGCTCGTCAGAAAAAAAGTCAGAGATAAGCTTTGATAAGATTTACCTTTCTGACGAAGCACATTTTTACACAAACAAATTGGAAAAACTCCAAAACGTGATCCAGAATTTCGAAAAATTCGTTGCAGGTGGCGCCACTTTCGAAAATGCTATGTTTATTTTAACTTTGAATTAAAAACTGAATTGTGCCATTAATGAAATAATAACAATTTTTTTTCAAAGAATTCTTGATATATGCCTTTTGCATATCGGGTGGCAGACGAATAAGTACTGGAACTTAGCCCACTTTTAAATGACCCTAAACTAATCAAAAACGTACCTACCAAGTCTAGTGACCCTATGTGGAATATTTTTGAGTATTGATATTGAAAAACTTCAAATTAAAAATGTGTAATAAACACCTTATTGTTTAATATATTTTGAAAATTTTTGTTTAAGTTTGTTATAACGATGCCAGTAAAGCCATATATAGAATTTTTTTAAATTAAAAAATTAAAATGCATTTTTGTCGAAATTCTATTGTATATCACTACTTATTTAGATTGGTATCACCTGGTTTAGTTTCGGTACTTATTCGTCTGACACCCTGTATACAGGATGACAATAAATAACCCGAACAAACGTTTTTAATGAAATTTTCTATTATACGATTTCCCACAAGTAAAACATCGTCGAGCACACCAAAACAAATGTAATATTTTCCACGTCGAACAATTAAACATCCAATATAAATACCAATGTCACGATACGTTAAGGACAAGTGCACCAACACAACAACAAGAAAGGGGACAAGTGAACTTATACTCCTGCCAAATTCAAAAATATCGAGCATTTATTGATCAAACGATTTTATGCAAAAAGCGGGGGTCGGGGGCGAATCGGGGTCCCGTCCCGGGCGCCAAATTTATGTTTGAAAAAAATAAACTTGTTTTACTATAGCGCCTAGCGTCTGGAATGTTAGAGGGGAGGGATGCTGATGTCAAGTTTTTACCCCGAGTGCGAAAAATTTAGACTCGGGGCTGGTCAAAAGTCTTATATGGTCATTAGAGATGTGCTGAATTAAATTTACGTGTTTGCACATAAATTAATAAAAAATTCAGGTTAATTTTTTTCCTGTAATACTTCCAGTCTGGCTATGTTTATAATTTTTTAAATGAAGCGAATTTTTCAATTTTTATAAGTAGTGATGCTACTTTTTTTTAAAGTGTAATACATTTAACCTTTCGTGTACGAGGTGGGGTATAACTAACGTGACCAATTTTTTTGCAAAACGGGACATTTGGAAATAGAGCTTAAAACCGAGTGTGCACATTCGAGCTCAAAGTGGCACATTCCGATCTCGGGAAAATGAAGCGCGCCGCTCCGCGTCGCGCTTCATTTGCTTCCCTCGCTCGGAAATGTGCCACTTTTCACTCGAATGCGCACATCTTCGTGTTTATTACATTAGTATAATTTACTGTGGGCTCCTTCAAATCAAAAATTTTAATTTAATTTAGTAAATATCGAATTTATATTGGAAAAAGGTATTTACCATAACAATGAGTGGAAGGGAGCGAGAAGATACAACAATCTCATAAGTAGAAGTGAGAGGGAACGATTAAAATTATTTTACTGATTTTTCTTCTAATTTATTGGCCTAAATAATTGTGAATCATGTTTAAAGCGAGTGTGCACATTCGAGCTCAAAGTGGCACATTCCGATCTCGGGAAAATGAAGCGCGCCGCTCCGCGTCGCGCTTCATTTGCTTCCCTCGCCCGGTAATGTGCCACTTTTCGCTCGAATGCGCACATCCTCGTATTTATTACATTAGTATAATTTTCAAGTATGATTTTCAAATCAAAAATTTTAATTTAATTTAGTAAATATCGAATTTATATTGGAAAGGGTACTTACCATAAAAATGAGTGGGAGGGAGCGAGAAGATACAATAATCTTGTTAATGCAAGAGAGAGGGAACGATTAAAATTATTCAATTGATTTTTCGTGCAATTGATTAATTAATTTTTTTTATTTTTATTAATAAAAGTCTATTCTAATGCATAATGCATAATGTTTTACTTAAACCAATTTTATTATTGTTATTAAATTTTTTTTTTTATTATTATTTAACTATCATAAAGTACAATTTTGTGGATTTTATATCATTTTATTTTTGGGGTATGGCAAACCCCACCTAGTATGGCATGTGACATTTAGTCACCTAGTATGCGGAAGGTTAATGGTAGATATATTATTTAAATACAGCAATCCTTCGACATTCGCGAATTCGACTTTCGCGAGCTGTATACTCGCTTATTCGCGAGCTGTATACTCGCTTATTCGCGAATCCATAAAAACAGTTTCTGCGATTTTTGTAAATAATGTATTTTTTTCTTGTGGAGTTGTGTTAACATTTCCCATTAATTCCCAGTAAGAATTACAAATAATTAAAAATGAAAAGTCTATTACAGGGGTGGCCCACCTGCGGCTCGCGAGCCACATGCGGCTCTTTGAAGGATTATTTGTGGCTCTCGAAATTTTAGAGAATTATCAAGAGAAGTAAAATAAATGTGTTTAATTTTTAATATTTAAATTCAATACACATATTTTGTACTTTTATTTATGCGTTTTCAATAAATATAATTTCTGTAAAAAAATCATTTTAATACGTTTTTTGCATACCTTTTAAATACGTATTTAATTGCGGCTCACAAATAATTTCAAATTTTGAAAAATGGCTCGGACTATCTAGGAGCTTGGCCACCATATTAGAAAAAGTGTCGCTACTAGTTCTTCCGTGAGTGCGAAAATCGTTTCCCAAGTACGCAATACATCACTAGAAGAGACTGAAAGCGCTGTAAGCGTATGGTTATTGATTGGTCATTGATTGAATTGTTATTTAATTTCAGTAAATTGATGGTAGTTTAATTAAAAAAATGTTGTAAATACGTATGTGTAATTTTTAAAACTTGTTTATATGTACCTTGTTTTGTATGTATATACAACGTATATGAACCATCGTGGAACGTAGCCCCCTTATTTCCACATTAAGATAGATTCAACATTCGCGAATTCGACATTCGCGAGGTTTTTCGGGAACGTAACCCTCGCGAATGTTGAGGGATTACTGTAATTTATTTTTATTTATCAAGGAGGATTGTCATACACTTTTTGGGAAGACAATGAATGAGAAAAAAAGTACACCTATAGTTCGCTATACCGCCACCTTTTATGCGGAATTTCGCTATAACGGTTTTTTTATATTATAGCCTTTTTTCGATTTATGGCTTATAAATTTTTTGCTATTGGGCAAAACATAATGTTGCACTGTTGGCGACCTTCTGTTCCAGTTTTTATCGAAATAATTGATTCGTTATACAGTCAACTTTTTCGAAACGTAAAGCGAGGTATGGGTGCATACCTAAATAAAATAAATATTGATTATTATTACTAAAAAAACCTCTATGTGCAATGCGAAAGGAAAATAGTACATTTTTGTTTTATAGTTAAATATTTTAAGATTACCAAAATATTATTTTTATAGAATATTATAGAATTTTATAGAATATTGAGAAAGATTGATTTAGATGAAAGAGTTTATATTATATTACTGCGAATGTTAAAAAATGTAGAATTTCTCCATAAGGAGCATCAATAGGCATTTTAAAGGTGACCGCTGTAAGAGATTTGTTTGTTGTCTAGACGTAGATGCTATTTACACCTGTTTTTAATAAATGTCTTAACTCTTTAAAAATAGTAGATCTTAAATTGCAAAGGAAATTACTAAGAACGGAATTATCTAGAAAAAAAACTAACTATTTTATTTAAGTTTCTTGGAATGAATTTTTTTTGTACCATTATTTGCAAAACGCTTTCAGTTTTGATTGGTTTAAAAAATTTGATTGAACAAATTGAGTACGTAGTGATTATCTAAGGAAGACGAAAGATAGATTATTAGTTGTTATGTAAACGCGTGAGAATTTCTACAATTCAATTTTGTAGTTAAAATTTGTGCTAGCATTCAAAGGTCCGTAAAAACAATTAAGCTTTACCTTTGAAATTATTTACAAGTACTAATTGCAAACGTCAAAAGACAGTGACCTAAACGAGCAAACAAAAACGCCGAGTTTCAAGGTAAATCTATAATTATTCAGTATTTTAAGTTAATGGGGTTATTCACTAACGTAAAAACGCAATAAAAATTTTCGACTTGCCAACAGTAATTTTAAATATCTGATAGGATTTTAATTAAATACAATTACGCTTGCATCGTAATTAACGTGATTTATTTTCGAATGTTTTAATTATAGCATTTAACTGTAAAACTTTCCGTAAATTTCGTGTCAATATTGAATTTTTGGCAACGCCACTTTTTCTCTGTTTTTATTTTCGACCGTTACACAGTCCCGGAAATAAACATAACATAAAAATAACTCGCGCCCATAAAAAAAAATAAAAGAAATACCTAGAGCCCCAAGTCCAAAGTTGCTAAATAATTTTCATATTCCAAGTATTAATAATTTAACAATGCGAAAACTACAACTGGAACTTTATATAAACTTTTAGGTTATTCTCAAAGGAATTTTGTATTTTTGGGGATGCGGAATGTCATTTTGAAGGATACCCGCCAAGTTTATTTAAACAATTTCGATAATTTCGGGAAGCGGAATCTTCTCGACCTACTTTTTTCAATTTAAGTTTTTCTTTATGAAACTTAATAAAAGTGGTATACAGGGTGGTCCAAATGTGATGTCGCATCGTATTTGGACCGTGTTGTATTCACTTCTTATCGATAATCATCATTTTTACTGCATAATTTCTTGGATTAAAACAAACTTACAATGGCAGGAAATTGAAAAATCTCATTATGATAAATACTTGTTAATTACACGTGTACTTTCAAAATCAAGATAAATGTGTCTTGATGATGTTATCAAATTGTAAGTAGTATATCGTTATACTTGCGAAATGCTAAACAGGAGAGGTCAAACTTTGAATCACAGATTTTGTTTATATTTACACTATTAAGAAATACTCGAAAAAACGCCTTTAAAGTTTTACTGAACTGTTGATATTTTTATGCTCGTAAGAAGCAGCTCGGTAGTCGAAAGGTTAATACAACTAACTGCAAAACGGTAGGTACCTAGTTGGAGTTTTGCAGAATACTGTTTTTCCATTAGTTTTAATTATTTTTTATTGTTTTTAATTGCTATTTGTGTTTCGAATATTTTTTGAAAATAGTACTTAGCACAAATTCGTGTATTTTATTTTTATCCACAAATAAAAATCTTACGCAACTTTTTCTAAAATCCATTTATTTTATTGTACAAACAGTGAAATTAATTTTGGTTAAAATTCAATCTATTGTTTATTACCAACTCTCTTCTCTATTTTTTAGTAAAATGACAAAATATGTTTGATTTTCTTCACAGCCCTTTAATTATATACAAATATTTTTATACCTTAACGAAATATATAAGTACCTATTCACTTGAAATTTTTAAAAGTATTTAGTGTTTAGAAAAAAACTGCAATAGCATGTGTAAAATGTCGCAAAATTTATTATTATTTTGGCTTGTACTACAAATGTTGTCCTGGATCACGTGCTGTTTAAATAATGTTACAATTTGTTGTTAAAAATAAAGTATTATAATTATTTGTGTGTAGTCTACTTTTTTCTTATTATACTAGTTTTAATTTTTCGTAAATAATGATTTTAAGAAACACAAAAAACGACTAACAAAATAATAATAATTAAAAACAAAAAAATACTTTTTTATTTAAAAATTATTTGAAAAAACAGTATTCTGCGACACCTCCTTTTTTGTAGGTAGTTGCGTTAACCTTTCGGCTACCGAGTTGCTTCTTACGAGCACGGAAATTTACGGAGAGAGCAACCCAGTGCTGCCAATCCTACCAACTTTACGATAGATCTGCCAACTTTTAGAGTCTATCTCAAATCTACTACCTTGCACCGAAAATCTACCAACTTTTTCTTCTTCTTCTTCTTCTTCTTTTTCTTTTTCTTCTTCTTCTTTTTAATTTAGGACGTTCTCCTGTCTTTAATTTTTTAAAAAGCTTAAATGAAGTCCCGGCGAAAATGATATTTTGCCTTACTTTGTTATTTTTTTACTAACCTTTCTCTTACTTTTTACCCTTTGATGGAATTACTGAACGCAATAGCAAATAGAGGGCGTTACAGGTTACTGTACAAGCTGTCAAAATGATATTTTATTTACTTTCTACATCATGATGGCGTTAGATCTTACCAATCCCCGATTCCAGTAAGCGATAAACTATATTTTTGATTTTGAATTGAGAGTGCGAAATACTTCCACAAGGGTCTATAAAAGAATTGAAAAATATGAGTGGTAGATCTACCACCTTTTCGCAGTAGGATTTTTTTGGGACTACCAACTTTTAAAATCTCATCTCCCACCTTGACACATTTGGGGTTGGTAACAATGGATCAAACGCTCAGTAAAACTTTTAAGCCATTTTTTTACTATTTCTCATGCCTTTGACAAATTAATGTTGCACTATACAGTAAATATAAACAAAATTTGAACCTCTCCTTGTATGACTGAAAATTTATGTTAACTAACTTTGCAACATAGGAATTAAATAATAGGTGCAGAATGACTTCTTAACCTAGAAATGCGTCGATGTGGTCTGTCGGTAACTAAAAGCGGTTTGATTATTTGTCAAAGCCCACATTTTACACTTAAGTCGTACGTTCGATCATTTTTTTTTCTGAATGCACATTAGAAGTACTAGTTACTTGTTTAAAGACGTTTACGTAGGTAGAAGTCCCACAAACTTTCAAGTTTTCTAAGAGTATTTATTGTTGATACACCCAACGACATTAGAAATGATCTCATCTAATTTTTATGCATAGTAGAAATAATAGTTTTCCCGTGTTTTTATTTTAGTTGTTTGAAAAATTGAGCTATTTTTATACTCTGTGAATACAGGGTGTTTTTTTTTTGTAGTCGTGCACGTTAAACCGTTTAATATCTTGCATTGTGCATTTGTGCTTATCGAAGAGAAGTTTACACAATAGCAACTGTGCGCTGTAATTCCCAAAGGGTTAATTTAAAAGGTATTTATCTGAAATGTAGTAAGATATAAAGGAAACATGTGTTTTCATCTCTGGCTTCATCGCAGCACATTTTTTTTTGAGGTTATACTTCTTTTGGGGCGTTGAGAGCAGGAAACAGAAGTTGCGCGCGCACAGCTAACACAAATTTGACAATCTGAAGTTAGCCATCTAAGAAAGCTTAGTTACTTTAGTTCGTACCCTATAGATTGATTCGTTATAAAGGAAAGTTTACAATAAACGGGTTCGTTATAAGCGAACATTACTCAAAGTGTTTGAATCGTTTTTTAACCCAACTTTTTTACTTTTTTACAGCTATCTCATTATCGAGCTTAGGAATTGTACCACCCGCTTCTGGAAAGAACTACTTCTATATTTTTAGACAAATAGAAGTCATGAAGTTTTGCAATATATATAATATTAGTCATTTTTAATAACGACTTTATGCAAAGTTAATTTGTAAATTAGTTTTAAACCAGTTCTTGGTGTAAATCCCATTCTATATTTGGACGTTCGAATAAATTGTGTAACAGTTTTAAAATCGATTCGATTATACAGTAAAACCTGTGTAACACGACCAGCGTCGGTTCTTGCTTAAATTCATCTTTTGTAGAGGTGGTCGTCTTAGAGAGAAAAGTATTATTTATCAGAATCATATTGTTATTAAATCAAAGTTATTATAAATAACGTAGTATTATTTTTTTCCAAAAAATGTATTTTTATCATAGCAATGAGTGCGAGCGAGCGAAAAGATACAACAATCTCATAAGTACGAGTGAGAAGGAATGATTAAAATTATTTTACTGATTTTTCGCCTAATTTATTAGCCTAAATTATTGTGAATCGTGTTTAAAACCGAGTGCGCACATTCGAGCTCAAAGTGGCACATTCCGATCTCGGGAAAATAGCGCGCCGCTCCGCGTCGCGCTTCATTTGCTTCCCTCGCTCGGAAATGTGCCACTTTTCGCTCGGATGCGCACATCTTTGTATTTATTAGATTTGTCTACTTTATCCTTAACTCTTTCAAATCAAAAAAATTGATTTAGCTTGGTAAATATCAATTTTATGTTGGAAAATATATTTACTATAGCAGTGAGTGGAAGGGAGCGAAAAGATACGACAATCTCGTTAGTGCGAGCGAGAGGGAACGATTAAAATTAATCAACTGCATTTTCGTGTAACTTATTGGCCCTAAATTATTGTAAAACGTGCTTAAAACCGAGTGTGCACATTTAGAGCTCAAAGTGGCACATTCCGATTTCGGGAAAATGAAGCGCGCTGCTCCGCGTCGCGCTTCATTTGCTTCCCTCGCTCGGAAATGTGCCACTTTTCGCTCGAATGCGCACATCCTCGTATTTATTAGATTTGTCTACTTTATCCTTAACTCTTTTAAATCAAAAAATTCAATTTAGTTTGGTATAATCGATTTTATGTTGGATAATATATTTACCATAGCAATGAGTGAAAGGGAGCGAAAAGATACGACGATCTCGTCAGTGCGAGCGAGAGGGAACGATTAAAATTATTCAACTGCTTTTTTGACTAATTTATAGCCCTAAATTATTATGAATCATGCTTAAAACGGGGCGTGTTCTATAATTCTAGAGCAGGGGTTCCCAAAGTGCGGCCCGCAAAGTTTGTGAATGCTGCCGGCGATCTCGATACGATGTATTATATTTTTATTAAAAAATAAATAAGTAAATAGTAAAATAAATAATAAATATATAATTAAAGATTTATATTTAAGTATATTAAATTTAGTTAAATTTAGTATACTAATAAAAAAAATAAGAAATAGTTAAATATATTTAAAACAAAAAAATATGTGGTTATTGTTTTGATTTTATTCCGTTTTTTTTTGACCCGCCAAAAATTTCAGTAATATTAAATTGGCCCGCCTAAGAAAAACTTTGGGAACCCCTGTTCTAGAGCTTTCTTATAAGGAATTAATTTCCAAAGAACCTGATAGTATGTAAAATTATAATTGTTCCAAAAACGCCTGCAGATTTTTTTTTTACTTTACAGACTATGAAAGAATTAAAATGTCAATTGGACTTAAAATCATAAATAATACAGTAAAATACTCGCTTTTACAGCTATTATCTAAACAACATTTTTCAAGTTTAAGTAATTTTCAAAATTAGCGGTCGGGGTAGAGAGTGGTCGCCTTAGAGAGAATTTTTTAAGAAACATTAAATTACGGTATACACCTGTTCGAAAACATTTGGAGGTGATCTCCTTATAGAGATGGTCGCCATGAGAGGTTTTACTGTAATTTTGTTTTTTTTTTTTTATTTCTAAGTAATTTTATTAATTATCTATGCTTTACGTTTACGTTTGAATGGCTTTCTTACATTTATTAGAAATAAATCAAATTTAGCTATAGTACATTGAAATCCCAAAGGAAATACGAATTTTCCCTTTCCTGTTAATTGTAAGCTAAATTAAATCAGTTATTGTTGTCATGGTAGGTAATCCCTATTGTTCTCCGGTTCTCTTCTCCGAAAATACTTGTGTTATCAACAATTATTTAGGAAGGTGGCTGAATTTAAAGCTTGTAGCTTTATATCAGGGGTTAGCAAACTCCGTTCTTTAGAAATTGCGCTAATAATTCGCGAAAGATTATTTCGAACCTATTTCGGTGTTTGTAAAGCTCGGGCGGGAGCATCCGCGACTAAAGCTTTGTTTTATTTTCCGAAATTATTTTCTTTGAACCCGAACGAAAAAAAATATTCGGTTAGCTTAAGCCTTAAGGTTGTTACTTTTGAACTATCGACTGCCTACATAAACGTTAAATAACAGATAAAAATGTTTTTTAATGATTTCCTTATACGTTTCGAAGATGTGAAAGGAAATTAATTAAATTAGAGAAAAACGTTATTTTTTAAAAAAAATGTGTGTTGTAGTATGTAGGTGTTTTTTATATAGAAAAGTTTTCTATGCTGTTTTAAGAACTCGTTTGCATAAGCTACGGTGACGTCACAAACTTGATTAATCATTAAAATAGAAACATGCAACTTTATCGCAAATTAATTACAAAGTAACGTTAGCTCCCGTATAGCTTTTTGTGGAATTTTTGATATTTTTAAATGGTTGCATTTTAAAAAAAATTCAAGGAGAAACGTTAGCCTTAATTCTCAATTTAAAAAAATTGAAAACATAGTTAATAATAAAAATTACAAAAGAAATATCAGGGACGTTTCTATTATATTGTAGCAATCTAACAGATAGGTTTTTAATTTATTTTATAAAGTTTATGTAATAAGTATTGTTAGGAACAAACTGGTGCATGTGGTTACGCGTTTGAAGTTATACTTCTTTGGCGGAAGTAAATTGAATATAATAACGGGTTATGTTGCATACCTTGCGGTGGTGTATAGCTAGAGAATTCGCGCATGCCCCTTATGTATATCCCTGCCACGCACACAGTATGGGCCTCTTATGAGTTAACTTAGTCAATATAAAGAATAGTCTAAAGAAAAATCCAATACTCAGTTTTGAGTAATTCTTATCATAAGTGTTAAAAATTATCTGAATAAGTAATTAATTATTTTGATTAATTAAACTGAATATTTTTTTGATTATTCATTACATACAAAATTAAAAATACTTTAATTATCACTTTAAAATATGTTTATGCCAATATAACCTAAAATATTAAGAAACAAATGTTCTGTCGACGAATAGTAACAAAAAAATAGATTTACTATTTTTGGACACGATGTAGTTGGTCGTAATCTTTTCATGTCAAATATTCTAAAATTGTTTTTATTAATAATTGTTCTTAGTCCTGACCGAAATCTTTTGGGTGACTTTCCTTTTCAAGATTCTATCCTAAAAGTTAATAATTCCAATGTTACTGAGATTCTACAAAAACAGAATGATATTGTATTGCCTGTCGCTACAGAACCTTTATCCAATGAAGAAATTGAAGGTCAGGCATCTAATATTCTTATGCAATCACAATTAGTTGACGAAATATTTAATAAGTTAACTTTATGGCTAAAAAAAAAGCATCCCAAAAGAAGCGTAAAGCTATAGAACATTTACCTTCGGTAGTAACTGGTGATGGATGGTTGGAAATTATGGAGGCCAACGATAAAGAAATTGTAAAAGAAAATAAAAAAATAGAGAAACAACTGAAGGCAGAAAGTAATAAAAAATTGAAAGAAGAAAAACGTATTGAAAAATCTAAAAAATTATTAGTCAAAAACGTTAAAAAATCAATGGAATGAATAAAGAATTATTTTTCTATGTTACAGAGTTATATTTCATCTGTTTAACATTATACAGTGGAACCTCGCATAACGAGCATAATGCGTTCTGGAGTCTTACTCGTTAAGCGAAGCAATTTTTACCATATAAATTGATGTAAAATACGATAATGCACATTTAACAAGAGTTAACTCTTGGACAACAATAAAACAATTGGTTTATTGTTGTCCAATTCCTAATAACTCTAAATATTATTAAAAGATATTGGACGTTAACATTATGATTAATATTTCCTAAACTTATTAAATTATCTAATTTATGAATTTATGCATAACTTAGTATAATGATAAATAATTTTAAAGAATAAAGCAAATAATAACAATTATATCGAAAATATTCAAAATATATTTTTTTATATATGATTTTATAAAATTATATAAAATGTTTTCCCGGTTTATATAAAAATATATATAATTATGTATAAGTTTATATAATATTATAACATTATATATAATTTAATATAAGCAATCTAATATAATTTTATATAATTATATAAAAATTAATATAATTTTATATATAATTATATAAAATAACACATAATTATATATGATTATATAAAAATTTTTTCCCGGGTTGTTAAGCGAGTCATTTTTTTACAATTTATATTGCTCGTTATGCGAGGTTCCACTGTATTTTATATTTTCTTGAAGTACTGTCAGATAATAAAGTAAAATTGTTTTCTAAATCATGATTTTTTTAATAATTTATATTTTGAATACTTGTGTTCAAAACTAGTATCTATTCTGTCCAAAAACGGTGCAAGCAGGCCATGTTATGTAAATATGTTATTTTTTAAATAGTGGAATTGTAAAACACTTTGTTAATGCCATTATCAGTATGTTTATATATTTGGGCTTATATAAAAAAATAATTGATTGGATTTTATATTATTTTATTATATTTAAGAAATACTTTAGTTACGAAAAACCTTGAAGTGTCCAAAACCGGTGTTTCTACTCTAATGCTTGATAAAAATTATATTTCAATTAGGGCAAAAGTATCGGTTTTGAACAAGTTATGCCCAGTTTTAGACACTTGAGTAATTTTGATAAAATAAATTGAAAAATACGAATAAAACATTGATGTTTCTATGGTAGTTAACCTTCCTCATAATAGGTGACTAAATGTCAAATGCCATACTAGGTGGGGTTGGCCATACCCCGAAAATAAAATGAAATAAAATCCAAACAATTGTACTTTATGACAGTTCAATGATAAGAAATATATTTTAATAATTAATAGGTTTAAGTAAAACACATTGTATCTTCTCTCTCCCTTCCACTCATTGCTATGGTAAATACGTTTTTCGAATACAAAATCGATATTTACTAAATTAAATTAAAATTTTTGATTTTAAGGAGCTTATGGTAAATTATATTAATCTAATAAATACGAGGATGTGCGCATTCGAGCGAAAAGTGGCACATTACCGAGCGAGGGAGGCAAATGAAGCGCGACGCGGAGCGGCGCGCTTCATTTTCCCGAGATCGGAATGTGCCACTTTGAGCTCGAATGTGCACACTCGCTTTAAACCTGATTCACAATAATTTAGGCCAATAAATTAGAAGAAAAATCAGTAGAATAATTTTAATCGTTCCCTCTCACTCGTACATATGAGATTGTTGTATCTTTTCGCTCGCTCGCACTCATTGGTATGGTAAAAATACATTTTTTGGAACAAAATCGATATTTACCAAACTAAATTTAATTTTTTGATTTGAAGGAGCGCACGGTAAATTAAACTAATGTAATAAATACGAAGATGTGCGCATTCGAGCGAAAAGTGGCACATTTCCGAGCGAGGGAGGCAAATGAAGCGCGACGCGGAGCGGCGCGCTTCATTTTCCCGAGATCGTAAATGTGCCACTTTGAGCTCGAATGTGCACACGCGGTTTTAAGCACGATTACCAAGCGTCCCGTTTTAACAAGAAAAAATTGGTCATGTTAGTTATACCCCCCACCTCGTACACGGAAGGTTAAAGATACATTAATTACAGTTATAGCAGTATCGATAATTCTTATATTTCACATTTGTCAAAATAACTTGTACATTGTCCATATTTAAATTTTCCGCGTTGATATTTAGTTATATTTGCTATGATATTGCATTATGTTGGCTGCCATGTTCGTCGTGGCCTATTTAAAAATGAACGAGTTGGGACAAATTTAATATGAAAAGAAATTCTTGTAGAAGAATGTGGGCATTACAAAATTTAAACAAATATTTCTTCTCTGTTATCGATTGATAACTTATCAATTATAAACAAGGCCGAACAACCGTTATCACTGTCTCATTGTTAGTATCAATTTTCTCGTTTGATTACTCCGAGTAATCAGACGTACAAAAGGAAAGGAGAACTACAGTCGATATTTATTATGGATCAGTTATATTCCGATCGGTTATGGGACGTGCATTGTTTCCCTAACAAACTTCAATAATTGCCGGAGTATCGATTATCGATTAAATTAACTATAATTAGAGCTGCTTTATAAAGTTTTCTCCCTTACATAAATATTTCTTGGCTTATGGAGCTTTATTAAACCTAAAATTTGCTTAGATTAAACATTTTAATTTCAAAAGTATTTACTTTACTTTTAATTAAATTCGTTGACAGTCGAAAAATTTTCCCCGACGTAAAATTTTCAGGGGGCTTTCATAAAAAAAGCTTGGCGATCTGAAAGGAATCAAGCGAGCTGTTGGGGTGTGATGTGTTACCAGGAAACTTATAATTCGATTGTTTACTAACCGCCACCTACCTCTATATTAGCTGCTCGTTGTTGCAGGCAAACAGTTTGAAAATTAGTTTCAACAATTATCAAGAACCGGGAGAAGTTATTGCCTCTTCATTTTCAGTCATGTTCGATGTCGTGTTTTATCTTATGAATTCGAGCAAAATAGTTTTTTTTTGCTGTTTTTGCGCGTTTTGTTGTTGGAAATCCATTTTTCAAATGGTAACTTGATACGGTTCTACATTTGAAAGAAGAAAGCTTGAAAATGAACAAAAACATTACATAATAATAATAACGAATACAAAAATCTTAACCTGCCGTGTACGAGGGGGGATGTGACCAAATTTTTTTTTGTTAAAACGGGACGCTTTGTAATCGTGCTTAAAACCGAGTGTGCACATTCGAGCTCAAAGTGGCACATTTTCGATCTCGGGAAAATGAAGCGCGCCGCTCCGCGTCGCGCTTCATTTGCCTCCCTCGCTCGGAAATGTGCCACTTTTCGCTCGAATGCGCACATCTTCGTATTTATTACATTAGTTTAATTTACCGTGCGCTCCTTCAAATCAAAAAATTAAATTTAGTTTGGTAAATATCGATTTTGTTCCAAAAAATGTATTTTTACCATACCAATGAGTGCGAGCGAGCGAAAAGATACAACAATCTCATATGTACGAGTGAGAGGGAACGATTAAAATTATTCTACTGAATTTTCTTCTAATTTATTGGCCTAAATTATTGTGAATCAGGTTTAAAGCGAGTGTGCACATTCGAGCTCAAAGTGGCACATTCCGATCTCGGGAAAATGAAGCGCGCCGCTCCGCGTCGCGCTTCATTTGCTTCCCTCGCTCGAAAATGTGCCACTTTTCGCTCGAATGCGCACATCCTGGTATTTATTACATTAATATAATTTACCAAAAGGTCCTTCAAATCAAAAATTCTAATTTAATTTAGTAAATATCGATTTTATATTCGAAAAACGTGTTTGAGTAATTCTCATTTTTTATTAGAAAAATATGTAATAAAATAAAACGTCTTTCTAATAAAAGTGACGATGGATCTTAATAGTTTTGGTCTTTTTCTTCAAGACAAAAATATTCACCGAGCTTGCAGCCCCCAATTTAGACAATTATAGGGGTTTGAAAAACTGTCCTCCATGGTAGTGACCTCATATTCGTTGATATGATATTTCTTACATTAATGTAATCCATGGGGATGACATGCTACAAGGAGGTCACTTTTTGGAAAAAAAATTACCATCAACTTTATTTATTTCTATTAACTTCATAATAATAAAAAAAGTCACTTCCATGGACGATAAAAATTTGGAAATAAATTGTACCATCATCTTTATTTACCTCAATTAACTTAACATTCATAACAATAAAAAACAAGTAACACAAATCAACTTCCATGTGTAAATTTTTATCCACAGATCCACGGAAGTGACTTTTTTCATTAAAATGTTAAAAACATAATCTCTAAATTAAGAATGAACATACAAATTTAGCAGAGTGTATTTGATTCATAAACACAATTAACCCACAAAACCAAAGTTCATAATTAAAGTGTACCTACCTTTGACGATCTCCACAGTTGTGACCACTTATGCGTAACGAGTTTTGAGATTGGAAATTTAAATATGATTTTCACGTGATGGTTGCAACGCCGGTAGGAAATGACAACTGAGGCACAATGACAAATTATTACTTTGTTTCTGCCAAGAAGCCTTTGATTATACGCACAATATTTTTACAAAAAAAGAGTAGTGTGACACACATCCACGGAAGGGACAAATAAATTGATCACAAACTTAAATATGAAAAGATGCAGAATATGTATAGCTATATAGACATTATGTTTTATACTTATGTAGTAAATTTATTGTAGTTAATATTGGTATAGTTTTTGACGTATTTATTATAAGAAAAAATAGCAATTATAATTTTTTTTCTTACAAAGTCAGAATGATCACACCCACCGAAGGGGCATATTTGACACTTTGACACTTAATAAAAAAATAATTATGCAGTTAATTTACATAAATGTTTTCTAAATCTACAATGTTTTATCTATACTTTATTAACACAAATCACTATCCCGGTATTTAAGTACTACAGCTTAGAAAAATGATAGTCACACTTCTATTTTTCAAAAATGAGAATTACCCATTTAGCATTGCAATGAGTGGAAGGGAGCGAGAGATACAATGTATTTTACTTAAATTTATTCATTATTAAAATATATTTTTTATTATTGAACTGTCATCTATCTGTCTATCTATCTATCTATCTATCTATCTATCTATCTATCTATATATATATATAGATAGATAGATAGATTTTTATCAAATTTGGCAGAAATCTATTATTTACAATTATCATTAATTTAAATACAAAAAAAATTGTTGTTTTTAAAAAAAGTATGAAGTATAACAGGATATTTAAAATAAAAAGTAATTTTTTAATTTTTAAAAATACAAAATAATTAACAGGTAAGTATAATAATAATAGTTATACATAGCTCTTGTAATTAGTAAAAAGTTTACAAATGTTTTCGATTACATACAAGAACCAGAATGATAATTGTCATAAAAACATTGAAAACCATAAATTTTACAACATCTAGCACAATTAATAAAAGACGATTGTTTGCAAGATCAATGTTCTTTAAGGAGATCGATTGGAAAACAAACTTCATTAACATTTAAGAAGATTTTTCTGTATTCAGAGGGTTGAGCAGCGTACCAAGTATATGGAACCATTTTACCAAAAATTGACGAAGTCAATTATTATACTTACCTATTAATTATTTTGTATTTTGAAAAATTAAATGATTACTCTTTATTTCAAATATCTTGTAATACTTAATATTTAATATTTTAATGACGTATTTCAACAGTGCTACCAATTGATTAGTAACAAAAAAAAACCGAACATCACTATAGGTCCATCAAAAAACGACGAGAGACCAATTATGGTCTTCTGCATTTAAACAAAAAATATATTTTTTGCCGATTGCGTATCGCAAAATAGAAAGTTCGAAAGAGACATAGAGGAAAAAATTAAATTGCGAATAGTGCAATAACAAATCTCAGTTTGAAAACTTTTTAGCTTCTTGATTATGTAAATTGAAGTACTTACCGCGCAAATAGGCAAGAAAGAAAACAAGGCTCTGTTTTGAATGGCACTTGGACTAAATTTGTATCGGAAAAATAATCGTAAAAGCCGGGAAAACTGAAATAGATGCCCATGACATTTCGTTGTAACTTTTTTTTTGCTTCGTTATTTTAGATTTTTGTTGGTTTTCTATCGATGTCGAAAACAATAAGAGATGTTTTTGCGAATACTGAAAAACAAGTAAAAAAATTTGAATTTAGTCGAAGAAAAAGTATTTAGTCAATATTAATTAAAGTTGACAGGAATTGGACACTGTCAATAAAAATCAAATCTTGTTAAAAATGCTACGTTTTTTTATTGAAACTTTTTCAAGCATGTCAAAAAATATGTCAAACATCAAAATTGTAAATGTGTCAATTTCATGATTATTGCGCATGCATAATCATTTTTGGCTTGCACAAAAGTGAAAATGCAGAAAATGTTAATACGTACATTTATTTATATTGCTTTTTATAACCATTTAATTTCATAGCAGTTATATTATACAAAAAAACATGTAACTCTCAATTGGTATGCATATAAAATGGAATCGATAAGACCACTTTACGAATGTAAATATCTTTAGTTGTTACTTTAATAATCCGAACTTCAGTAGAAACTCTCATAACCGAGCAGTGAAAGTGCATTGAATTTTCTCATCTCGGCAAGGTCAAGTGCAAACTACGCCACCAAAATATTTAGGCCGATACAGTTGATTGGTAACGTTTTACCAGAGATGAATATTTATAACTATATTAGTGACATAAATTCGCACAACGTTGAAGATGTTGAAAGAAGTCATACAGGAAGGAGGAGGGATGGGGATGATAATGAATGTTGAAAAAACGAAACTAATATGTATGGGCAAACAAGTACAAATGGAAAACCGGAATTTCACAATGGAGGGGCTCGAGTTTGAAGCAGTAAATAAATTGAAATATTTAGGGGTTACGATAACTAGTGATGAAAAAAGGGTGATAGAAATTAAAGAAAGAATAATGACAGGAAATGGAGCATTCCAAACGAATAAGAAAACGCTAAAGAGTAAAACATTTGGAAAGAAAACAAAGACCAACATATATAAAACAATAATAAAACCAACAATATCATATGGGAGGGAAACAATAACAATGACAGAAAATGAAGAAGACTAGAAAATATTAGAAAAGAAAATTTTGAGAACTATACTAGGACCTGTAAAAGTAGCAGAAATTATTTTTACCATAGCAATGAGTGCGAGCGAGCGAAAAGATACAACAATATCATAAGTACGAGTGAGAGGAACGATTAAAATTATTCTACTGATTTTTCGTCCAATGTATTGGGTTAAATTATTGTGAATCACGCTTAAAACCGAGTGTGCACATTCGAGCTCAAAGTGGCACATTCCGATCTCGGGAAAATGAAGCGCGCCGCTCCGCGTCGCGCTTCATTTGCTTCCCTCGCTCGGAAATGTGCCACTTTTCGCTCGAATGCGCACATCCTCGTGTTTATTAGATTTATCTATTTTGTTCATCACTCTTTCAAAATCAAAAAATTAAATTTATTTCAAGTAAATATCGATTTTGTTTCAAAAATTTATTTTTACCATAGCAATGAGTGCGAGCGAGCGAAAAGATACAACATTCCTATAAGTACGAGTGAGAGGAAACGATTAAAATTATTCTACTGATTTTTCGTCCAATGTATTGGGTTAAATTATTGTGAATCACGCTTAAAACCGAGTGTGCACATTCGAGCTCAAAGTGGCACATTCCGATCTCGGGAAAATGAAGCGCGCCGCTCCGCGTCGCGCTTCATTTGCTTCCCTCGCTCGGAAATGTGCCACTTTTCGCTCGAATGCGCACATCCTCGTGTTTATTAGATTTATCTACTTTGTTCATCACTCTTTCAAAATCAAAAAATAAATTTATTTCAAGTAAATATCGATTTTGTTTCAAAAAATTTATTTTTACCATAGCAATGAGTGCGAGCGAGAGAAAAGATACAACAATCCCATAAGTACGAGTGAGAGGAAACGATTAAAATTATTCTACTGATTTTTCGTCCAATGTATTGGGTTAAATTATTGTGAATCACGCTTAAAACCGAGTGTGCACATTCGAGCTCAAAGTGGCACATGCCGATCTCGCTCGAATGCACACATACCCTGCATTCAATGGATTTGTCTATATTAATCACCTCTCTTTCAAATCAAAAACTTAAATTCAGATTCTTTTATTCGGAAAAGATGTGGCGTTAATTTTTCGCGCAATTGACGGTCGCAGTCGCCTTAGAGAGAATTTTATAAGAAAAAAATTACTATATATCTTATAATATAGTTAATGACAGGGTATGAAATTTGATGTAGGTATTTTTGCCTTATAAAAATTTAATATTCTTAAAAAAGAGAGTAACAAAACAAAATAAAATATGTAGATAGATAGGAAGCGACTACCTATTATTTAAGTCTCAAAAGAAAAGAAAACGGGACTCCAATAAAGTATTTAAAAAATCGATAACGAAACAACGTAAACAAAATACATTGAAAAAGTTTTAAAAACATTTTTTTTTTAAATTGAAAAAAATCTAATTTTTCTCTCGGCTACTTGGAAACCTTTCTTATTTTACTATATTTCGCTTTTATTTTGTTTATTCTTATTTAATGAACGAAATCAAATAAATATAACGAAGGTAATACAACCAACGTCTTTAGTATAGGTACATATAATATCATACGTAAAGACCTTTTTGGAATATAATTATAATATTATATTGTTGTATGGCTGATTTACGATCTATTTGTAAGTTTTATACTAAACTTAAATATGATTTGCGTCTAATTATTTAGCGACTTTTTAGTTTTTATTTCAATTGTCTTGTTTATCATATTTGCATCTCTGAAACGTTATGTAACTTCTACAGTAGAACCTCGATAAGTGGAATCTCAAAGGAGACGTTTTCAAAATATTTCAAATAATGAGGTATTTATTACATATTTTAAGATTAAAGTTTATTATACCATAACTCAAAAATCTTACACATAAAGCTACTTGACTTAAGGTATGTTTTTGTGCAGTTTAGGATCATTTATAAGGGGTTAAGGTCCAGTACCTATTCGTAGTACACCCGGTACAACTGGATGAAAATGAAAGAAAAGTTTTTTTTCGCCTAACTTGCATAATAAGTTTCGTCTATGATTTACACATTTTATTTATGAAACAGTTAAATAATAAAAAAATTATAAATTTCTATTACAATACAATTACAATTTTTTGTTTTAATTCTTAATTACCGATTTGCATTAATAATTTATTATTTTTCAACATTAATAAACGATTGACAGAAAAAACCCATCAAATAATCTATAATTTCAAATTTTTGAATTTTTTATATAAAAATGATGAAGTGGATTTTAGTTGCATTACCGCTTGTAACATCATTAGTCGCGCGTGAGGCTTTCTCCACATCCTTAAATTTTACGAAATACAAACTAATTGTTATGAGAAAACTAAGCAATACTTCTAATGATTAACGTTGTTAGTTCTTACATTCTGATTAATGAATTGATAAAAGTTAAATGGGCTTGGAGGCAAATTCCATTTCCCTACTGTATAAAACTGACTAAAATGATGTTTTTTATTTCAAAGATTAACTATTAACATAGGAAAATTCCACGAATGCAAGATATGTGCACGTTCGAGCGAAAAGTGGCACATTTCCGAGCGAGGGAGGCAAATGAAGCGCGACGCGGAGCGGCGCGCTTCATTTTCCCGAGATCGGAATGTGCCACTTTGAGCTCGAATGTGCACACTCGGTTTTAAGCGTGATTCACAATAATTTAGGTCAATATATTAGACGAAAAATCAGTAGAATAATTTTAATCGTTCCCTCTCACTCGTACTTATGAGATTGTTGTATCTTTTCGCTCGCTCGCACTCATTGCTATGGTAAAAATACATTTTTTGGAACAAAATCGATATTTACCGAACTAAATTTAATTTTTTCATTAGATAAATCTAATAAGTACGAGGATGTGCGCATTCGAGCGAAAAGTGGCACATTTCCGAGCGAGGGAGGCAAATGAAGCGCGACGCGGAGCGGCGCGCTTCATTTTCCCGAGATCGGAATGTGCCACTTTGAGCTCGAATGTGCACACTCGGTTTTAAGCATGATTCACAATAATTTAGGCCAATAAATTAGACGAAAAATCAGTAGAATAATTTTAATCGTTCCCTCTCACTCGTACTCATGAGATTTCTGTATCTTTTCGCTCGCTCGCACTCATTGCTATGGTAAAAATACATTTTTTGGAACAAAATCGATATTTACCGAACTAAATTTAATTTTTTGATTTTGAAAGAGCGACGAACAATGTAGTTAAATATAATAAATACGAGATGTGCGCATTCGAGCGAAAAGTGGCACATTTCCGAGCGAGGGAGGCAAATGAAGCGCGACGCGGAGCGGCGCGCTTCATTTTCCCGAGATCGGAATGTGCCACTTTGAGCTCGAATGTGCACACTGGGTTTTAAGCATGATTCACAATAATTTAGGCCAATAAATTAGGCGAAAAATCAGTAGAATAATTTTAATCGTTCCCTCTCACTCGTACTCATGAGATTGTTGTATCTTTTCGCTCGCTCGCACTCATTGCTATGGTAAAAATACATTTTTTGGCACAAAATCGATATTTACCGAACTAAATTTAATTTTTTGATTTTGAAAGAGCGACGAACAATGTAGTTAAATGTAATAAATACGAGGATGTGCGCATTCGAGCGAAAAGTGGCACATTTCCGAGCGAGGGAGGCAAATGAAGCGCGACGCGGAGCGGCGCGCTTTATTTTCCCGAGATCGGAATGTGCCACTTTGAGCTCGAATGTGCACACTCGGTTTTAAGCATGATTCACAATAATTTAGGCCAATAAATTAGACGAAAAATCAGTAGAATAATTTTAATCGTTCGCTCTCACTCGTACTTATGAGATTTCTGTATCTTTTCGCTCGCTCGCACTCATTGCTATGGTAAAAATACATTTTTTGGCACAAAATCGATATTTACCGAACTAAATTTAATTTTTTGATTTTGAAAGAGCGACGAACAATGTAGTTAAATGTAATAAATACGAGGATGTGCGCATTCGAGCGAAAAGTGGCACATTTCCGAGCGAGGGAGGCAAATGAAGCGCGACGCGGAGCGGCGCGCTTCATTTTCCCGAGATCGGAATGTGCCACTTTGAGCTCGAATGTGCACACTGGGTTTTAAGCATGATTCACAATAATTTAGGCCAATAAATTAGACGAAAAATCAGTAGAATAATTTTAATCGTTCCCTCTCACTCGTACTCATGAGTTTTCTGTATCTTTTCGCTCGCTCGCACTCATTGCTATGGTAAAAATACGATTTTTTGGAACAAAATCGATATTTACCGAACTAAATTTAATTTTTTGATTTTGAAAGAGCGACGAACAATGTAGTTAAATGTAATAAATACGAGGATGTGCGCATTCGAGCGAAAAGTGGCACATTTCCGAGCGAGGAGGCAAATGAAGCGCGACGCGGAGCGGCGCGCTTCATTTTCCCGAGATCGGAATGTGCCACTTGAGCTCGAATGTGCACACTCGGTTTTAAGCATGATTCACAATAATTTAGGCCAATAAATTAGACGAAAAATCAGTAGAATAATTTTAATCGTTCCTCTCACTCGTACTTATGAGATTTCTGTATCTTTTCGCTCGCTCGCACTCATTGCTATGGTAAAAATACATTTTTGGCACAAAATCGATATTTACCGAACTAAATTTAATTTTTTGATTTTGAAAGAGCGACGAACAATGTAGTTAAATGTAATAAATACGAGGATGTGCGCATTTGAGCGAAAAGTGGCACATTTCCGAGCGAGGGAGGCAAATGAAGCGCGACGCGGAGCGGCGCGCTTCATTTTCCCGAGATCGGAATGTGCCACTTTGAGCTCGAATGTGCACACTCGATTTTAAGCGTGATTCACAATAACTAACTTACTTCTTAAATAATACTACTTTATTTATAATAACTTTGATTTAATAACAATATGACTTTGATAAACAATACATTTCTTTCTACAAAAGACCAATTTGAGCAAGAACCGACGCTGGCCGTGTACTTATTTACTTATTGGTCCAGAAGGAGGCACGAGATAATTCGGGTTCCGACTCGAAAGAGCGGAAGAAAGCATTGGACGCTTGGAATTATTTTTATCCGCTTTGGTGAAGTAGTAAATTTACGTTTACATCAATTTCGAAGATTAAATTAAGGTGGAATTTAGATTTCGAGACGAAAAATATAACCTACATTTTTTTTGGATTTATGAAGTTTACTGAACTTATTTATTCGCTTGGTACTGCAGAGGACTAAATATATTCGTACAGTCAAGGTTACACCGTCCGTTTTTGACTTTGCAAGGCTGAACTGAACGCGATGCATTGTTGACGTAATTTTAAATGTTCAATTTCTAACGAGCTTATAATAATGCAAAAGGCTAAAAATAATTACATCATGTTAAGGATACGAATAATATTTTAAACTTGTTTATTTACAAATGGTTTCGTATTTAGCACGACCATTACATTCAGAAATGGCCGATTTGAACTTGATCAAAGAATTCTATTTAGGGTTTTAGTAAAAAGCTTTGCCGTAGGATTAAATATAAGTTAAATATAAGACCTCTTGAACTTTACAGATTCCAGAAAAGTAAGTTGCGTTTGGTCCTCAAATCTAAATTTAACTTGATTAATTCTATAAATAAAATTAAACGAATAAAGGCACCTATTCCGTGATTTACACGGGAGTTCAGTCTCTGAAAAAAACTGGTAAATAAAAATTGTCCTTTTGTGTATGAAAAAATGGGTAAATCGAAAAAAAGCAAACTGTGCTTAGTTTAGTTCCATACCTATTCAATTAAATTGATTTTTTTCGATATAAAATAAAAATAAAAAAACAGTAGAAAAATACCAAAAATATTAATCTGTTCAAGAAATATAAAGGTATACATGGGGCGTTCCCCGCCAAATCGACCACTTTTCAACCCGACCCTTTTTCATTTGGTTGTAATTTTTATGTTGTATTGTCGTACCAGACTAAAAATTAATCTGTCATTTTTTTCAAATGGTCAGAACTTTTGGAAAAATTGAATAAATTTGAAAAATAAATCGTTTATTTTATTAATATATCAAAGAATTGAATAATCATTAATTTTGTTGTTCATAAAGTAAGAATAATTTAAAATTTTTGAAAAATCTTTTGATTGTATTAAATGTATGTATTAAATATTTAAAAACATTGATAGGCATATTTATTTTAAATTATTTTATTAGAACCAAATGTGTAAATTGCAGAAAAATGAAAAGAAAAACAATTAATTATAAATTTAAAAATAAATGCTTTTTTCCGCGTAACTCAAAAATTCTAAAGGCGATTGAATATTCTTTATGTATTTTTTTTTACAAGGTACGTTTAAAAACAAAAATTTTGAAAAAAAAACATTTCGTTTGTTCAAGTTTACGAAATTATGATCATTGATAAATTCAAAACTTTGTTCTGGTTAGTTATAAATTTTTTTCAAACAATTGCTGATTAGTTTTTCGTTGGGCACTGTAACAAAAATTTTAGCGAAATCAAAAGGGCCTGGATCAAAAATGTACTATTTGGCGTAGAACGTCCCCCATACATGTGTAATACATACGAATGCGAAGGCGATGTGCGCTTGCGTCGCAGTGACTGGATTGCAAATGGCTACATTACGTCTGCTATGGTTCGAAAAGCTGACTTTTCAAGTGAGTCGCACTAAATAGATATTTTCGACACATATGCGCAAAGCGAGGAATTTTGATAGATTATGATGCATTCATCACGAGAGTATGTGTAAACATACAAGATACCTTTGTGAATGTATCATAACCTTAAACAAGTGTCCAAAACTAGTATTTATCCTGTCCAAAGGTAGTTCAAATTGACCAAAAACGGTGCAAACAGATAATGTTATGTAAACAAGTTATTTTTTTTTTAATACTGTGATAGAAAAACACTTTTCTAATGCCATTATTAGTTTATTTATATAATTGTGCATATATAAAAAAATAATTGATTGGACTTTGTCAATTTATTGTATTTAAGAAATAGTTTAAGTTGCGACAAACCTTGACGTGTCTAAAACCCATGTTTGTACCCTATGGTGTTTTAAAATACACAAGGGGAAACAAGTGAACAAATTAGCGGGAAAGTATACATTTTCCACACACGTGCAGAAAAGAACGACATAACTATATTCTATTCTGACATGAGGAAATCGACCATTTTACCATCGCCACACGGCGCTGGAAAATTAAACTTTCGCAGCGGGTATTACAAAAAAAGTAGTAACGGTTTTTAATTTTTGAAAATCGTGAAAGGGCGATAACGTGTAAATAAACTACGGATCGTGGGGGACAAATGTAATTTTTATAATTTATCATTTAAGAACGAATCCAAAGATACTTAAAATGCTTATAAAAAGTATATTCCAAGTTGTTTTTGCCCATCCCAAAGTGTCGATCCAGAACCGACTTGATGTATAAGTTTTTATGAAATCCAGTCGGATTATCGAAGTCAAGTTCACGATTTATATTCGGATTATCGTGGGTTGTAATCGACGGGGAGATGACCCTATAATTTTTTCGTTAATTTGTTTCCAAAATCGAACGAGACCTCTGAGGTCGTGCCTATATATTTGTGTCACGATCGGCCTGCTTGGTTAAACCGAAACACATGGTAAATAAAATGTGAGAGGAAACCGGCCATCTGCTTGTTGAACTGTTAAACCGAACGCTAAGTGAAATTTCGTCAGTTTCCTCGAAGGCCATTGCATTGGGCAAGCAAAACCGATACGTGGGGAGAAAACGGTCGACAGACTAATGCAAGTCTTCATTTGGCCGAGTCTATCTTGTACGGCATCAGATTTCAAAATGAAGCGAATATAAAAACCTGACAGTAGAATTTTTTGTGCGACGGAGAGTTGGGACAGGTAAAACTGTTTCATTTCGGGCTCTCGTCTTAAACCGAAGACAATGCTTTTGTATATGACAGGTCCTTAACCAAATGGAAGTGGAAAAGGTTATTAACGACGTGGCCGCCTGCGATTCCTAAAAAATACTACAAAGCAATTACTACGCGTTGTATTAGAAAAACGTTTCGTATTTATTCGAAGAAATGCGTTTGGCTACCGGAATTATTTTGAATAGAAAAATTAAGTGTATGCACATGATAGCCTTATTTTAAATTCCATGTTTGCCTGTTAGTTAATTTATAAACAAGTCATATTTTTCATTATCTACAAACAGAATACGTTAAAGCTATTTTACGAGGAGCAATTTATTAAATAAATGTAAAGTTTATTGGTTTACCTATTACTTAATATTGGTAAAGAAACTTCTTTTATTACGAAACATTTGACTTTATTTTTTTTCCGTTTCGTATCGTGTTTACTTCTCGGCCGCTTTTATTTTATTTCTTTTTTCCTTATTTAACGGAATAATAATGGAGAATTATTGGAATGTGGAAGGAAAAAAAGTATATTTTAGGAAAATCTGCGACGTTAAGTACTTAGGCAAAGAAAATAATAAAAGTTTGCAAATACAGTGAGACCCCGCTTAACGCTGTTTCGATTTAACGCGTTTTTATTGGAACAGTGGGATCCCCGAAAATTGCACGCAGTAGTGGGCTTCCCCGAAGTCCAAAGTAATTTATCTGCATTGTTTCTTGTCCGTAGTGTTACACAAAAGTATTTTTATTATTTCAAACATTTGTTGCCGTTATAGTTAGAATATATTTATGGAATATAATGGTTGATATAAGGTGGGTGGACCATGGAAGGCCACTCTAACAAATAAACAGTTATTATTCGTTTATTTACTGGATAAATGAAACAAACAAATTATTAAGTAACACTTTATTTTATTATATAACACACAAAACACTTTTTTATTGCAAACTTAATCACTATTTATTAAACTTAAGTTTTATTAAACTCTTCCAAACGGCCTTACTAGGAACAATGCTCTATACAAGGCCGATATAATAAATCAGACGTTTAACTTAAAACTAACGTTGTGACAATCAAAATATCTGCTTATACTTAAACTACAGAAAAAGGTGTTTCATTAAAACGAAACATTACTTGTACACAGTCGTATAACTTAGAATGTATTCGTGGAAATGTTTTAAAAATAATACTAATGAGTATTATATCGATATCAAATAAGTTGCCAATAACTTTTATAATGAAATTATAAAAATTAGAAAGGCCAGCCGTCAAATTTTTGATTGGCCTTACAAGGAACAATGCCGATATTTCAACTGAAATCGAAATAAAGTAATATTTTTTTCTTTAGTACCATATCAAATCCTTATACATATATTAATTTAGAGTAAAAAAAAATATACAAATAGTACGATATATACTTATCGACAACTTCTTACAGAACGTAAAAGAAAAATGCAAATGACATTAGATACCTTCTTGATAAAAAAGCAGCAAATTGGAAATGGAGTAGAATCCGAATGATCTCAAATATAAATAGTGACTTAGAATTTTATTTATTTTTATATATTCATTTGTTGTGTTTCTACATTTGTAAGAAACAAGTTTTTGTTGTATTGTAACAAAAAAACATATTCAATGGGCTTAAATGATAAAATACTTGAACAATTTTTCAATTGTATACCTGTTTTTCCCTGACCCCATTATTTAAATAATGAGACGACCGCGTTTAACGCTTAAACTCGTTGGAACGTATCCCCCGCGTTAAACGGGGTCTCACTGTACCAAAGCGACCACGCACATTTTGTATAACGAATAATATTTTTCTATCTGGGCCAGATTCTACAAAAAAAAACTTTCTCATAATACTTTCATCCATTTTTGTATCCTATAAATTTAAACCAGAAAGAGCGCATTTATAAATCCAGAAAACTTATTCAACTTTGTTATATTCTGCTTCGAACGTATTCGAAGTGCTTTCAGCGGATTTCTAAGGCACGAAATAACGTCCTTGCGTTTTAATTCCACGCTTAAAATTAAATCAAAGGCGTTTTCGAAAGAAGAAGAAGGAAAAAAACGAGATACAAATGTATTACTTTAATTACTTTGTCGAAATTAGATAAAAATGTATTTTAAATTTGCTTCGATACGATCTTATCTCGTTTCTTTTTTTCTGTGCACGGGCATACTTTTGTGAAATCTTAATTAAGTATTACGAAAAGAAAGAATATAAAAAAAATGTCGAAATGCGATACAGGAAAAAGTTTAACTATGAAGCCGGTTCGGCCATACTTATTTCGAAAGCAGTAATTATCATTAGTGTCCTTTGAAGTAAAATAAATTGACTAAAGATATTTACATCTAAGAAGCCTAGTAATAATAGAATTCATTATGGTTAGAGCCAATTGAACGTTATTATCTCTCTTTGACATTGCATTACAAAATTGCCATTGTTAATATTTGCTGCATCGAATATTTAAATCGAAATCTTGGTACTCGTTCAATTATAAACTTACATTAGATTTTCAATTTAAATTAATTCATCATTATTTTTACTTTCCATTGTCCGAGAAAACATGGTGTGTTTTTTTGTAAATCGACGTTCACATAGTGTTCGCCATTATACGAAATGCATAAATGGTGCTAAGTCATGGCGAATTATCTAAAGTTAATGGGGTGGAAATGTTTTTAAAAAAATCAATTAAAATGATGCTTAAAAATGACGCCATAGGAATTGTTCTTTTGGCGTAAAATTTTTGATAATAATTATTTTTGAAGTTGTACTTCTTTAGTAGGCAACGGAAGTTGCGCGCGCACAGCTAAATCAAAAAATTAAATTTAGTTCGGTAAATATAGATTTTTTCCAAAAAATGTATTTTTACCATAGCAATGAGTGCGAGCGAGCGAAAAGATACAACAATCTCATAAGTACGAGTGAGAGGGAACGATTAAAATTATTCTACTGATTTTTCGTCTAATTTATTGGCCTAAATTATTGTGAATCGAGCTTAAAACCGAGTGTGCACATTCGAGCTCAAAGTGGCACATTCCGATCTCGGGAAAATGAAGCGCGCCGCTCCGCGTCGCGCTTCATTTGCTTCCCTCGCTCGGAAATGTGCCACTTTTCGCTCGAATGTGCACATCTTCGTATTTATTGAATTTGTTTACATTAATTTTTGGATTTAAAAAGGAAAAAGTAATGTATTCAAATAGAGCGACGTACTTATGTGCACAATCGAACAAAAGATGCATATTTTCCCAAGACCAAATTGTACACTCGGCTTTTAACCAAAATCTATCCCTCGACTTAAGGTTAGGTGAGGTAAATATGAGATGAAAAACAATTTTTTTGATTTCTTGATTTCTTTCACATGATAGCATGAAATAGAAGATAATTAAAAAATATTTTTGTGTACACATAAATTCGTTGATTTTTTTATTCCATACTTTTTTTGTAAGAAATTTCTTAATTAACTAATAATTTAATTTAATCCAGAACAACACATTCCTTTTTTAAGTAATAGCGTAATTTCTTTTTTTCAATTGTGATTGAATTAAAAGTGATTGTCTAAGTAGAGTTGTTCTTATTTTACTAAATCCAAAATACTTCTTTAGAATTCTTCCAAAATATTTTTTCAAACAAAGCAAATCATTTCTTTTAAGTTATATGGTTCAAATCCGGCCCGAAGGACCAAAATATGTTAGTTAAAATAAGAAACAATTTATTGTAAATTTATTACAATTCTAAAACTGATCGTAATATTTTTATTTATCTCTTGTAATATATTGTTTTTAAAAACAATGCAACATGCTTACTTTTTGAAAATAACATCCTTTCCAATAAATATTAACCAAAAAAACAACAATTAATTATTAACAAACATTCAGAAAGAATCTCGAAAAGCACTAAAGAAACTGTCGTAAAAGACATTCCTTAATTCCAAAGTTAAAAAATAAATATAAAATAGTAATAATTGGCCACCATATTAGGACTTTTCGTACATGAAAAAAGTTCAAAAAATTTTTCAATTCAATACGGTTTTTTTGGTTTTTTTTTACCGAATTACAATCATGTTTTATATGTACCCCACCTGAACATACACAATTTTGCTTTTAGAAGGTTAAAAAAATGAAAATACTTAAAATATATTTTTTGCTATACCAAATGTGTATTTTTAATTACAATGGTACCTCCTTATACGTCTGTTTTAGAATACGTCCAATTCACACTACGTCCTATTTGGACGAAACAAATTTTGCCCGGTATACGACTTTTATTCGGTATACGACGTAATTCAATTATACGCGCCATCTATGAACAGGTAGCACTATGATATCTATACATTCGATGGATGTCACCGATATTTAGAACAAAAAAAAGTAATGGTGTCTAGTTTTATACACACAACAAAAAGTAGTTGAGCTAAAATAATCCTAAACCAAGTTTTACACTGAAAATAGGTTCCTCAGAAAACTATAGATCAAAAAAAAAGTACAATCTCAGGAATTATATATACCTACATACTTTTATATAATACATATGTATTTTTTTCTGATGAACGGATGCATTAAAAAATTGATTATTTTACGTAAAAAAAATGTGCGTACATTTTTAACTTGTAAACACTTAATTTATATTAATATGCATTTCTTTTTTTTTCAGGTAATACATTATCTACTTTTCTTCTCCTAAGAATTTTCAACCGTAAGTTATTCTCTTTTTATAATTGCTAGATGAAGATCTATCGGCATAGATCTCTGTTTATCAGACAAAGATGAAATGGTGTAATAGTCGATGTGTTTCAATGTTTGTTTATTTCGCTCTAAAACCGTGCCGAAGGAATGTAACAAGCATTACACAACTGTTAAACAACCAAAGAAACGTATTTATTATAGGCGAAACATGACATCGATTTTGTTTATTTACGTTTTCAACTACAGTGGAAACTCGGTTATCCGGACTAATTAATGTTGCAGCTCATCCGGATAATTGAAAAAAAAACAATTTTACCTTGTTAGGTATTTATTTACAAAAAAAAACGAAACAAATAAGTATTAATTATAAAATCAACAGTAAAAAATACCAAAAAGAATCATAAAATGTTTAAGTAAAATTCATTGTTAATCGTGGCGAAAAGTGGAGTGTGCACATTCGAGCTCAAAGTGGCACATTCCGATCTCGGGAAAATGAAGCGCGCCGCTCCGCGTCGCGCTTCATTTGCCTCCCTCGCTCGGAAATGTGCCACTTTTCGCTCGAATGCGCACATCCTCGTATTTATTAGATTTATCTACTTTTTCATCGCTCTTTCAATATCAAAAAATTAAATGTAGTTCGGTAAATATCGATTTGTGCCAAAAAATGTATTTTTACCATAGCAATGAGTGCGAGCGAGCGAAAAGATACAACAATCTCATAAGTACGAGTGAGAGGGAACGATTAAAATTATTGTACTGATTTTCGTCTAATGTATTGGCCTAAATTATTGTGAATCACGCTTAAAGCCGAGTGTGCGCATTCGAGCTCAAAGTGGCACATTCCGATCTCGGGAAAATGAAGCGCGCCGCTCCGCGTCGCGCTTCATTTGCCTCCCTCGCTCGGAAATGTGCCACTTTTCGCTCGAATGCGCACATCTTCGTATTAATTGGATTCTACTATATTAATAACAAATCCTTAAAATCCAGATTTTCTATTCGGAAAAGATTTAGCTTGAAAGCGCACATACTCCTTAATAATTTAATTTGCCTATCTTATTCTTCTCTCTTACAAGTAATATTAATTAAATCAAACTGAACTAAATGTACCACTTCTGGCTTTTCTTTCAATTAAAAATTACAATAGGGTATTTTTACCAAAAACCACATTTCTAATTTAGTACTTTTAAGCTAGACTAGACGGGAGACTTTATCGTACATGAAAAAAATACTTTAACTATTTCCGAATTTTGACCCTTATTTCCCCACCTTTTTTTAACATACCCCACCCAAGTCATTCTAAAATTTTGATGCACCCCCTATGTAACATATAAATATTTTTTTATATTTAAAAATTGAATTAATCCATAAATGAAGTCTAATTACAACAGTGTCTACAAAATGTGCCTTAAAACTAATTTGTTTATAATTTTTTCAAAAATGAAAATTACCCAAAAATATTTGGAGACCTTAATTTCGACATATAAACCTTCAACAATCTACTAAAGATGATATAAAAATCAACTAGTTGATTTTTAGTGGCCCACTTCGGAAAATTTGACTCATACAATTTTAATTAATCAAAAACGCGAATTATTAAACATTCGAAAGTACACCCGAACATATTTTTATTAAGGAATAATATATCTAACCTTTTTCAAACAAAAAATAGATCTAATTTATTCGACTTTAAATTTTTGAATTGAAGAATAAAATAATAATATATGCAAATCCGATAAATACGAAGATGTGCGCATTCGAGCGAAAAGTGGCACATTTCCGAGCGAGGGAGGCAAATGAAGCGCGACGCGGAGCGGCGCGCTTCATTTTCCCGAGATCGGAATGTGCCACTTTGAGCTCGAATGTGCACACTCGGTTTTAAGCATGATTCACAATAACTTAGGCCAATAAATTAGACGAAAAATCAGTAGAATAATTTTAATCCTTCCTTCTCACTCGTACTTATGAGATTTCTGTATCTTTTCGCTCGCTCGCACTCATTGCTATGGTAAAAATACCTTTTTTGAAACAAAATCGATATTTACCGAACTAAATTTAATTTTTTGATTTTGAAAGAGCGACGAACAATGTAGTTAAATGTAATAAATACGAGGATGTGCGCATTCGAGCGAAAAGTGGCACATTTCCGAGCGAGGGAGGCAAATGAAGCGCGACGCGGAGCGGCGCGCTTCATTTTCCCGAGATCGGAATGTGCCACTTTGAGCTCGAATGCGCACACTCGGTTTTAAACACAATTACGAAGTGCCCCGTTTTAACAGGAAAAAACGAACGCGGTTGACAATCCGGATAATCGTGAATCCGTATAACTGAGGTCCGGATAATCGAGGTTTTACTGTAGTTAAATTTTTACACACATCGATTTTTGTAATTTGATAAGTGCCACGTTTATCAGTTTCCAAGTCTCTTAATTTTTATTTTAGTTGTGATCGGATTAACGTTTTAAGTAGTTTTTTTTTAAATTTGTTAAATTTGGTTCCTTAAACAAATTAAATTGTTGAGCTAATCGAATTCTTGTTCGGCGGATGTTCGTTAGCTTAAATGACACAATAAATTTAATTGGAACAGTAACATTTTACTAGTTAATTTTAAAAAATTCAATTCACGTTATAAATGAGTGTTTTAAAAAAAAACATATTAATACTTTATTGCGACCAGGGTCAACATTTGACATAAATATTTTCAATACGAAAATAACCATTGTGCGGCGATAGCTTTTTTACACGAGAAAAAGTCATTCTAAAGCAATTTGTACGAGTGCTTGCCCAAAACGTTAAAGAAAGGAAATTAATAGAAAATAATTTAAAAAGCAAATTTTTCAAATTCTTTTTAATTAAAAAAAGAAAAACTAGATTAAAAAGTTAAATAGATTATATTTAAACTTCGTAGTGTTCTATTGAATATCAAAATTTTGTAAAAAATAATTTATTAATTTAATTTAAAATGTATTATAGGTATAACTTGTTTTATTTTAATTTTATAAATTGCTTTTTTTAACTTATTTGGCTAACTTCTTGTTTTTTTTTCAATTCGGGAGCCCATTGTTAGTGAAAAATGAAGCTCCGACGAATTCCGTAGATGAAAGCAATTTCTTTTGCTCATAAACTATTTTTAGGTTCTATTTAATTCATTAAATTTATTAAAAATGGGTCGCTTGAAAACGATTTAAGATTCATTAAAATCCTCTGCTGCAATGGCCATAGAATCAGAACCATTATCGTTAATTGAATCAATTATGCACATTTTTTATAATAATATTATTAAGCACTTATAATTAGAACGGAATTTCTATGGAACACATTCATAACAGGAATTTTATAAAATAATTGTTACGGAAATTTATTTTACGCTTGGACACTGACATAATATCACTTGCGTTTTTTTTTTTTTGAAAAATTTGTTATGTGCCTATTTACGAAAACAGTGTTTAAAGGTTTTTTTCATTGCGTATACCAACAGATGTGTGCATTTCAGTGAGTGGCCACTTTTGCACAGAAAATGCTTAAAAATGTATGGGCCAGTACAATCGGAGGCAAAAGTACTGAAAATTACAAATTCTCGAAAATCTATGTTTTAAAGCATATCACGAGGTATAAATAGTGTCAATAATAAAAAAGAAAGTAGCAAATGTTTCAATAATTTTGGATTAAATAAGATATTACAAATAATAAATAAGAATTAGTTTCATCTGCGTATAGCGCTATTTACAGGGTGTCTCCTAGATGATAGCTCAACGGGTAAATCTAAAATTATCTGAAAAATGGCGACGAAAAATCGATTGGGTCGTCTCTCCCTCTTTAACGTGGACGAAGTTATTTGTATATGAAGATTTGCTTTTTTTTTGACGCAAAACACGATTTAAATAAAAATACTGTGTCCCTAGCGTTAATTATTATCGCTGAAGTCGTTAATAAAATTTAGGGATAAAAGAGAATATTTAAGATAACTTTTACAGATAACAAATATTTTTTATTAATAGTTTAACAGCAAAATTTACAAGATTTTATACAAAAGCGTGTACACGGTGTCCCGTTGATGATAGCTCAACGGGTAAATCTAAAATGTACATAAAAAATGTTTTATCTTACACAACGGCGGAATTCTACTTCAAAAAAAAATAATAAAAAATATTTAAAGTGCATTGTAAATTAGCATAAATGGGACATTGTGTAACAGAAAATAATTTTAAAAATTAAATGTCAATGGACTTTAAATTAAAATATTTTTTGACATTTATATCGCTAGAAACCAGCGAAGCTTTATTCGCACATCCTGTATATGTATACTTATAATGAGCTCAAATAAACAGATCTACAAAGGTTTTTGTACTAAAGAAAGAAATGTTATTATAGCTACCATAGCTTAGAAGAATAACCATTTTCAAGTGAATGGTATATATTTATTTTGAACTACCCTGTATAGTATAGTTTATGTATAGGAAAACTGTTTTATTTATTACAGATATGTTAAGAAGTATATTATATGTATATTAGTATCAATATACTGGGTGTCCCAAAAGTAGGCGACCAAATTTTAAGTGTAGATGGGGGGTTAAAGTCTGAAACGAAAAACCGTGTGACGTTTTCGCACGTGACTCTCAAATACTTTGTTATTAATTTATTTCGATAGCGTTAAGAAGAGAGTAGCGAGTCGTGGCTGAAGTATCCACCTTTAAAATTTGGTCCCCTACTTTTGGGACGCCCACTATATAATAATATAATGCTCAAAAGCCTCTAACCCAGAAACAGGGTTAAGTATAAGACTTGCAATCGTACAATTTTAGAAAACCGGTGTTTCTACGATTCGCTCAAACCGACACGTCCTATTTTTTTTATGGTGACTACGCACGTTCCAATTTATGCTCAATTTACTTCTATGCAATTTAAAAATCATTGTAATTAATAACGAATCTGGCTTGAATATCTGGTGAAACTGATTATGACAACTTTTCAGTCTTTTCCAGAAATTATTTTCTTTTTTTTTTCCATTATATTTTTAATATTAAATTCGCCGAACGACGTCACTTCTTTAACAGTATTTTTAATTGTGAATTTAATTGTAAAAAAATTCAATAACGGAAGGTTTGTATTTGAACAGGATTTATAATTAATGTTTACATTTTTTTTATTTAAGAAATCCCGTACCAATTGTGTAAGGAAACCACATTAATTAAGCCTATACCTTTGTTTTTTATTTAATATTAATTTCGAAAAAACAAAATGTCTTATAAGTAAAGATTTGCATTTAATTACGGAAATAAAGAGCGAAATGCGGTTCGTTATCTTCGTTTGCGGTTCCAGTGGCGTGCATTTTAACGTTCGTCACATTAGGTCAAATTAATTTTTTTTTGAAGCGTTTACTGTTAGTCCGGTCAAAATAGACATTTCAAATAACAAAAATTCCGACATAGCTAAATGTTGGTTGAGACCTTGGGTACACCATTAGAAATAAAGTGTCAAAAGTCCCCAGCGATCGCATGTGTGCTAAAAAAGTTATTCGGGGTCAAATGTCAAAATTTGAGGTTTTTTGGATTTTTTTCGAAAACGGTAAGTTTTATCAAAAAATTAGTTCAGACAAAACATATAGATCTTCAAATTATCTACAAAAATGGTCCTTATACTTTTTTTTCTATGAATCACCATTCGTTAGATATCGCGATTGTACACAAGAAAAAAATTAAAGGATCAAGAAAATTTTTTAAATCTTTTGGTGATTTTTGACAGGCTGTATTTCAGTGAAAAATGGTCGTATCTAAAATTTAAAAAATGCTTTTTAAAGTTTCAAGATTCTAGTTTTCAGATCTTTTAGTCGAAAATTTTTCGGAGCCACTGTTATCACCCAATCTGAAGCAATACAGCCTGTCAAAAATCACCAAATGTTGAGGAAATTTTCTTGACTCTTTAATTTTTTCCTTTATCTCAGGAATGGTGATTCTCAGAAAAAAAAGTATAAGGACCATTTTTGTAGATAATTTTAAGATCTATGATTTTAATTTGAACTACTTTTTCAATAAAACTTACCGTTTTCGAAAAAAATCCAAAATGACCTTTGACCCCGAATAACTTTTTTAGCACACATGGGATCGATGGGGACTTTTGACACTTTGTTTCTAATGGTGTACCCAAGGTCTCGACCAAAATTTAGCTCTGTCAGAACTTTTGTTATTTGACCACTATTTTTATGTCTAATTCGACCGGACTATGTGCGTTACATAAAAAGTTCAATTTAAATAAGTGCGAGGTTATGTAAAGTGTCACATATTAATTTGAATTTAAAAACGTCTCTGTCGAAAAACGTACCAACATAAGAAACGGAGGTGGGCGTTCGAGGCCACCTTATTTTTAAAACTTGTCTCTTGTAGTACGGTGATTAATTCTCCTAACAATGTAAACGAAAAAAAAATAAAACAAAGTCGAAGTTATTAACAATGGGACGTATATTTTTAAAATATCCGCCGATTTAAAAAGGACGTAAGGCATAAAAAAGCAACGGTCGTAATTAAAAATTTTAAGTACTCATTTAACGACAGCGCCGCCAACTGGGACGCATCTGCGCCCCTTTTTCCAACTGCCGATGTCGGAATAAAAATATTAGTACAAAGGAAGTATGTGCGCGTTTTCGCCTAGTTCGCCTTTTATTCCAAAAAATAAATATAAATAAACATTGGGATAATTTGGACGCGAACATTTTTCGCTCCGCAATGAATATTAAATCAGCTAGAAATACTTTCGCGAAAAAGGGGTGGAAAGCGGGTAAAGCTTTGCGTATTTAAATAAAAATACCTCCGCAACGAACAAGTGCGACAGTAGAAGTTTTTAACTTTGAAGTGCTTCCGTTTCATGCTGTGTATAAAACGGCTGCCAAAAAACTACAAAAGCGGCGAAAGAAGAGAAAAAAAAACAACTTTCTACCTACCCTCGGATGCTCTTAAAAAGTACGTCCAGACGCGAAGTGTCTCTATTTTCGAAAACATTTCTTTAATATCGTACACATTCATGAAATATAAAAAGACTAATGCGTTTTATAATTTACTAACCTTGTAATATCGTTTTATATTGTGAGTCCTTCTTTCTCTTCGTCTTCTGCTTCCCAATTTTTTCTCTCGTGCCTGTCCAATATGAGACTGAAATAAATCTAAGAAATTTATATGAATTTTAAAGCGAAATTTAAAAATTATTGCGACATCAATGGAATGTGTTAGCTTATCACTTTTTCTATGTGGCGCTTTCGTGTACACTCGTTCTTAGGTTTTTAAATTTTAAATTAAATGAAAACCCGTATTTTTGAAGTTATACTTCTTTTGAGAGTAAAATTTTAACAGCGACGGAAGTTGTGCGCGCACAACTAATTTGACAAGTTACCCCTCTAATAAAGTAAATTGATTTTTGTGAATCGTGCTTAAAATTGAGTGTGCACGTTGGAGCGAAATCAAAATCAAAAAATTAAATTTAGTTCGGTAAATATCGATTTTGTTTCAAAAAATGTATTTTTACCATAGCAATGAGTGCGAGCGAGCGAAAAGATACAACAATTCCATAAGTACGAGTGAGAGGGAACGATTAAAATTATTCTACTGAATTTTCGTCTAATTTATTGGCTTAAATTATTGTGAAGCATGCTTAAAACCGAGTGTGCACATTCGAGCTCAAAGTGGCACATTCCGATCTCGGGAAAATGAAGCGCGCCGCTCCGCGTCGCGCTTCATTTGCCTCCCTCGCTCGGAAATGTGCCACTTTTCGCTCGAATGCGCACATCCTCGTATTTATTAGATTTATCTACTTTGTTCGTCGCTCTTTCAAAATCAAAAAAATTAATTTAGTTCAGTAAATATCGATTTTATGTTCGAAAAACATATTTACCATAGCAATGGGTGGAAGGGAGCGAAGAGATACAATAATTTCGTCAATGCGAGTGAGAGGGAACGAGTGAAATTTTCAACTGATTTATCTTCTAATCTATTGGCTTAAATTTAGTTTAGTAAATATCGATTTTATGTTCGAAAAACATATTTAGGGTAACCCGACTAATAGATAAACGGTTAAGCATATTTTTATGTTTCTTGAATGAAATAATATAGTAAAATATCGTTAACTTATAATATAACGAATAAATTTAAAAAAAAATAGTGACAATTTTGGATAAAGTACTAGTTTATATAAAAATGAAAATTTAAAAAAAAAGCTTATATCTCCAGTAGATGGACGGCCATCCCCGATAGATGGACGCTTCTCTAATATAATATTTTTGTTTTGTTATTTATATAAAGAATGATTAAATTTTTAAATTTAATAACTAATAGCTTAAACGTAATAAAAGTAACCAATAAACAAATTATAGATGGGATAATAATTTTCAAAATACATATATGAAAAAGTAACTTTGTTTTCTGGAAAAATGCCTTGCTCCTATACACTACATAATATTAATTATATGTTAATATAATAGTTTTAATATATAAAATCAAAAATATACAAAGATATAATATATTTCTTAATTTTTTTCTCTTTAAAATTAACATCTTTTAATGTATTCTTTAAATCATCAGATGAATATGAATAAACTTTGTAATATTTTTTGTTATCGGCCATTTTTCAAAAAAATATAATTATAAATACTAATAAACATTTTCATACAAATATGAAAGAAATATAAGAAAAATGTAAAAGATAAATTCGATGTCTATCTATTGGATTGAGGTTAACAATTTCTTACCAATAAATGGACAGCAATTTTTTTATATTTTTTGATTTTATTATTAAATGGCTCAATTTATTTAATTGCTATTCAAATATAAACAAAATCATATAATACATAACTTACTATTTCATTTAATTGTATTAATTATGACAAATAAAGTATACACGGAGTCTGTCAGATGCTTACTAGAGGTGGCGTTCATGAAGCAAAACATTGTGATGTCGAATAAAATTTTTTCTTTATGATAATAATTATATAAGCAAAAAAAAATATTTTATTTTATTTTAATATTTGTTTATACTTAAATTTAATGTAATTGGTTATTAAAAGAATTTTTGTCCATCTATTTGTCGGGTTAGCCTACCATAGCAACGAGTGGAAGGGAGTGAAAAGATACGATAATCTCGTCAATTCGAGTGAGAGGGAACGAGTAATATTACTCAACTGATTTTTCTTGTAATTTATTGACTTAAATTATTGTGTTTAAAATTGGATTATATGTTTTTTTTTTCACTAACAAAATCAAGTCTACTTTAAAAACCATTCGAATCAAAAAGCGAGGTTTTAAAAATTTTGTAAATACATTTTAATGATTACATACATATTTAAATTTTTGCAACACAGTTGAATGGGTACTTTGTTTATTAAAAATAAGAATAATAAAATCTACCTTAGGCTGTTTTTGTGATAGTTAAATCAAATGTGAATGATTCAGAGTTGTATTTTCAAGTTATTATAGAATATTCAATAAATACATATTATAATAAATTTATCTCTACGTCAGAGGAAATTCACACGTTAAAAAATTACATTAAATTAAATAACGAAATATTTCTATTAGTTTTCAAGCAAACACGGTTTCAGGGCGGTCATACATGGATTTTGAAGTGGTAACTTCTTTGGCCACGAATAATTGTGTTCGACCTTGAACGTAAAACGACAAGGTGAAGAGTGGGGGAAATCAGTTCCTAACTCCAAATTGCTAACTAAGGGAAAGTAATCATTTTTAGATGGGGGAATATCTTCTTTCTCTTCCTCTTCTTCTTTGTATTTTTTTCTTGTCTGTCTAATATAAAACTGAAATAAATCTAAGAAATTTATATGAATTTGAAAGCGAAATTTAAAAATTATTGTGACGTCCACGGAATGTGTTAACTTATCACTTTTTCCACGAGGCACTTTTATATACATTCGTACTTCGCTTTTTAAATTACAAATTATATAAAAACTTGTTTTTTTTTTCAAGAGAAACAAAATAAATTAAAAATATTTCAATTAGGTTGAATGTTTTTTTCATTAAAAAAATAAAGTCTACCTTTAAAACAATTCTAGTCAAACAAAGCGGAGTTTTTAAATTTTTCGTAAATGTTTTTTAATGGTTCACATACATATTCAAATTTTTGCAACAAAGATGAATACTTTGTTTATTAAAAATAAGAATAATAAAATATACTTTGTATTTTTGAAATTACTATAGGATGCCTACTAAAATACATAAATACATATTGCAATAAATTTATCTCTACGTCAGAGCCAATTCAAACGTTGAAAAATTCCATTAAATTAAATAACTAAATACTTCTATAAGTTTTTCAAGCAAGACCGTTTCGGGATGTTCGTACAGTAAGACCCCGCTTAACGCGGGGGATACATTCCACTGAACGAAACAGCGTTAAACGAGGCCCAACTGTACATGGATTTTGAAGTGATTTGTGCTTTAGCCACGACTAATTCTGTTCGACATTGAACGTCAAATGACAAGGTGAAGAGTGGGGAAAAGCAATCATTTGTAGATAATCGAGGCTTATCACTGCTTCATTGGATACGTATGATTATCAATGTGTGAGCGGACACATGGAATTGTGAAAATTGTTAAAGCGGTATTGGTTGAACGCGTCGTTTTGATTAATAATAATCCTAATGAAGCAAGTACGAGATCAGGAACTGCACTCTTAACCTTCCGCATACTAGGTGACTAAATGTCGCATGCCATACTAGGTGGGGTTTGCCGTACCCCAAAAATACAATGAAATAAAATCCACAAAATTGTACTTTATGGCAGTTAAATCATAAGAAATATATTTTAATAACTACCCGGGAAAATTTTTTTTATATAATTATGTATAACTTTATATTGTTTTATATGATTATATATGGTTTTATATTAATGCATATCTAATTATGTATAAATCTATATAATTATATAAAACTAGATAAAATTTTATAAAGTAGCTTATTCCGGAAAAAAGTATTTTATATAATTATATGTAATTATGTATAATTATGTAAAATTTTATATAATTATATATAAAATTATATTAATTTTTATATAATTACATAAAACCAAATAAATTTTTATATAATTATATAAAATTATATTAGATTGCTTATATTAAATTATATATAATCTTATAATATTATATAAATTTATGCATAATTATATATATTTGTATATAAACCGGGAAAACATTTTATATAGTTTTATATTATTTTATAAAATCATATATAAAAAAATATATTTTGAATATTTTCCATATAATTGTTATTATTTGCTTTTTTCTTTAAAATTATTTATCATTATACTAACTTATGGACAAATTCATAAATTAGATAATTTAATAAGTTTTGGGACACACATATTAATCATAATGTTAACGTCCAATATCTTTTAATAATATTTAGAGTTATTAGGAATTGGACAACAATACAACAATTGTTTTATTGTTGTCCAAGAGTTAATTCTTGTTAAATTTTTTATTGAAACTTTTTCAAGCAACGTAACATATGTCAAAAAATATTTTAACCATCTAACCTCAAAATTGTACACGTGTCAAACATGAAAGATTGCCATTTTAGTAAATATAAATATTTTTAGTAAATATTTGAGAAGGCTTCGTAGGTCCGTGGCAGAGCAAGCAGTCTCTTGATTCAGGGGTCCGGGGTTCAAATCCCCAAAAAAGGTATATAATTTTGTTTCAGATTCATCGATGATATAATCAATCGCACACCGGCGCTACTCATTGCAAACTACCTTTCCTTCCACTAAATAAGCAGATACCGAATCACAAAGGTTCTAATTAGTAGACTGATGGTAATTACCACAAATGTTGCTGTAGGGGAATTATTATATAAAATTTATTTTTTATATTTATATATAATTTTATATAATTATGTAAAATTATATAAAACTAGATAAAATTATATCGCGCCAAAATTCGTATATAATTATATATGATGATTTATATATAATTTTATATAATTATATAAAAAAAAAATTTCCCGGTAATAATGAATAGGTTTAAGTAAAACACATATTTATTTATGCATTACAATAGACTTTTATTAATAAAAATACAAAAACTTAACTTTTTTTTTCAATTTATAAACTATTGAGTCTTTTTTGAGAATTTAAATTTTTGATTTGAAGGACCGCACTGTAAATTATACTTCACAATAATTTAAACGAATAAATTAGAAGAAAAATCAGTAGAATAATTTTAATCGTACCCTCTCACTCGTACTTATGCGATTGTTGTATCTTTTTGCTCGCTCGTACTCATTGCTATGGTAAAAATATATTTTTTGAAACAAAATCGATATTTACCGAACAACATTTAATTTTTGCATTTTGAAAGAGTTATGAACAAAGTAGATGAATTTAATAAATACGAGGATGTGCGCATTCGAGTGAAAAGTGGCACATTTCCGAGCGAGGGAAGCAAATGAAGCGCGACGCGGAGCGGCGCGCTTCATTTTCCCGAGATCGGAATGTGCCACTTTGAGCTCGAATGTGCACACTCGATTTTAAGCGTGATTCACAATAATTTAAATGAATAAATTAGAAGAAAAATCAGTAGAATAATTTGAATCGTTCTTTCTCACTTGTACTTATGAGATTGTTGTATCTTTTCGCTCGCTCGCACTCGTTGATATGGTAAAAATTAATTTTTTGGAACAAAATCGATATTTACTTGAACTAAATTTAATTTTTTGATTTTGAAAGAGCGATGAACACAGTAGATTAATCTAAGAAATACGAGGATGTGCGCATTCGAGCGAAAAGTGGCACATTTCCGAGCGAGGGAGGCAAATGAAGCGCGACGCGGAGCGGCGCGCTTTATTTTCCCGAGATCGGAATGTGCCACTTTGAGCTCGATTGCGCACACTCGGTTTTAAGCTCCATTACCAAACGTCCCGTTTTAACAAAAAAAAATTGGTCACGTTAGTTATACCCCCACCCCGTACACGGAAGGTTAAAGGAGCTTGTTTAAGATATCTTGAGAAACTTCATTCTTCTTATAGCGTTTATCAGAATAGTAATAAAATATTTACTTTAACCGCCTGACTGTTTACGCACGGCATTTTTATAAACAGTTTAATTGATACTGTTTATTTATTCATTACACTTTTATTAAGTTGGTAGACCGTTATTTACTGTTCAGTACGTTATCAGCTAAAGAAATTTAATCAAAATATTTCCTACTAGCTGATGCCTGTAATTTCGTCCGCTGTTTACTATATTAACAATATATTTTGTTTAGGGACGTAGAAACTATCTTGCTCTACCGAGCATGCGCACCGCGTCGTTGCCCTTTACGCGTATGAAAATTTTAATAACTTGATATTAAATAGGAACGTTGTTATGATTTTTATTGGAGATAAAAGCCAGACGTCTAAGGAATGAAAATAAAAAAAATCGATCAAAATCGATCTAGTAGTTTTTGCGCGATGCGCGCACATCGACGGACCTCGCTATCATTTTATTTATATGGATTTCTCATTTTGCAGACCAATTGTTTGATTGATACTAAAGATGCAGATATAAATAGAATTAATAAATATTTTTATACCTAACGTGTTTTTGCATTCAGTAATAAAACTTATTTACGGCCCCATGTTCATTTTTTATCATTCTCTGGCGCATAGTTACTAAAATCCTAATGTATACAATAATGCAATCGTCATTTTTTTAAATGGAATTTTTTTTTATCTATTAATTATTAAAAAAAATGAGTTTGGGCACAGACGCACATACATATGGGCTTTCGTCTAATAAATTTTTAATAAAATGAATAATGGAGAATCCATCCATTACTCATTAAAAAAATTAATGAAAATTAAGCACAGATATATAAACAAACTGATAATATTGGAAACATTTTTTATATAAAAAAAAGTACAAAGTGTCCACAAACGCTATAGTGTCCAAAACCGGTGCGTTTACTCTAATACTCGTTATTACATTTACATTATCTATCTTTGTCTTTCTCTCTTAGACGACCACCTCTACAAAAGACCAATTCTAACAAGAACCGACGCTGTTCCAGTTAGAGAGGTTTTACTGTACTTAGTTATTATATTTTCAAAAGTTGTTTATTTCGTTTGTTTGTATATTTCTCAACTTCTTTAGGGAATTTGTAAGCTTAATATCTTCATAAAAAATATGTAATTTATAATCTTTTATGAAAATTGCCTGAAGAAGTCGAAAAATGAACGTCGAAACGTTGCAACCTTGGAAAATTTAATATTTAATTATTATATTGTCCAAGTGCCCAATAACTAATCATATATATTTTTTAACATGAAAACACGAAAAATATTGTATATAATTTGTAATTAATCGTGCATTGAAGTGTTTAAAAATTTTAATTGTAATTATTGCTTAATAATAAAACACTATAGACTTATGCAGTTTGCGCTAAAAAACTTTTCTCTAAAAAACTTTCAATAACTTACAAAATATATTTATGGCACTTACAGTCGATACTATAATAAATACAAAAGAAACAATAAAACTAAAACCAGCTAGGTTCTATGATGATATATCAAAAAAAAAACGACGAAGATGAGAAACTGTTATGTACAGAACGACTCGTCGATTTAATAAATTAAAACTCGACAAAGCCCTTTTTTGTTTTATTAATACGTTCCATTGGCTACTTGTATTGCAAATTATATATAACGGAATTATTTAGATTATTTTATCAAGATAAAATTCGCCAAATATAAAACACTTCGAAATTAACCGATCGCTTCGAAAATCGCGCCGCAATCAAAGATAGAAGTTCCAGTACTTTGCCTTTCAATTTATAACTTGCTCCCTTGAATCGCGAACTTTAAGGTCGTTAAAGTTGGAGAGAAGTACAGAAGAAGGAGCATGTTAAATTTGCCATTGACCGAAGTGGGCGTGAAAACTCTTATCGAAGTAAGTTTTCTTAATTGCATTTTTACGCTGCGCGTCAAACGGCGAGGCCCGAAGAAAACGATTAATAAACTACGCCTTTTACCTAAACAGGGTTCACACGAATTTATGGACTTCCAACAATTTTAAAAGGAAAATAATTTACGACCTGCGGTAATTATGTCATCTCGATTTTTACGGTTCGGTCAAGGGATTCTCTAAAAAGTTGTAAAAAAATTTGCTATGGTTCGAAACGCAGTAAATTTTACTTTCACTATTTCGAACTTATGATTACAATATGTAAAAACATTTTTTTTTGTTAAAACGGCACGTTTGGTAATCGAGCTTAAAACCGAGTGTGCGCATTCGAGCTCAAAGTGGCACATTTCGATCTCGGGAAAATGAAGCGCGCCGCTCCGCGTCGCGCTTCATTTGCCTCCCTCGCTCGGAAATGTGCCACTTTTCGCTCGAATGCGCACATCCTCGTATTAATTAGATTTATCTAATCAAAAAATTAAATTTAGTTCGGTAAATATCGATTTTGTTCCATAAAATGTATTTTTACCATAGCAATGAGTGCGAGCGAGCGAAAAGATACAGCAATCTCATAAGTACGAGTGAGAGGGAACGGTACAGGGTTGCCAGATGCGGCGTCATTTAGTTTACTTTTGAAGTCGGTCGGCGGCTAAAATTTAAATGTTTGGAGACTTCAATATAAATAACAAAATAAATTATCAAAAAACTGTGGGTAAAACGCATATAGTGGGACCCCCATTTTACAGGGCAATGACGGGGATCGGGTTACGTTAATAAAATCTGATAACGATAAAGGATTATATTTTCGAATTAAATTCTTTCAGAACGAGTTTAAATTAAAATAAACAAGTAAATTTTATAAAAAAATTGACCGCTTGGGACACCGGTTAATAGGGCCCCGGATAACGGGGGTCTACTGTATGAGCAAATTTTGCATTCTACTCAATAGAAAACTAATTTTATAAATTTTTATTGTTCAAATTAATCGTATCGACTTTAAGCACTTTCAGAGCAGCGAACCAGCTACTCCCTACCCTCTCTTCTTATCGCTTGCTTCTGATTGGCTATCGAAATTAATTGATAACTCAATACCTGTGTGTCAGGTGCGAAAACCACACAGCCACTTCGTCTCAGAATTTCTTCCTCTATCCATCCTTAAAATTCTGTCCCCTACTTTTGGAACACCCTGTATAAATGGTAAATAAAGGCGCTCCAAATATAATAGAAAACGGAATATAAATATCTTAAGAAAAACAAAACAAAAACGGTACCAATTGAAGTTTTCAAAATTAAAAAAAAAAAAAAATCAATGTTACTATTTTTTATCATCTTTATTTTGTTTAAGGTTAATTTTGTTTGGCCTTCTTTTCTAAGGATATAAATTGCATGCCCAAACGATTGTTCGTTTTAGATTTTGAAACCGTGAACCGCAAAGAGAGAATCCGGGTGTTGTTGTTTATTGGAGCTGCCGAAACGTGCTGCTCCTGTGTTATTGCTACATCAACGTAACGGTATCGGGACTCCTGTTTATCATACATTTTAATATATAAACTACAAACTTGATGATAATTTCAATTTAATACGGGTTGTTTGTATATTTTCCAAATAATTATGTAGTTGATGTTTACAATACGTCTAGTGTTGCGCCTAATCGTCCATGTCAAAGTATAGAAACGTTGTCGAAATGAATAGTTACGAGTTGTTATATCAGAAGCAAATGAGCTCGTTGCGTGCTCGAATTATTCTCAACATTTAGAAACTATACTTGAGTAGGATTATCGGAGTTGGCAATTAAGGAAAACTATCCTCGTTTAAGCAACTTGTACGAGACCGACATTTTGTAAATCCCAATCTCTTTAAATTAATTTATTTCACGGCAAAGCTTACGCAATTCGCTTTAGAAGTCCACTAAAAAAAAGATTGGTAACAATTCGACAAAAAAAAAGCTTAAAAAACGAGTTGTTTTCAAGAGAACTTGAATGTGAGTCACATTTAAAAGGATGTTGTACAACATACAGCTCCTCACGAAAGTTTACGTACATCGCTGTAACTTGCTAGTTAGCAGTGGCGGCTCGCGCGTATTGACACTGAAAACATTTTTGTCGAACAAGCTGATAGTGACGCTGATGTTCTGATAATTGAAACGGCAATAGAACAATGGAACTCAACAAATACAACTATTGTTGTTGGTGAAGATGTTGATTTATTGGTCGAACTCCATATGGAGACGATCTTGTATTGGTTGCAGACAACTGGGTGGAACTGGAAGAAGTGCTAGAAAGTTGGAAAGAAACCTTAGAAGACAATGGTTTAAGAATAAGCAGATCCAAGACGGACCATATGCACGTAAACTTCTCTGAACAAATTGGTCCAGCACGTACAATATTCTTCGAAAAAAAAACCAGCATGCCTAAATAACACCGTATGGCACAACATAAGTCAGTAACAAGGCCGATCATGACATATGGTGCTGAGACAATATCGGATATAGTAAAGAGCAAACAAATATTAGAAACAACTGAGATGAAAACGTTGCGGAAAATAGTGGGCGTAACCAAAAAAAACCATAGATGAAGCGAGGACATTAGAAGTAGCTGCGAAATACAGAAGATAGATGAATGGATTAAGAAAAGAAGAACGGAATGGAATAACCACGTATCGAGGATGGACGATACCCGAATGGTGAGGAAAGTTCGAGATCTTTCTCCAAGAGGTAGAAGATCACCGGCTAGACCTAGAAAAAGGTGGAAAGATGTGCTGGATTAAAACAAGCTGTTAAGCTTACAAAGAAGAAGAAGAAGAAGAGGTTCATTGGGTGTTAAATCAATTGAGGACTTTATGGATGAATCTCAATTGAAGTGGCATGGACATGTTCAACGTCGAAATCAGAACCACATAGTGCAGCGAGTTTTGGCAATCGATGAACCTAAAAGAAAACCAAGTAGACCGAAAAGTAGGGGAACCTATTGTACTTTGGCCCCTTTTTCACTTGTAATTTTTTTTAAATCGTGTATGTAACAATTTGTTGATAAAATGAATTGCATCGTAGTGGGGCACTAATAAGGTATTTATCGTAAAATATTTGAAAGCATTATCAACCGTTTACCCAAATAGCTATAAGATTTAAAAATTAGTGGATCTATGGCCTAGGCACAACAGAGGTGATGTACCTTGGCTCTATTAACATTAAGCAAAATAAAACCCATTGTTCTATGAAAACTATATATTTATTTTTGGATTATAAGAACTACTAAAGTTCTTCTTTGAGATGACACTAAAATTGTTTCAAAAATTAACAACTTTTCTCCTATACTGATATTTCACATACTTGATGGTTAACTTTGCAAAAATTTAAATTTTTTGTTTGACTTGCGAGGCATATTATCTGAAGCAAAATAAAAAAAAATAAGAATTTATAACAAAGGTATATCTAAATTTTTATTTATTGCACGTTGATCTTAGGGTCAAGGTACAATTTATTGACAGTGACCGAGGTACAACACACCGACCCTTGATGTTTAAACTCAAAAATAAAATTTAAGATTATGCTGTGACAAACTCAGGACCACTACTATGCAAACATTAATAAATAATCTTTCTATTACGATGAATCATTTGTTATTAGGTAATAAAAATCAATAAGATATTTAAGTAAAAAGAATATAAAAAGACTTACTTTTTTTCGATTAAAAATTTCAATTGAAACAATTGCATTAAGGCCTTACATACGTCTAGCAGCGCCAAAAATGCGCTGAAAGAAAAAAAAATTAGTAGAAAAAACAATAGAAATTCTTAAAAGTACACATTGTTTATTGGTATTTAAAATTCATAAAAAATTTATTGAAATTTAATTTTACAAAAATTACTATATAAAAATCATGTGATTTACAACACTAAGAAAACAAGTTGGCCTATGGTCTCCATCATATTTCCAGTAAATGTTGATCGATATGCAAAATTAAAAAAAAATCTTGTAAAATAAAGTAGTAGTTATAGTCTGTCGAGCCGCAATTTTGAATTTTGAAAAATTTTGCAATTTATAGCAGTTTAAAAAAAAGTATGTTTTTTACGTCATAAATTTTACACTTTAATTATTTTTATAACATTTTTAAATCAAAACATCAAAAATCCGGCTCGACAGACTATAGAAAAAACTATTTAGAATATTTAAAAAAAAACGCATCAAAAAATATTAAAAACTGTATGAGTTATCATGCCGACCGTGACGGAAAAAGTAGTTTCGAGAAAAACGCGTTTAAAGACAGCTTCCTGCGCGCCATAAACTCGTGGGTCGGCCACATTTCCTACTATAAGTTTGGATCCATGGGGAATTTTTGCAACCAACTTTCACAGAACTAAGCCTAAAACTATAAAGAAAAACAATCTGTAAAAAAAAGATTTTTTTTTTAATTCTGGACGTATGTAAGGCCTAGAGGTCGAAGATAAAGAAGACGAAGATTCGACTTTAATTTTTGAATTGAAGAATAGAAGATTAATATAGGCAAATCCAATAAATACGAGGATGTGCGCATTCGAGCGAAAAGTGGCACATTTCCGAGCGAGGGAAGCAAATGAAGCGCGACGTGGAGCGGCGCGCTTCATTTTCCCGAGATCGGAATGTGCCACTTTGAGCTCGAATGCGTACACTCGATTTTAAACACAATTCACAATAATTTAGGCCAATAAATTAGAAGAAAAATCAGTAGAATAATTTTAATCGTTCCCTCTCACTCGTACTTATGAGATTGTTGTATCTTTTCGCTCGTTCGCACTCATTGCTATGGTAAAAATACATTTTTTGGGACAAAATTTATATTTAACGAACTAAATTAATTTTTTTGATTTTGAAAGAGCGCCCGGGAAAATTTTTTATATAATTATATAAAATTATATATAAATCATCATATATAATTATATACGAATTTTGGCGCGATATAATTTTATCTAGTTGTATATAATTTTACATAATTCTATAAAATTTTATATAAATGATTATTATAATTTTACATAATTATATAAAATTATATATAAATATAAAAAATAAATTTTATATAATAATTCCCCTACAGCAACATTTGTGGTAATTACCATCAGTCGTCTACTAATTAGAACCTTTTTTGATTCGGTATCTGCTTATTTAGTGGAAGGAAAGGTAGTTTGCAATGAGTAGCGCGGTGTGCGATTGATTATATCATAGATGAATCTGAAACAGAATTATGTAACTTTTTTGGGGATTTGAACTCCGGACTCCTGGATCGGGAGACTGCTTGCTCTGCCACTGACCTACGAAGCCTTCTCAAATATTTACTAAAAATGTCTTATAAAAATGAATTACTAAAATGACAATCTGCCATGCTTGCCACAAGTACAATTTTGAGGTTAGATGGTTAACATATTTTTTGACATATGTTAAGTTGCTTGAAAAAGTTTCAATAAAGAAACAAAACGTTGCACATTTAACAAGAGTTAACTCTTGGACAACAATAAAACAATTGTTTTATTGTTGTCCAATTCCTAATAACTCTAAATATTATTAAAAGATATTGGAGATTAACATTATGATTAATATGTCCAAAACTTATTAAATTATCTAATTTATGAATTTGTCCATAAGTTAGTATAATGATAAATAATTTTAAAGAAAAAAGCAAATAATAGCAATTATATCGAAAATATTCAAAATATATTTTTTTATATATGATTTTATAAAATTATATAAAATGTTTTCCCGGTTTATATAAAAATTTATATAATTATATATAAATTTATATAATATTATAACATTATATATAATTTAATAGAAGCAATCTAATATAATTTTATATAATTATATAAAAAAATATGTAATACAAAAAATTTATATGGTTTTATATAATTATATAAAAATTATTATAATTTTATATATAATTATATAAAATAATACATAATTATATATAATTATACATAATTACATATGATTATATAAAATACTTTTTCCCGGAATAAGCTACTTTATAAAATTTTATATAGTTTTATATAATTATGTAAATTTATACATAATTATATATACATTAATATAAAACCATATATAATCATATAAAACTATATAAAGTTATACATGATTATATATGATTATATAATTTTTTCCCGGGCGATCAACAAAGTAGATAAATCTAATAAATACGAGGATGGGCGCATTCGAGCGAAAAGTGGCACATTTCCGAGCGAGGGAAGCAAATGAAGCGCGACGCGGAGCGGCGCGCTTCATTTTCCCGAGATCGGAATGTGCCACTTTGAGCTCGAATGTGCACACTCGGTTTTAAGGACGATTACCAAGCTTCCCGTTTTAAACAGAAAAAAAAATTGGTCACGTTACGTATAACGCAAAATTTAAGATTACTTAACTGTAGCTCATTCAATAACCGTACTCACTTAATCGTCGATTTACAGTTCTGTATGTAGACTTTTGCGAGCCACTGTACATCCATACGTCATTCAATAGATTTATAAAAGCATATTACCTTATTCCATTGAATGAAATCGTCAAGAACGTTCGACAAACTATTCAAGAATATGCATTTAAAAATAGACACGCGTACGGTTTTCTTTTTCTTTTTTTTATTGGTAATTTATGTCGATGTAACAAAGACATAACTAAAACATTTCGAATTAATTACTACCGCGCTCATAGAAATGTCATACTCGAGCTCTCCTGAATACGAGCATATACATTTTTATGCAAATCAACATTAAAAGTTGTTCTGCCCTTGACCTTTAAATCGAACAATTAAAAGCGCATTTTTTTCCGCAACAAAAACACCCTGTATACGCTCGAAATTCAAGTTCAAACGCAAACATTCCGACACACAAGTTATGCAATATTTACATAATAGAGCCGTCTCAATTTTAACGTGCAGAGCCAATATTTGCATCGGAGCCGTTGCAAAAAAATTTCCTAGAAGCATTTGTGCACAAATTGCTGATTTCGATAGCGACATCTATATTTAGAAATAATCAAAAAATGTTGGCGTAACCTTTGTCCGCTTTAACGTAATTTGCGTAGTCATAAAATCCGTCGTCCCGATAAGATAATAGAAATTAAATTCAGGGTCTTCCGAAATAACAACTGACTCATTTTTCGTAGTGATATTAGGTCTAATAGTAGTAAAATATTGTGCGTTACGTAATTCCATCAACTGGCAGGTTTTTGACCCAGCTGGAGCATCGATTTTATTATTAAATGAAAGAACAAGCAAATCAGTTGAACTGTAACAGTTCAACTGTATTGCTTGTTCTTATTGTTCGTTTTGCGTAAGTCAAGCAAGCGACGTACGACCGCGACTAGAACCAAAAAAAAAACAAAAACTTGTACGTTTCTGTAATTCCCTCACTTCCTCATAACCCATCAACCCTAATTCTAAGCCCGGTCGGGGACGTTTGGGCCTCGGGCCTTTGCAAGCTCTCGCCAAACGAATGGAAGTTCGGATTAGCCGCTAAGCACGCGGCTGCCAGCGACCGGAGGAGCTTTCGCTAGGTCACAGCTGGAATATCTACCGAGCAAAGTTACACAAGCGACTGCACCGTTTCACGGCCTCGCCGGATCGCCTCTCTTCCTCTCCCTCCGTTTTTTCTCGCCTCGTATTTCCGTCGCTCTCGCTTTCGCGACGAGCGCCGCGCGACCGGCAACGTCGCACGCCTGCTCGAAAATGCTAGCCGGTTGTGCGAGAGGCATGGGCGCGCTAGTTCGAAATGCACGAAACTTTAGTTTGTTTTGATTACCATTCGGAATGTATTTGGTTGTATTTTATTGCGCGCCCCGGCATTGTTGTACAATTGTTTGAATTTTTGGTCGATATTTGGAAACTCCCAGTCGTAATTCAGATGGAAGGAAGTCGTAGATTCTTTCCATAGACAAAAAAGTATTTTTAGGCTTGTCTGTTTTATAATGGATGTTGGTTTTTCTGATGTTATGTTTGGTCACGCAATTTTTGGGCTTCTTTACATCTTTACGTTCGTGAAGGGAAGGCATCTCTGAAAGATTGAAAATCCTATTATTGGAGTGACCTTGATTTATTATCGATCAGTATTCGAACAGTTTATAAATTTTTTCGAAGATTTTCATTAATTAAAAGTACAATCAGAACTAAAATGTTTTTTTCGGTCTTGTTTCTGACGTCCAACTTGAAACAATTTTAGAACTTTATTATCAAATAAATTGATATGTACCGTACACCTATTGTCCGATTTACACGGGAACATAAGTTTCAGGGTCGAAAAACTTTATTAAATAAATTTAAAAAAATAAATCGACAACAAAGCAAAATAAGTATAAATTGGTCAACTATTTTTGAAAATTAATAAATTTTTTTAGTGCATCCGTTCATCAAAAATATACATACTAAGTACACCTATCTATGATAGAAAAGTGTGTACTGATATCTAATTCATGCGAATGTACATTAGGGTGGGTCGAGAAATAAAAACAATTTTTTTGTCTTGGCGTGAGGGTAGAAATTATGGCTTATAAAAAAAATTAAATTTTTCTTAATATCTTGAGGCGTCCTACTAATTTTTAAAATAGGTAATGAAATAAATTTTTTGAATTTAAGAGAAACGTTTTTTTTTCGGCTTAGAATCGTTAGAAACATCTCAAAATTGTCGAATATGATAATTTACAACTCGATTTTGGCACTAACAAAAAAATAAGAGCATGCTATTTTTTCATATTTTTTTTAAATTAAGGTAACGAACCCAAATAAGGCCCATCTTAAGTTTATAAAGGCATAACTAATAGGATTTTGAAAAAAATGAATAAATACTTCGTAATCAAAATGTTTATTCATATTAAACTTCAAAATAAAAGTAACAATCTTGCTCTTGTAACATCTACAAGCTTTGTCAATGATTGGAAATCAGGAAGCGGGAAATTTGAAAACTGGCCCTTATTTGGATCAGTTACCTTACTATAATAATTATAAAAAAATCTGTTTCAATATTTGATTGACATTAAAGCGGAAACTTTGCAGTTTTTAGATTTTTTTTTATATTTTGTATACGACATGGTTGATGGAAACATGTTGATTATTCACTAGTAACCTAATTATCAAACGTTTTCAGAAAAAAAAAATAAATCTGTACATTTGAAATATTTTTTATTTATAAACATCATTTTGAAATATTATCAAATGTTATCCATTTTTACTCGTTTTTTATCACAATTAAAATCAAAATTTTTTTTAATTTTTTTTTAAGTTAGTTTTTTCATCATAGATGGCGTCGAATTGCAGTTTTTGTGAATGTGTATTTGATTTTAATTCCAATATATGACAATCTTAGTATTAAAAATTATTTTATAGTTTTTTTTTTAATGAATGTTATTTAATCTAATTTCTTGTTATTTTTAAGATAATATGCTATCAGTGCAATTGAGTTCCAAGTGAATATAATCCATTTTGCGTCTATAAGTTTAAAAATTGTTGATTTTGATTTTCGTCTACGTTGCAATAGTATGTTTTATTGAAATATAATAATTTTATTTTTTATTTGGCATTTTCTTAACCCTCCGCATACTAGGTGACTAAATATCACATGACATACTAGATGGGGTTTGCCATACCCCGAAAATAAAATGAAATAAATCCACAAAATTGTACTTTATGACAGTTCAATGATAAGAAATATTTTTTAATAACCAATAATGAATAGGTTTAAGTAAAAAACATATTTATTGATGCATTAGAATAGACTTTTATTAATAAAAATACAAAAACTTAACTTTTTCTTCAACTTATAAACTATTGAGTCTTTTCTTGAGTACTAAATTCCAATGACACGTGTCAATTAAGATACGAATATTAAAAAAAACCTAACAAGAACTTCATACTTGCTTTCTTATTGAAATACAAATTAATCTCACGGCAATTTTTTTATGATTTGCAATCAATTACACGAAAAATTAATTGAATAATTTTAATCGTTCCCTCTCACTTGCATTGACAAGATTATCGTATCTTCTCGCTCCCTTCCACTCATTGCTATGATAAATATGTTTTTCGAATATAAAATCGATATTTACTAAATTAAATTAAAATTTTTGATTTGAAGGAGCGCACGGTAAATTATACTAATATAATAAATACGAGGATGTGCGCATTCGAGCGAAAAGTGGCACATTTCCGAGCGAGGGAGGCAAATGAAGCGCGACGCGAAGCGGCGCGCTTCATTTTCCCGAGATCGGAATGTGCCACTTTGAGCTCGAATGTGCACACTCGGTTTTAAACATGATTCACAATAATTTAGACCAATAAATTAGAAGAAAAATCAGTAGAATAATTTTAATCGTTCCCTCTCACTCATACTTATAAGATTGTTGTATCTTTTCGCTCGCTCGCACTCATTGCTATGGTAAAAATACATTTTTTGGAACAAAATCGATATTTACTGAACTAAATTTAATTTTTTGATTTAGAGCGATATTCAAAGTAGATAAATCTAATAAAGACGAGGATGTGCGCATTCGAGCGAAAAGTGGCACATTTCCGAGCGAGGGAGGCAAATGAAGCGCGACGCGGAGCGGCGCGCTTCATTTTCCCGAGATCGGAATGTGCCACTTTGAGCTCGAATGTGCACACTCGGTTTTAAGCACGATTACCAAACGTCCCGTTTTAACAAAAAAATTGTTTACGTTAGTTATACCCCACCTAGTAGACGGTAGGTTAAATATGTCAGAAACTACACCAATCGCTTCATGTCCAATTTTTGGTATCCCTCGACAATTTGTTAAAAATTATTTATGGGGTCAATTTGATTTGCATAATTCTTCTTCCAACGAAATAAATATTAGAGAGATATTAAAATTCGTGTTTGTGGATTTAAAAATTATATGCAAGGGCAAAAGTTTCAATACCGACCATTTCAGATCCAACAATTCTAGCATTAATGAAAACATTGCAACAAAAACATAGAAACATTAGAAAGTGCCCCCTCTTAAGTCAATCAAATATTTAAATAGACTTTTTATAGCATTATTGCAATTAAAAAAAAAATTAAAACAATTAATTTTATTATTTTTTATTAGAGTCAATATCGAGTTGAAAATTATCACATTCAGCAATTTATATGTTTCTAAAGCCGAAAAAAAAGGGTTTCTCTTAAAAACACAAATTTTAATTAATTTAAATTAATTTAATTAATTTTAATTAATTTAAGTTAAAAATTTTGTGGGACACCTCAAAATATTAAAAACAAAATTTGTAAGCTACAATTTGTACCTCGTGCTATAAAAAATTAATTTTTAATTTTTTGACCCGCCCCAATGTATATGGATTATCTACTGCTACTTTACATTGAAATAAATGGATGAATTATGCACATTATATTTTGTTTTTTCGATTTACAGTTTTCGTGGGAACCTATCTTCAATATAAAACGGGATTTAGGTGTATTTTAGCCGAATCACTTTTTTTGCGTATAAAATTAGAAAGAATCCCTTTTTTTGGTTATAATATCAATGTCATTCAACGAATTGTATTAAAAAATAACTAAAAATAAACATCTTGTATAACAAAAATATATATTTTAAAGCGTTTTCATTCATAAAAATTTTTTGAATTTCTATTTCCGTCTAAAAGCGAAATCGTGTAAAACAAGCGACGCCAAAAGAAGTACAACTTCAAAAATGCGAATAACATCGTGCTTTGCAGAGGACGGTTGCTCCGCTCTAAAAATCAATACCAAGGTGTTTTTTTTTTCGGGTTTTCCAATTATTACAAAGATAATATTTATTTTTCTGTAAAATATTGTAGAAAGAAAATAGAATAGCAAAAAGCAGAAACACCTTTAACCACATAAGCGCTTGCAGTAGGGTTAAATTTTTTTCGCTTGTGTAGACGAGCATTCTCTGGGGCGTTATACGTATAAAGGGAAATATAAAATATGCCTTTCTTTGCGTATTGCGTTTATGTACATTTTCGTTTACGACTGACGCGCAAAAAAAAATTATCAAATGAAAGCGAGCGTTTAGTCGACCAACCTATAAGAAAAGCTGAAATTCATTGCGAAAACTAAGTACTTTGAGAATTAACGTTTTTTGCTTTTATTGCACTTATTAATATAATTGTTCTATTTAAAGCAGAACTGGTGCATCCACGTTTATTTATAGCAAATTGCATTTGTATATTTAACTAAAAGCATTTTAGTTTCTGCCAACTTGTTTTATTTTCGTTTTCGTGTTTATGATTTATGTTTCGTCTTTCTATTGTTATAAATATCGGACGAATTTAAAGATTAATTTAAAATTGCAAGTAAAAGTTGTTATTTATTTTAGCGTTTATCATAGATCAAATAAATTGTGCTTTGTTTCCACTGCTCGTCTGACGATGGCGAATTTTCGAGGAGATAATCGAGTAGTTGCCACATCTATCCTTTTGGCCAACAAGAATTTTTTTGTTCTCGAAAATTAAAAAATAAACCTGTTTTTTACATACAAAAAAATAAAGTAACGGAACGAGGAACTTTTTTTATGCCATTTTAAAGCGTTTGAATTTCAACATGTGGCAGAACTATAAATGGACTAAAACACAATAGTTTAGCACCTGTGTTTAACTTTTTGTTTAAGTGCACAGGAGAAACGTGCCCAAGTTTGATCGCCTAGAATTAACAACTATATTACGAGAATAGTTGTTATAATAACAAATTAATGTGTTTCTGCGACTGAAATGGTTAATAGTTTGCCATATACTTGTGATTCGGTTGTTATTTTTTTTTTAATGTATTTTTGTATGTATAAGTAATAAACTAAGGTGGGTGGACCATGGAAGGCCACTCTAACAAATAAACAGTTATTATTCGTTTATTTACTGGATCAATGAAACAAACAAATTATTAAGAAACACTTTATTTTATTATGTAACATATAAAACACTTTTTTTTTATTTCAGACTTGCAAACGGCTTTACTAAGAACAAGGCTCCATACAAGGCCGATATAATAAATCAGTCGTTTAACTTAAAACTAACGTTATGACAATCAAAATATCTGTTTATACTTCAACTACATAAAAAGGTGTTTCATTAACTTTTCGTGTAGTAAGTGGGGTATAAGTAACGCTAACAATTTTTTTTGTTAAAGCGGTACGTTTGGTAATCGAGCTTAAAACCGAGTGTGCACATTCGAGCTCAAAGTGGCACATTCCGATCTCGGGAAAATGAAGCGCGCCGCTCCGCGTCGCGCTTCATTTGCCTCCCTCGCTCGGAAATGTGCCACTTTTCGCTCGAATGCGCACATCGTCGTTTTTATTAGATTTATCTACTTGGTTCATCACTCTTTCAAAATGAAAAAAATTAATTTAGTTCGGTAAATATCGATTTGTTCCAAAAATTGTTTTTTTACCATAGCAATGAGTGCGAGCGAGCGAAAAGATACAACAATCTCATAAGTACGAGTGAGAGGGACCGATTAAAATTATTCAACTGATTTTTTGTCGAATTTATTGGCCTAAATTATTGTGAATCATGCTTTAAACTGAGTGCGCACATTCGAGCTCAAAGTGGCACATTCCGATCTCGGGAAAATGAAGCGCGCCGCTCCGCGTCGCGCTTCATTTGCTTCCCTCGCTCGGAAATGTGCCACTTTTCGCTCGAATGCGCACATCCTCGTGTTTATTATATTAGTATAATTTACCGTGCGCTCTTTCAAATCAAAAATTTTAATTGAAATTAGTAAATATCGATTTTATATTCGAAAAATGTATTTACCATAGCAATGAGTGGAAGGGAGTGAGAGGGAACAATTAAAATTATTCAAATAATTTTTTGTGTAATTTATCGGTCTAAATTATTGCGAATCATGAAATTGCCATGAAATTAATTTGTATTTCAATAAGGAGGCAAGAATAAAGTTCTTGTTAGATTTTCTTAATATTCGTCTCGTAATTGCCACGTGTCATTGGAATTTAGTACCTACTCAAGAAATGACTCAATAGTTTATAAGTTGAAGAAAAAGTTAAGTTTTTTTATTTTTATTAATAAAAGTCTATTCTAATGCATAAATAAATATGTGTTTTACTTAAACCTATTCATTATTGGTTATTAGAATATATTTCTTATCATTGAACTGTCATAAAGTACAATTTTGGCGATTTTATTTCATTTTATTTTCGGGGTATGGCAAACCCCAGTATGGCATGTGACATTTAGTCACCTAGCATGCGGAGGGTTAAAACGAAACCTTTAATGCTTACCATAATATATTCACTTATAAAATACTCAACGAACATTACTTGAACACAATCGTATAACTCAGAATGTATTCGTGGAAATGTTTTAAAAATAATACTAATGAGTATTATATCGATATCAAATAAGTTGTCAATAACTTTTATAATAAAATGATAAAAATTAGTATGACCAGCCGTCAAATTTTTGATCGGCCTTACAAGGAACACTACCGATATTTTAATTGAAATCGAAATAAAGTAATATTTTTTTTCTTTAGTATCATAGTAAATCCTTATATATTAATTCCGAGTACAAAAAATAATAGGTTATTTACGTAAAAATTACGTTTTGCTGTGAGCGTGAGGTACAATTTTAACAAGGGACCGCACTTACAAAATAGCGGCGCGAAAAACTCGCCGGTGCATCCGTGTCTTTGAGTTCGATGGGTGCTTAGTATGAGTAGAAGAAATTTGTCATTACATGGCAATAACTACAACTTTTTAATAATTGGCCTTCGAAGGAGCATGGCCTTCCATGGTTCACCCACTTTACATTCACCGGTTTTTTTTTTATGTTTAAACACTTAATTTATATTAATATGCATTTCTTTTTTTTTTCAGGTAAAGATACATTATCTACTTTTCTTCCCCTGAGAGTTTTCAACCGTAAGTTATTCTCTTTTTATAGTTTTTAGAGGAAATCGATTGGTCACATTAAGCATGGCCTTTGGATTGAAAGAGTAGACGATTATCTACACTGTTGAAAAAATTTCTAATTTTCTGATAAAAAAGTATAATAAATATGGAAGTTAAATGCAATTTAAAGTAACAATATTGTAGAGATTTCTACGAATTGAGCACCAAAGCAAAATTTACGTATAACTGAATGCTACATTTAGAATACGTTTATTGAGATTGTAACACCCAAGACGCACTCCCTACCGCACCCTTCCTAAGACTCCTCAAATACCAATTTCTGTTACTCCACAACAGGTGTCGCCAACGACCTAAGTCGCAAGAGCGCTCTCGCTAACTTTACTTTAAGATAACACAACGGCATTCTTATTGCACCTTTTTTAGAGAAATTTAAGCGAATTCAATTGTTTATCCCAGTGACAGATGTAAGCGAAACCAAGAGTCAGTGCGACAACTGGCAGCGGTCTTACTACTTTTGTTTATTTTCTTTTGTGTACTTTGTTCATACCTGTACTTTTGTTTTTGTATCTTTGATACCACTTTGATTATGTTCTTGTTACGCCACCTCTTTGTGTTACTTGAATCCGAAATCCTCACGTGGGTGATTTAAAGTTCAATCCCGAAAATGATAATTTACAAGATGAAATATTTAATATCAGCGTGGCTCTGCTTCCAATATAATTATTTTAATATTACAACATTTTTTTAAACAGTTCAAGGATGGTTGAAATCGGTTTATAAATAACGAAGATATAGCCAAAAACGTTTCGACCTATTAGAACCATATGGTTGCTAAGCAACGCCAAATGTCGAAAAAATGAACGACATCGATTGAAAACGATAAACTTGCCAAAATCGACCCTTTCAACTGTTCGTATTCGGCGTACCATGACTTGATCACAAATAAGTTGTGTGTGTTATCAACGAACATGGGTTTGATAGACTTCCGAATTTATTTAAATGTTTTATCGATTTTTTTCTGTCAAAGGAGAAAAGAGAAAAGTGTTTTAATCTAGGAAATTACAACCATTGCGGTTACGAAGCGGTAAATTTTAATTTTAATTTTATGAAATCTAATTCACGGAAGATTAATTTTTTTTAATGCTAAATATAAAAATACATATAGGTTTTTGAAGTACAAAGCTCTCGACCGAACTTTATTGTTTGTAAACAATCGCAATATATCGACTTAGTCCATTGAAATGTTACAATTTTAAGGCCTTACCTTGCGTTTCTCAGAGGACGCAATTTTATTATTGGGATGTGTAGGGAGGGTCACTAGAAGCTTAACTCCAAGTTTGTGGGGTTGCAACCCTTGTCCCGCGGCCGCCATATTAGAAAAGGGGTGCAAACTCCTTTTTTGCTATATCTCAGAAACTATCAATCTCCCAGGAAATTTGTAAAGACATAATTTGTGGAAAATCGAATTGTCTACAATTTTGATTCTATAACTTTTTACCATAAAATGAAAATTAAAAAAGTTATTAACAAAAATAAGAGAAAATTTCTCAACAAATTCTCTTTTTTGCTGTATAACTTTTTATTTTATTATTTTACAATAAAATGACCTCATACCAATCTTGTAGATGGTCTTTTAACAAACATTTTAGCTATAATTTTTTAATTTTATGCATTTATGGCGGTTTTCGAGCGCTTCAAAGTAGACCGGATTTTTACTACTCGTAACAATCGCGTGAAAACGAAACGTTAGCCTCACTTTTATATAAACTTTTTTAGACAATGCGTTTGACATTTATTGAAACATTCCTATGTTATTACTTTCTTATTATTGACCCTTTTCCCCACCACCTATGAGGTAGAGTCTGAGGCGCATTTTTCGTACGTGGTATCCCCAGTAGGCCTATTCCACGGAAAACTTCTAGGCGAGAAAATGTTGGGCATAATTATATATGTTAATAGTTATTTTCAGCTATTCTTTTCTAATTTTTTTGGATGGTCCAGGCTGCGGTTCAGGATCAAATTCAGTATCAAAAATGAAGTTTCGGGGAATGACGGATGTTGAAATTGGAGTCATCGTTGGTAATTCATCTTCGAATTCATGTTCTTCCATTAATTTAGACATTTCCATCACGTTGCTGCAGGTTTCTCCAGAACAATTAAGGCACACTACAGAGCATTTCAGACCTGCTTTTCTGCAACCGCACATGCTTCCACAATTTCCTTTGCATCTGCAGAAAATCAATTTCATTAGATCGGGGGGTGCTGGAGGCTTGGAAGTTTGGATTGGCATCAAAATGTTTCCATGCTTTTTCCAGCCCCAATCTTCAGGATCACAGTGTTTTCGAGCCACGACTGGACCTGGTGATACACTCGGAGACTGTGGAAACGGGCTGCATCTTGTGTTGGAGGAAGCGATGATAGACTGAATGTATTTTTGGTCACTGTCTTGGCGAATCGTTTATATCTCATTACATCTCAGTTGTCCAGAGTATCCTCTTTATTTCCACCGTATAAAGCTACGAAAAACGTTCGCCAATGACAGTGAGTAAAGATGGATCGACTTTGTCACTGAGAAATAGCGCTGTACCGCTAGCTAACTCAAGATGTTTCTCCATTATTTTTATGAATTTTAGTTTGCCTATGTTATAGGCGGGATGTTGTGTCACATCCTGAGAAAGCATGGAGAAACAGCAAATTCTCAGCAATGACATCTCCATATATAAAACCTGAAGGGCTATATAACTTCAGAAACAGTTTGAAAAAATTGTTCATTGTCCACATCGTTTTTGGATTTTGCTCTAGCAAGCAAAGCTTTTACTCCTTTAGCTTTCACAGTTCTTACTTTAATGTCCCCAAAAATTTTTACAAATGAAACAATCACTCATGATGCACACTTAAAGAAAGTCAAAATGCTTATCACTGAATTAAAAATTTTGGCAACAAAACTCTTAATTGTACCTATGAAATTGAAAATACTATTCACAATATTGAACACGTCTATACGTGTTGAAACATGTAGCACAACTGATAGAATAAATAAAAGACGACGAAACAGCTGAAGTTTTCTGGTAAGAAAAGGATCAATAATAAATAAGTATTAACATACGATTGTTGCAAGAAATGTCAAAAGCATTATATTAAAAAAAAAATTATCTAAAGGTAAAGCTGACGTTTCGTTTTCACGGGATTCTTACGAGTAGTAAAAATCCGGTCTAATTTGGAGCGCTCGAAAACCGCCATAAATGCATAAAATTAAAAAAAATTATAGCTAAAAATGTTTGTTAAAAGACCATCTACAAGATTGGTTTGAGGTCATTTTATTGTAAAATAATAAAATAAAAAGTTATAGAGCAAAAAAGAAAATTTGTTGAAAAATTTTCTCCTATTTTTGTTAATAACTTTTTTAATTTTCATTTAATGATAAAAAGTTATATAAACAAAATTGTAGACAATTCGATTTTCCACAAATTATGTCTTTACAAATTTCCTGGGAGATTGATAGTTTCTGAGATATAGCAAAAAAAGGAGTTTGCACCCCTTTTCTAATATGGCGGCCGCGGGACAAGAGTTGCAACCCCACAAACTTGGAGTTAAGCTTCTAGTGACCCTCCCTACACATCCCAACAATAAAATTGCGTCCTCTGATAAACGCAAGGTATAATGTAACTTTTGAATGGACTAACTATATTTATCTTTTTTTTTGTTTTGTATTCAATTCTTTAGTCTTCCATAAATATGTTTGGAACATTGCTTTTTTTTAATATATACCTACAGTGGAACTTCTTTATATCGAACTTCTTTAAGTCGATTTTTTCTATAACTCGAATTTTTAAAGGAATAATTGCGCCAAGTTCGCATTTTATATTAAAAATTGTTTTCATATCTCGAATTTCTCTATAACTCGAATTAAAATTCGCAAGTGTTAACACTCGTTAATTTCTTTTACTCGATGTTTTCTATATGGTATGGTTTTAAACACAGGTACGAGAAAAGAATTATTGCTGTTACCTAAACAAATGAATATTCTTAAAATTTAACTTTAGTAATCTTCGCTAAGAACCAATAATTAGTTTTTAAATTATTAAATAAATAATTAATTTTTAGTATTCCGTTGGAAACAGTCAAAAAAATTTTAAAAGATTCTCGATTTTGACCGATTTTGGTGGTTGGAATTAGCACCGGTTTCGGACGTACTAAGGCCTAATAGGATCGAAAATGAACGTATTCCGCGTACTTCTTAAAAATACAAAAGTTATTGCGTTTTAAAAGTTTAATTTTAAAGCCAAATTTAATTTTCTAAAAAGGCGAAAAATTTTGTTTTAGAGGGCAAGCGATGGGAAATGACACCGGTTATAGTTGCTAGGGGTACATAGGAACATCCCCTTGCAATATAAAGCAATTCTATTTTTTTCATTTTTTGCCAAAAAAACGAATTAACATCCATGTTTTTTCTCGATTTTGGCCCATTTTGGGGGTTTTGAGTTAGCACCGGATTCCGACGTGTTAGGGTTGGAAACGTTCAGAAATGAAAGGATTTGACAAAATTCGTAAAAACGACGGAGTTACAGCATTTTGAATATTAAAAATTTTAGCAAAACTTACATTTTGAAAGCTTCGAACGCGTTTTTCTCCTAGACTTAACATTGAGACCTGTTGATTTTTTTGGACGATCGTAGGCTCCGATAAAGGGGCTTTCAGAATACCAAAAGTTTTTAAACATCCGTTCATAAATAATCGAGCTACGATTTTTCAAAGTTAAAACTTCGAAAAAATTAATTACAAGTCGAACTTCTTAAACCCGTTTTTCTCAAAAATTTCAAATAGCGCGCCTATGGTTTTTTGAGCCTATCCGAAGACAAAATATCAGGCGAATCCGAATCTTGGGATGGCCCAAATCGAGTCAGAATTTTTGGTTGCAAGAAAAAAAAATTTTTTGCCTTGTAATCTTTGAAAACATCTAATAATTAACAAATATGATCGTTTCCAACTCAAATTTTATTCTTATGTCCAAAAGAAACATGTTATTTTTTGGGACTTTTTTTAAAACTCTACAGTAAATAGTCACAATTTTTTTTTGTAATTTACAACTTTTAATTGGCATAAAATAGGACACTGCAGTTTTTAGAATATTTTCCGAATTTTTTTCTTGGAACCAAAATTTTGGCTCATTAATTTTCAGTCAATTAAGTAAATTTTTTTTATTAAATTCCAGCCCAAACTTAGAAAAAAAAATTTTTTTGCTCCACCCTAATAAATAACAAAACAAAATTATTATTTTTGAGAAGCACTATATCTATTGGGGGTGGCCGTCCACCTACTGCTGATAAGAACTTTTTTCTTATAATTTCCTTTTTTTTTATAAACTGGTACTTTATCGAAAATTTTAACTATTTTTTCCAAATTTGCTTAATTTCCTTAACCATCCATCTATTGGTCGGCTTACCATATTTTGACAATAAAATTCATATGAAAACTTTGTGTTTTACTGTATCTGGGAAGTTTCTATATCTCGAACTGTTATCATTGTCCAATGGCGGTTCGACTTAAGGAAGTTTGTCTGTATTTCGCAAATAATTTGAATACAAAGTGCCTAATGCAACTTTTACAAATATGTAGTTATTAAGTAGTCTCATAAAATAATACAGTAAAACCTCGATATAACGGACCTCTATTTAACGGACGTCGGATATAACGGACAAAAAATCCGGTCAAATGTAAAAAAAATAAAACGGCTTATTAATATTATACATGCTTAAATTCAAGTGTCGTCGCATGCAAACTATTTTTAGCGGCCATACTAATCACGTCACACGTTTAGCACGAGAATTTGAGAAATAATGGCGTCCTGCTCGTAGACTGCACATAGCCGGAGCGATAGTATATTAGTATTTAGTGTAGGTTATAATTATATCTAAATAGTGTTTTTTAAAAAAAAGTTTTGATTTATTTTAAACGTATTTTTATATAACGGGCTTTCGGCATTAACGGACACCCCCTCCCCCCAATGAGTCCGTTATATCGTGGTTTTACTGTAATTAAGTCTGCAAAGTTGTTCATTGCAACGCAACCTCTGACGAATACTTTCAAAAACACGGTTACTGAATTTCTTTTGAAGTTAATAAAACAATATTTCGCTGGGCGGCACAAAAACGCCAAGTTTCTCGGTGCATGCGTAAATCTTAGTTTGCGGTAAAAAAAGCCTTACAAAATTCTAATTCAATTCAATGATTTTTCGATATTTCGTATCGAATAACCATGAGAATATTGGTTACGCACGAGGATAAATATTTACGTCAAACTTTGTAAAATTTTATATAAAAATTTATCTGAGAAATTTCAAAAGTAAATTATTCGAGTCCACGATGACGTAAAGTCGTTCGGAAAGCGTTGCTCACGATTGAAGAAAACCTTCACCTTCCAATGTACTACACGTAGTTTTTATTTATAAATATTATGTTTATGCTCATTATTATTGAATCTTAATAAATGACCTATCCGAGTTCAAGGCATTCGTATTTATATTAAATAACTTAAATATCGGGGATTTTAAATAAATAAATGTGCAGTCAATAAACGATTATCGCAACTTTCCCCCGCACTAAAAAGTTTTCCTCGTGCGATTCGAGTTCCCGTCGATATTTTTAGGTATCGAAAAAACGAAATATAAATAATTAGATAGTATTCAAGAATTTACGCACTTTTTATCGATCTGGATTCTACGAATATGTAAACAAGTCCACCCGTTAACTTCATCCGTTTGAGATAATTAGAGGCAAAAAGTTTAACTTTGTTCACTATATTGAATTGAAATTATTCGAAAGGTTGTACGCGAACACTAAACTTTAAAATGTAATTTAGAGAACGGTACTTTTCTTGCCGACGAGACCAAGCCTGCGCCATTTTTATTTAAAAATTTTGAGGTTATATTTGAGGGTAAAATCTTAGTAGGAAACGGAAGTTGCGCGCGCACGTCTAACGGAAATTTGACAGTATGAAGTTAATCGTCGAAGAAAGTAAATTAATAATTGTGAATCGTGCTTTAAACCGAGTGTGCACATTCGAGCTCAAAGTGGCACATTCCGATCTCGGGAAAATGAAGCGCGCCGCTCCGCGTCGCGCTTCATTTGCCTCCCTCGCTCGGAAATGTGCCACTTTTCGCTCGAATGCGCACATCCTCGTATTTATTAGATTTATCTACTTTGTTCGTCGCTCTTTCAAAATTAAAAATTAATTTTATTTCGGTAAATATCGATTTTGTTCCAAAAAATGTATTTTTACCATAGCAATGAGTGGGAGCGAGCGAAAAGATACAACAATCTCATAAGTACGAGTGAGAGGGAACGATTAAAATTATTCAACTACTTTTTCGTCTAACTTATTGGCTTAAATTATTGTGAATCGTGCTTAAAACCGAGTGTGCACATTCGAGCTCAAAGTGGCACATTCCGATCTGGAATGAAGCGCGCCGCTCCGCGTCGCGCTTCATTTGCTCCTCGCTCGGAAATGTGCCACTTTTCGCTCGAATGCGCACATCCTCGTATTTATTAGATTTATCTACTTTGTTCGTCGCTCTTTCAAAATTAAAAATTTATTTTATTTCGGTAAATATCGATTTTGTTCCAAAAAATGTATTTTTACCATAGCAATGAGTGGGAGCGAGCGAAAAGATACAACAATCTCATAAGTACGAGTGAGAGGGAACGATTAAAATTATTCAACTACTTTTTCGTCTAACTTATTGGCTTAAATTATTGTGAATCGTGCTTAAAACCGAGTGTGCACATTCGAGCTCAAAGTGGCACATTCCGATCTCGGGAAAATGAAGCGCGCCGCTCCGCGTCGCGCTTCATTTGCTCCCTCGCTCGGAAATGTGCCACTTTTCGCTCGAATGCGCACATCCTCGTATTTATTAGATTTATCTACTTTGTTCGTCGCTCTTTCAAAATTAAAAATTTATTTTATTTCGGTAAATATCGATTTTGTTCCAAAAAATGTATTTTTACCATAGCAATGAGTGGGAGCGAGCGAAAAGATACAACAATCTCATAAGTATGAGTGAGAGGGAACGATTAAAATTATTCCACTACTTTTTCGTCTAACTTATTGGCTTAAATTATTGTGCATCGTGCTTAAAACCGAGTGTGCACATTCGAGCTCAAAGTGGCACATTTCGATCTCGGGAAAATGAAGCGCGCCGCTCCGCGTCGCGCTTCATTTGCTTCCCTCGCTCGGAAATGTGCCACTTTTCGCTCGAATGCGCACATCCTCGTATTTATAATAAACTAGCCGTTTCCCGCGACTTCGTTCGCGTCTATTATTAATGTATAAAACACTGGTAACACTAAAATTATTTGAAAATTTTGATTTTTATTTGATTAATTTTATGATAAATTGACATAATTCTAATAGTTTAAATAAATTAGAAAACTTCTATAAATTGTCAAACTCCCAGATTATTTTCTTATTTATTTGTAAAAGTAGCACTTTTAAAAAAATCATATTTCCTAAAGAGGTGAAAATAACAGAACGGCACTAATTGGACATAATTAACGAATATATAGACTATATTTCCTGAAAATTTCAGATGGTTATTTTTTCTCCAACATGGGTTTTTTTGGGGTCAAAGTTGAGCTTTTTTCAAAATTATCAATGTTCACAATTTTTTTTTTTCGTAGAATATTTTATTCTAGGACAATTATAATTATGTCACGACATCACATGGGTTAGTACTTTATTGTAAAAAAAATCAATCCTTAATATGCAACAGGGTTGACACAGCGTCCAATCAAATATCGTAAAAATGAGAAAAAATTGTGGAAATGTCGGATGGTCACTATCTTGTTCCTAATTGTTTTAGTTCAATTTTCTTGTATTATATAAAATGGCCATTTATGACCCTTTCAAATAAAAAAAGAACCATTTCAATGCCTGTACTAAATAAAAAGGTACAGCCCATTATGTACAAGTATGAAATTGACCCAATTTTTGACTTCGGATGGGCACTGTTCAGAAGTTATACAATAAAAAAAAATAAATGGTGGTGGTTTAGCGTTTCTGGCACCACAAAGATTATCTACAATTTTTTTTATTAAAATTAAAAATCATGCGGCACACCCCATTTGTTGATTTCATATGGAATGACCCTTATATATAGTAGTATAGAAACAAATAAGACAGGCGAGGGGCAATCATTTTTAATTGTTTTTTAATTTTCAGAAATAAATTTTAGTTCGTTCGTACTAATGCGTAAACCTTCGAGTGCGTACGTGCGCCTGGCAACTCCTCTTAGCTTCATCCACACCAAATGAAGGTCATTCGAACTTATACGGGAAAAACTAAAAAACATTAATTAATGAATTTTTAGATATTTATATAGCCGATTAAAACCAAATTTTACAGGAACACGCATCACTATAAGTGTAAGATTTCTGCCAAATTTGATAAAAATCGGTAAAGCCGTTTAAGAGTCTATAGGGTACAAAGCAAATCACATCTCTCTTTTATATATATATATATATATATATATATATAAGATAGATAGATAGATAGATAGATAGAAGGAGAAGATAGATTAAACAGCCATATCGTTTAAAATTGAAACGTGGATTGGGGAACAGCTGTTCTGTAGATCCTCTATTTCCCTGGCAATTTTTTTACATTTTAATATCGAAGAATTTTTGTTTTTAAATAGAAATCGATTACATTTTTTATTACTGGTTCACTTTTAACGTTAACAAATTTTTCTATCGACCCAGAAGAGACGTTTCCTAACGTCTTGCAAAATTCTTTAAAACCGAGTGCCTAAATTTTCCTCAAAATCTAGATTGCCTTGATCATAATTTATGAAGAGAAAGTAGCAATAAGATGTTTTTTTTTAATTGGAAAAAATTAAACAAATTAACTTCAATAATAATCAATCAACGTATTTAAAAAAAAATCTGTGGGAGTTCGTATTTTTAATTTATTATTCGTTTTTTTTTGTAAATTTTTAAAGTTGTAAACTTCTGCGTCATTTCGAATGCGATTTTTTAATTTGCCATAAATAAAAAGGCCAACAAAAAAAATTCGATTCGTTCTGTGACAGCAGGAAATCCCTTACAAATTCAGCCATGCATGTACCACCATAAAATACCTAAATGTTTATTTTTGTTCTTCGCCACACATTAAACATCGAACAATGAACTATTGAAATAGGAAGTTTTTCCTCGATTTTTAATTATTAAAACAATAATAAAAATTGATGGTTGTCATTCACGTTTTAACAATTGCACGTTTTTCTATTTTTGCATCTCGACTACGGGCGATTCTCCGTAAATTGAACGTTGCGCAATTCGAACAACTGCGTTTCGATAATTCCAACGAAGGCCCCGGATGTACGCAGAAAATTTAATTTGAAAAAAAAAACAATGGAAAAAGCTCGAAAAGACCACAAAAAAGAAAATTTTAAAAAATGCATCCTGTCTTTTTTTCCACAATAGATTTTTTGAAATACAGTGTAACCTGGGTAACTGGGATCTTAAGGTACCTAGCATTTTTTCTCACCGAAAGGGGTTTTCCATTTACGCGGTTTCCCAAATAACCAGGTTTTAAAGAACAAATGTTTCATTTCCAGAGGTTATACAAAAAAGCAGTTGAATAATTTTTTATCGTTTCCTCTCGCTCGCCCTGACGAGATTGTCGTATCTTTTCGCTCCCTTCCACTCAATGCTATGGTAAATATATTTTTTCCAACATAAAATCGATATTTACCAAACTAAATTGAATTTTTTGATGTGAAGGAGGTAAGGATAAAGTAGATAAATCTAATAAATACGAGGATGTGCGCATTCGAGCGAAAAGTGGCACATTTCCGAGCGAGGGAGGCAAATGAAGCGCGACGCGGAGCGGCGCGCTTCATTTTCCCGAGATCGGAATGTGCCACTTTGAGCTCGAATGTGCACACTCGGTTTTAACGGCGATTCACAATAATTAATTTACTTCCTAAACAATACTACTTTATACTTCTACTATAACTGCATTTAGTATTCGTTATTACATTTACTTTATCTATCTTTGTCTTTCTCTCTAAGGCGACCACCTCTACAAACGACCAATTTGAGCAAGAACAGACGCTGGTCGTGTTAGAGAGGATTTACTGTAATTTATAAAATTTCAACTTTCCAATTTTGTGATAATACTTCGGACAACTGCTCGCCGCACTTCGGCGAGGTAAAATTTTAGCAAATTTCGTTTCGGCTTGCGAGTCGTCGTAACCAGAAAAATTGCGAAAAAAAACCTGCCTCGATAAAGGTCCCTAACGGAATAAATAACCGAAAAGGGCGAGAATTTCTAGTGCACTCGAAAAATATGGCCGGGCACAAAAAGCACTCCATCAAACGTAACTACGGGCGCGGGTAGCTTTATCTGCGGGTTGCGTCTAAATATCCGGGGGTAGTTGCTCGTATAGGATTTCAGGGTGCGACTTTAATCTAATAAACCTAATAAGTTTAAATATGGAATTGCCGTGAACGAGATATGGAATAAATTTTACATAAAAATTTGCATTTGCGGCTCCCGTTGAGAAAATCACAACTTACTTCATTATAACTTGGGCAAAAAAAAAAAATCAAAACAAAGTTAGTTTAAATTAAAATTTAAAATGCATACATTATTTTTATTTTATACATACATATTAAAAATTAAACACAATTTTTTTTGGTGACCGGGATAACATAAACTTTTTGATAATCATTATTATGAATACCGATTTATTAAAGCCATATAAATGAATTTTTTTTCAAAAAAATTAAAAAACCCATAGAAATCGCATATCAACTATGCCAATTAGCAATGAAGCAAATGACCTCTTTCTCTTTCTTTTTTAAAGCATATGGAAACGACGCTGTGTTGCCATCTACTGGAAATTGAAATGCATTTTTCTCGAAATGCTTTAGATTTAGGACATATTGTATATAAACTTTTACTGTTTAGATTGTTGTCAGGTTACACTCGGCACAGGTTCAGCATCTATTTGTGTGACACCCTGTATAATAATTCGATATATACAGGGTGTCAGACTAATAGGTACTGCGACTTAACCGGACGATACCTGACACCAATATAAACAGTAAAGGTTGGCATGCAATATGTTCTAAATCTAAAGAATTTCGAGAAAAATGCAATTTAATTTTTGAATAAATGGCAACACAGCATCGTCTTACAGATGTTTAAAATGATTAAAAAGAAATTAATTTTTACTTTTTTTAAATAATGAAAGATTTATATTCTTAAGGACAATTTTGACGTGAGCTCTCTGTCGCTCTCTCTCTTCTGTGGTACTCCTCTTAACATGATTTATTTGTATGGATCAAGCTCAGAAATTTTGTAATTTTCTTTGTTAGATAATTTTAATTGTACTAAATTTTATTTGGCAAATGAACACGATTTGTTTAACATTTCAAGATGAGGCTCTTTGTAATACAAATCAAATGTCGGAAATAATTTTTTTTTTCGTATTCCTTTATACATAATCACTATTGATTCCGACAAGGGCTTCATCTAGGCCTCTTTTTGTGCCGGTATGCTAGAGACACAGGGCACTTGGACGATAAGCTTTAGGGAACAGTAATTACGCCTAAATTGCTTTTTTTTGTACTTAAACCCAACAGGGCTTATAAAATTTTCAATACAAGCTGTGCGCATTCGCGAAATAACTTTACATTGATTTTTTTAATTGTGAATGTCAAGTAAGTACTATTTTATGTTTATAAAAATTGAAATAAATGTTCTGAATAGTTTTTTTTATTGTTTATACAGTGTCTCTGGACTGTTCATCCAAAACCATATTAACCTTCCCCAGGTGACTAATTGTCACATGCCATAAATGAAATAAAATCTACAAAATTGTACTTTATGACAGTGAAATGATAAGAAATATATTTTAATAACCAATAATGAATAGGTTTAAGTAAAACACATATTTATTTATGCATTAGAATAGACTTTTATTAATAAAAATACAAAAACTTAACTTTTTCTTCAAGTTATAAACTATTGAGTCTTTTCTTTCAAGGACACGTGTCAATTACGATACCGAATATTAAGAAAACCTAACAAAAATTTCAGTCTTGCCTCCTTATTGAAATACAAATTAATTTCACGGCAATTTCTTAATGATTCGCAATAATTTAGACCAATCAATTACACGAAAAATTAATTGAATAATTTTAATCGTTCCCTCTCACTTACATCGACAAGATTATCGTATCTTCTCGCTCCCTTCCACTCATTGCTATGGTAAATACTTTTTTCGATAATAAATTGATATTTACTAAATTGAATTAAAATTTTTGATTTGAAGGAGCGCACGTTAAATTATAATAATATAATAAATACGAGGATGTGCGCATTCGAGCGAAAAGTGGCACATTTCCGAGCGAGGGAGGCAAATGAAGCGCGACGCGGAGCGGCGCGCTTCATTTTCCCGAGATCGGAATGTGCCACTTTGAGCTCGAATGTGCACACTCGGTTTTAAGCACGATTCACAATAATTTAGGCAAATAAATTATACAAAAAAGCAGATGAATTTTTTTAATCGTTCCCTCTCACTCGTACTTATGGGATTGTTGTATCTTTTCACTCGCTCGCACTCATTGCTATGGTAAAATTCATTTTTGAGAACAAAATCGATATTTACCGAACTAAATTTAATTTTTTGATTTTGAAAGAGCAATGAACAAAGTAAATAAATCTAATAAATACGAGGATGTGCGCATTCGAGCGAAAAGTGGCACATTTCCGAGCGAGGAGGCAAATGAAGCGCGACGCGGGCGGCGCGCTTCTTTTCCGAGATCGGAATGTGCCACTTTGAGCTCGAATGTGCACACTCGGTTTTAAGCACGATTCACAATAATTTAGGCCAATAAATTAGACGAAAAATCAGAGAATATTTTAATCGTTCCCTCTCACTCGGACTCATGAGATTTCTGTATCTTTTCGCTCGCTCGCACTCATTGCTATGGTAAAAATACATTTTTTGGAACAAAATCGATATTTACCGAACTAAATTTAATTTTTTGATTTTGAAAGAGCGACGAACAAAGTAGATAAATCTAATAAATACGAGGATGTGCGCATTCGAGCGAAAAGTGGCACATTTCCGAGCGAGGGAGGCAAATGAAGCGCGACGCGGAGCGGCGCGCTTCATTTTCCCGAGATCGGAATGTGCCACTTTGAGCTCGAATGTGCACACTCGTTTTAGGCTCAGTTACCAACGTCCCGTTTTAACAAAAAAAATTGTAGTATATTGTAGTATATTCTGCATGATGATGTGTATGTATTTGCTTTATTTTTAAATATTTTTCGGTTTAGTATGTATGTTTCTATTATACGTTTTAAAAAATCTATGTCATATTTGATGATTGCATCGGAATTATGTATTGGCTTGGAGGCGGTTTTGTAATAGTAATATCGGGAACCCTCCCGGGGAATATGATAATGCATAAGGTTCGTTCACATTTTTTTTTTAATAAAGAAGTTATATGAAGCCTTTTATAGTAGTTCTAAAATACTTTATACCAACGTAAAAACTAAATGTTTCGACAAATTCATAACTTTAACAAATATCTATGTAACTTAATTTTTTTCTTGGTTTTGTAAATGTACGTAATAAAATGTATGCAAAAAAAAAGGTAATATAACTAGTTTAAAACGGTCAATATACTATAAACGCAATAAGAATTTTTATTGACAATCAAAAGTTCAGGCAAGTTCGCACAACAGATGCTTTTTACGAAGTTTCTTAGACAATTTTTTACAACTTCTTTTATCTGTCAATTTTTATCATTTGACTAATGTATAAAATAGCTCAGAACTTGAATTTAGTCAAATCAATTGTTCAGAATATTATTTAAAAATTGAAGGTATTGCTACTGGTAAATCCTACTAGCGATACAATTTCACTTAAATTGTTTACACTGGTCATACATTTAAGATTTAAAATTGGGAAGATAGAGGAATAACTATAGATGTAGATAAATCAAATAATCTCAGATAGGCGGGCGCTTTGATAGTTGAAAATAGGAAAGACTCGGAAAAAATGATAAATGTATCAAAAGAAAAATATCCTCAAATTTGCCTAGCGATCAATATGGAAAAACAAAGATATACATATTTAGGGCAAAAAATACGAAATGATAAGGAATTAAATGGAACTGATCCTGAGACACGAACAAGAATGGTGTTGGCGGCCTTTGGTAAACTAGCTGGGCCGCCCGGCTTCGCACGGGTATTGCGATTTCGAAGTAAAAACTAATTTTTTTTCAAAATAAAATATGGCCTACGTTACTCAAGGATAGTGTCTTCTACCTGTCAATTCAAGTCCCGTCAAAATCGGTTCAGCCGTTTCCGAGATATACGGACGGACAAACTGACAGACAGACAGACAGACAAAAATTTTAAAAACGCGTGTTTGGGCTTTAGTAACATTCAAATAACCATATGAGTTTAACAAAAAAATCTTTATTTTGAAATCACAGATTATATTTATAGATTAAGATATATGTATATGTTACAGTCAAAGCGTGCGTTTCAGTTAGAGTATAGGCTAACTAGGTAAACTATGCGTTTACTACCTTCTGTAGTAAATGTGTTGATTTTGGGCGAAAGAAAGCTTTTGCATTTATAAAACTTGCGCAGTGAGTGTAAACAAACAAAATTTCAAACATAACCTACTTATTGGCGTTATTTGTTAAAAGCCTTTATAGTATTTATAGTTTTTTCATATTTATATAAAGGATGTTATAGTTTTTCAGTAAATAATGCAATGCGATTTTTTTATAAATTTATAACCATCTAGAACTAAATACTATTAAGTATTAAACAAATCAAAAAATATTTATATGTGATAATAATTAGTTAGATTTTACTCTAAACGTTAGGAACTTTATATTACTAAGTATTAAACAAATCAAAACAATATTCTTAGGTAATAATAATTAATCAGTTCGAGTTCATTAGAAACATTATATTACTAAGTATTAAACAAATAAAAAAAAAAATTCCTAGGAAATAATAATCAGTTAGATTTCACTATACTCTGTCCGGCCAACAGAAATAGTTAAGCCACTCCCACAAATGTGCGCTAAATTTAAATATAAAGTTCCTAATGTTTAGAGTAAAATCTAACTAATTATTATTACATAAGAATATTTTTTGATTTGTTTAATACTTAATTGTATCCTTTATATAAATATGAAAAAACTGTAACATATATACGCGCGTTAGAAGTTATACTTCTTTGCTATAAATATATTACTTTCAATCATTCTTTTGTGGAACGTGTAAATATTTCCTTTGAGTTAAATTTTTTTTCGTCTTTTATCGACGCCGAAAATATAATGCTAGAATGTGAACTGACAGTTCAGTAAAGTACACAGGAAGACTTGAACTATTTAAAAACAACCTTGTATAAGTACATTCATATTTCATCATTACTATATTTATTATTCTGTTACATGTTTTCAAGGAGCACAAGAAATATCGTTGTTAATTACCATTTATAAATGTATAACCATTAAAAATGTATTCGTCTTTCAATTTGTAACACGACTCAAATTTTTAATGACAACAAACAATCGATTTGGAGAAGCTACACCAATTTCCGAACGAACCATTTCGATTTTTTCGATCGCGCTTTACGAAATAATCAGGTCTGCTATTTGTAGATTAAAAGTGCGGTTGAAGTAATTGTGAATTAAACGTTTATGACTCATCGACGTTTAATACGGTTTAGTTTAATGGACTTGCAGGTAGAGAGCGCTTCGTTTTAATTGCTTTGTTATCATTGTTGTTATTTATCGCAGACAAAGTCTAGGTTCCGGGCCGTTTTACGCGATCGTCGTTGACTAAGCACGTCAATTGAATGTTATTGGTTTTTAAATTAATTTAAACCTGATTATTGATAACCGAGGTCGAACGACTTGTAATGGAATTTCGGAAAAAAGATTGTGTCAACGAATAAATTAATACGCCTTTGATTAGTTTTATTTTTGCTATTCTTCTAGTTTTTTTATATTTTGTTGCTCTGTGTCAGTGATAAAAACAAGTATCCCTTGAAATTTTAGAAGTGCTGTTTTTGCTATATACAGTCGAACCTCGATAAGACGAATTTTTGACAACTCGAATTATTTTTAGATTACCTTTAACTTCGACGTATCGAGGTTCGGCTGTATATTTTTATTCTAATTTTTATATCGTAGTATTTTATCGCATAAATTCGATTTCCGAATAATGTTTAATATAGCATAATTATATTTGGCGTCATGACTAAGAAAAACGAGTTTTCTTCTAATATTTAAGTCATTTAACATTAGGAAAAATCGAGGTATAACTCAATGGCGTCGAACGGGGGAGGAGTATCGGGCTGCAGCCACCCCCTCGGAATACTTCGTAATTAAAACAAATCAACGGCGTGATCGATTTCTTCATAAAAAATATTGGTGAAATTTTTAAATGGAATACCTATACCTATAAAAAAAATAATTACATTTTTTTAGACATGTACGTCATCTTGCCCCACCTCTGGGGCACGACGACGTACCATATGGGGCAAGATGATGATTACGGTAGGATGCCAACACAAATTTGACAGTTTTTTTTGCCAATTTTAGAGAAATGGGTCAAACTAATCGTGTCATTTATGGTACACTGGATACTTCTATTATTTCAATAATTTAAAAATGTTTTGTTTGATAAAATATTACCAGCAAGAAATTATTTATTTAATAGTAAGGTACAAGTACCGGTTTTGGACACTGTACCAGTTGTGGAGATTTTCCACTTTATTTTGACAAATGTCAAATAGAAGAATTATCGCTACTGCTATAAGTGTAATTAATGTATGTTTAACTACGATAGAAACATCAATGATGTTTTTTTCGTATTTTTTAAGGTATTTTATCAAAATTACTCAAGTGACTAAAACTGGGCCTGATGTGTCCAAATCCGGTACTTTTACCTTATACAATTTTTTTATCACACCAGCATCGAAATGTTTTGCTACTTCTTCTAAATCATGTATAAAACATGTATAATTATTTGTTAAAATAGAAATGCCACTTATGTTTAATTATTTTTGACTTTAACAATGTTTTATTAATTATAAATAAGTCGTTGTTAGGTAATACGAAAAAGTTTGACATACGCGAACAAAATTGAAGCATTCGTAGTTATTTTTTAGCCGAGAGAGAATGTGACACTTTCGTCCCGAAAATAGGGTCCGAAACTGCGCTTTCGATCCCGGTGTGATGAAAAATACCCTTTTTTAGATAGTCAACTACTATTCGTAATTATTTTTTTATCTTTGAATTGAAACGTTATTTCCTACGCATACATATTTAATGTCATACATACTCTTAAATGATGATTTGTTTTAGTGAATCATCTAAATCATTTCTAGTCATTGTTGGATCTTTTTAAATTATATCTTTGCGAACAAAAGGTTTGTTCTATTGTATTGTTCTGTAACAAATGAGTTGTTTTAATACCTAACAGTTTTGAAGTCATGCGTGGAAATCTTAAGAATTGACGTTTTCGTAGAAAATTAATCTTAAAACGGCAGAAACACGCATAAGAATTCGGATTGGACAATTTCTTACGTAACTATGGTTACTAATTTACGCCATTTTATCATTGTCGTGAAGTTTCTAGAAGTTTTTTAATAAAAAACTGGAGCGCCAAATTCAAAATGTGCAGAAACTTAAAATAATCACCTCGCATTTTTTTTTCAAATTCAAAAACCCTATAAAGCCAAACTCAAATTAACGTAGAAAATTTAATTAAGGTAAGTGACCCCTCTACCGGCCACTTCGCTAAAAAATCTGAAATGCATTATTACAAGTTCATGAACAACATTTAAACAAATATTAAAACATTGGTTATTTTTGAAATATAATATAAACGTAGTTTGAATAGTGTAAAAAGTGATTTTAAAATCAAAAATAAAAAATTTGTTCATCAATTTGCTAAAACATTGATTTCTTAAAAGGTATGTTGAGGTTTTTTTTGACAAGTGATATTAAATATAAAATAACAACTATAAAATCAAAAAATATTTTTGAGTTAATCAGTATGGGGTAAAATAATGAAATAAAAAAACAAATTAATATTTTTTTATTAATTTAAACTAAAAATAAGGTGACCGAGAATACGTACAATAAAATTGACTTTGCATGCACAATCAAAAGAATACCATAACAGCAAAAAAACTCTAAAATAAATAAATTATAAGATTAAATAAAAATACTTCTTTTATTCGATTATATTTATTTTCCAATAATAACAATTATTTAGGCCAATAACTTAGAAGAAAAATCAGTAGAATAATTTTAATCGTTCCCTCTCACTCGTACTTATGAGATTGTTGTATCTTTTCGCTCGCTCGCACTCATTGCTATAGTAAAAATATATTTTTTGGAACAAAATCGACATTTACCGAACTAAATTTAATTTTTTGATTTTGAAAGAGCCGGGAACAAAGTAGATAAATCTAATAAATACCAGGATGTGCGCATTCGAGCGAAAAGTGGCACATTTCCGAGCGAGGGAGGCAAATGAAGCGCGACGCGGAGCGGCGCGCTTCATTTTCCCGAGATCGGAATGTGCCACTTTGAGCTCGAATGTGCACACTCGGTTTTAAGCGTGATTCACAGTAATTAATTTACTTTCTTAGACGGCTAACATGTTAAATTAGCTGTGCGCACGCAACTTTCGCTTCCTCCTCAAAATTTTACTTTCAAGGCACCAAAAGAAGTATAACTTCAAAAAAAATTATGCGTTCAATGATATTATGCAATTGAAAAAAGGAAACTAATTTATTTATTAAAAAATAGAGTTAAATATAGTTGTTTTTGTATTGTGACCGTTGTTAATACTTCATTTTAAAAATACCGAACAATTAGTATATGAAAAAGTAAATAAGAACGATGCAAAAGCAGTTAAACTAATAACGCTAAGCAAAATCGAAAATAACAAATACAACTAGACACTTCTTTGTAGAATCCAATTTTTTTCCTTGTCAACTTAAATTAAAATTTCGCAGTTTGCATTATTTTTGACACCTCGTTAACACTTCAACATCGGGGTTTATTACAATTACAAATTTCGTAGTATGTGTAGTAAAAGATCGTTTATCAGACAGTTCGTGTAAGAGGGACGTCCCTTAGAAACGGAAATGATTTGAAGTAGCAATTAGAACTAATATGGTGACCCCATACATCTCCAGCTAAGGGAGCTATTCCACTCGCAACATTGCCAGATATTGCCTTTCGGAAGAGCCATAACCAAGTTGGTAAATTAGTTTCCTTTTCGTTTCGACCAAACAGAATACAGTAAGCCCTCGACATTCGCGAGGGTTAGGTTCCAGAAAAACTTCGCGAATATCGAATTCGCGAATTTTAAGTCTATCTTAACCCCTTGACATACAATGACGTCTAGGAGACGTCAATCGTATAGGGTGTCATTGTAGATTTTGACGTCTCTAAGACGTCAAGAACTGTATTCAATTTTATGTTGCGAAAAACGTTTGTTTTCAACAATAATTTTGTTAAAAGACACAAAATTGGCGATTTAGGAATTTTGTTATTAATATAATTCTGTAATATTTATTTGCGAATTGTGAGAAAGTAAATTAATTCTTGTAAAGTGTGCTTAAAGCCGAGTGTGCGCATTCGAGCTCAAAGTGGCACATTTCCGATCTCGGGAAAATGAAGCGCGCCGCTCCGCGTCGCGCTTCATTTGCTTCCCTCGCTCGAAAATGTGCCACTTTTCGCTCGAACGCGCACATCTTCGTATTTATTTAATTTGTTTAAACTACTTTTTGGATTTAAAAAGGAATGTATTGAAATAAAACGACATATGCGCAGTAACATATAGTTTGATAACCACTGGTCTAGCTATACAAAAGCGCAATATAGCGCGTCGTTATATTTAATTTAGTCGCGCCTAAGAAGTATTACTTCTCACTTGCGTACATAAGTTTTTTTTACATAGAATGAAATTCAGTTTTAATCATTTAGCAAAATTATTAAAGTAAACTCGAAAAATAAATTATTTTAAGTTTTTAGACAACTCAAATTAAATAAATTAATAACTTGGAAAATTTTTAAAATATATTTAAGAACTTTAAAAAATTTTTAATTATTAATTGGTTTTGTATAACACAAATTGAATAAAACAAAACTTTATTCGGTAAATTTAAAAGGAAATTTTAATGAAAAAATTATTATGTATTTTCAGAAAACTCAAATAGAGTAAATACAGAATTTGTGGTTTTTCAAAACACTTTGAAGATCACTAATTTACTCAAATAAAATTAATATTGGAGAAAACTCAATAAATAAGTTATCTTAATTGTTCAGAAATATTAAATACAGTCAAACCTCGATAGGTCGAAGTTTAAGAGAAACTAAAAACAATTCGCGTTATCAAAAATTCGAGCTATCGATATAAAAATATTTTTTAGTTTATGTTTTTAAAATTTACTTATTGTTTTTTTTTTCTTAATAATTTTCTAGTGATTTCTTGCTAAAACCTAAATCTTGTGTCTTGAACAAGTTGTAATTAGGCTTAATTTATGGAATAATTCAATTTTTAAATATAAAAAAATATTTATATGTTATATATTATATGCATCAAAATTTTAGAGTGACTTAGGTGGGGAATGTTAAAAAAAGATTGGAAACACTGCTCTACATATTTCAAAATATTTTAAAATTATTAATTATTTATTTTATGTTATTTGTGTATGCTCATAACAGTTAAGTTGAGCCAAATTAATAGTTTTTTTCGGACCCATCAAATTTGGTTTTGTTTGTATGTCAAGGGGTTAATGTGGAAATGGGGGGGGGGGGTTACATTCCACGACGCTTGATATACGTTGTATATACATACAAAACAAGTTACATATGTATATACAAGTTTTAATAATTTTTAATTAAACTACCATCAATTTACTGAATTTTGGTGATGCGGGGGGTTGTTCATGTAATTCTTCGGCTCTCAGAACGAAACCAATACGAGATATGAAATTATTACTGCACAGAAAAAAGAATATCTTGGTTCAAAACAAAAATTGCACTGAACTGAAAAAAAAATTCGTGTCACCAGAAATCAGTCATTTTCTTGATATAAAAAAAATTCTTGAACTAAAGAAAAAGCTTTCTTGAGACAAGAAATTATTGTATTAATAAATGTACATTCACCTCATAAGAAATTTTACTGTTGAACCAAGTATGACTAAATTCTTGTTGAAGGATTTTTTTTTAATTCAAAATTGTCGAAGTCAAGGAATTATTTTACTTCACTCAAGAATTTTTAATTTTAAATTGTTAATGGTTCCGCGAATAGCGAGTACACAGCTCGCGAATGTCGAATTTTTCCGCATTTTAATAATCGCGAACATCGAAACCGCGAATGTTGAGGGATTACTGTATTGTCAAACATTTATTCGTAAATTTATACATCAGCTCCATCTCTCCTTTCGCATTTTAAAAGTTTACGAGCCAACTTCGAAAACTATTCGAGAGGAGGTTAATTTTCGTTCGATCGCTTTTTTCTTCGTTTGCAATTAACGTTGGAAGTCTTATGATTTTATTTGCACGTGCTGTGGTGAATTACATGATTACATTTGAGCACGTGTTACGTATTATCGAAGCTGTGCAGAACTTAAACTTCGCAAAATACACAATTCGCGAGTCCAAAACGAAAAAAGAGAAAAACGCGCTAGGAACGAACCTATCAAGGTTGAAATAGAAGCCCCGAAGGTTCTAAATTAACGCTCATGCACCTTAACACTCCTTGTTCCGTCATTATAAAAAGAACGATCGGCAAGCGGGCTGTGGAGAGGCACGGGCGCGATGGGTCGCCAGAAAGTTGAACGTGAACCACACGGCACGAAGAAAATATGATTGGGCGATTACAGCGATTTGATGCGGACAAGGACGCTGGTGAATAACACCGCGACGTTGCCAATGGGCGAGCTAACAATAGCAAGTGCAACGATCTGACAACGCGGTGCCGTCTCGTTCGCAGTGTGGGGCTGCATGTGAGCGCAGAGGTCACATTTTAAAGTAATAACGGGATAAAGCTGACCTAGTATCCTGATACGAAGAAAGTTTAATGTTGGTAAATAACCGATCGAACTCTTTTCGCGAATAAGTAAAAATTATTAACGGAAATTAATTTAGTTTTTTTCGACGGTTTTACTTCTCTTGTCCTTTTACTTGGAGGTCTCTGCCGCGCTGCTCGAGAGTCCCTGGCGGCCTAAAAAAAGGTTAAATTATTTTTCTCTGCGGGTCAAAGGCTCTAGATAAACATCCATCCCATTATTTTTTCTTCGTCAAGTGTGACTCGCAAATATGTTGAATAATCTGTAAATAATTGATTATAATTTATTTGTGCGATCTTAATTTTACACTTTTTTTTGAAATTCTTATCTAATTTAATTTCGAGAACTTGAAATTTTGTGCGAGCGAAACAAAAAATACGAACGGGCCGCGAATAGTAGTTAATTTGATATGGTAACAAAGCGTTTATTTTTTTTTGTCTCGTTATTAATAGAGACCTTGCTAAAAATGTGTCTATTTATAAAAGACATTAACATCGTTGAACTAACACCCAAGCTCGACAATTAGCGTTGGATATAAAATTCTAGGAACAGCTACCTTGTGAATGCCATTAACATTTTCCCAAAAATAAAAAATAATTTACGATGGAAAGTTGAACGACTACGACGATATAAAAGAATCAAAATTTTTAATGTGGGTTTGCAACGAACTTCAGTTATTGGAAGAGGAGTAAAAGAATGGGTACGAGAGAGAAAGGTCAATGCATTTGCAAGGATAATATTTAGTAACTTTTGTAGAGCTTTGTGCGTTGATTTTTTTAAGTACAGTAGACTCCGCTTTATGTAATCACGGTTAATGTTATCCTTAGACTAGTCCGCGATCCCCAGTTTTTTAGAAAAAAAAAATTTAGGTAATGAATCAGCTTTAAATTTATACGGGACGTTCCTATGGACCCCAAACGGACATAGCGGGGGCCATTCTTTCCTGCCGCCCCTTCAATCCCCAAAATTTTTGAAAAACCTAAATAAATCGAAAAAAATACATTTCGACTTACAAAAACGACCATAGCGCCCTCATTTTCGATCCGATCATTAAAAACAACCCGGATTCGGAATTCCGAGACTTCTTTCTATAACATACGTGCAAAATCCGCATAGGGCGCATTGTTAATTTTTTGAGTAATTAAGGATTGAATTTTTAGGTTAATTTAGTAGGCCAAATTTTATGTTAAAAAAATTGTAGCGCTGTTATTTGTGGACAGATCTTTAAAAACTATACAGATTCGGATTCGCCAGACGTTTTGGCTTCGGATAGGCTCAAAAAACCATAGGCGTGCTATTTCGAATTCTCGAGAAAAACGGGATCTAATGGTCGGACTTGTAAATATTTTTTCTAAATTTCTACTTTGAAAAATTGTAGCTCGGCTAATTGTGAACGGATCTTTAAAACCTTTTCAGATTCTAAAAGCCCGTTTATCTGAGCGTAAGATCGTCCAAAAAAATCAATAGGGCCCAATGTTAAGTCTGGGAGAAAAACGCGTTTGAAGCTTTCAAAATGTAAATTTTGCTAAAATTTTTAATTTTCAAAATGCTCTAACTCCGCCGGGTTTGCGAATGTCGTCAAATGCTTTCATTTCTGCACGTTCCCAACCCCTACGCGTCGGAATTCGGTCCTAACTCAAAACCCCCAAAATTGGCCAAAATCTAGAAAAAACATGGATTATAACCCCTTGCGTATTTTTCAGGAAAAAAAATTTTAAGTAACGGATTTTTTTTAAATTTTTACGGGATGTTTTATGGATCCCAAACTGACATACCCGGAGCTATTCTTCCCTACTCCTCCTTCAACCCCCAAAATTTACGAGAAAACTAAATAAACCAAGAAAAACACACTTTGATTCACAAAAACAATCGTAGCGCCATTATTTTCGATCCTATCATTAAAGACGACCCGAATTCGAAAACCTTAGACTTTTTTTCATAAGATACGTGCAAAATCGGCATAGGGCGCAAAGTTAATTTTTTGAGTAATTATGGGTTGAAGTTTTAAATTCATTTTTGTGGCACAAAAGTTTATGTTAAAAAAATTGCAGCACCGTTATTTGTGAACAAATCTTTAAAAACTCTACAGATTCAGATTCACCAGACTTTTTGGCTTCAGATAGGCCCAAAAAACCATAGGCGTGCCATTTAAAATTCTCGAGAAAAAGGGGTTCAAAGAGTCCGACTTGTAATTAATTTTTTCTAAATTTACACTTTGAAAAATCGTAGCTCGGTTATTTGTGAACGGATCTTTACAAACTTTTCAGATTCTGAAAGCCCGTTTATCGGGGCGTAAGATCAGCCGAAAAATTCAACAGGGCCCAATGTTAAGGCTGACAGAAAAACGCGTTCGAAGCTTTCAAAACGTTTTACTTTCTTCGCTTACGCTTATTGTTATCAGTCGGCTAATCTAGGTCCCAAAGCGATCACATTAAGCGGCGTCTACTGTACTTAGTTCAAATACATACGATTTTTCTATTTTTCAAATCGATATATGAACGACTGCCGAAATTGATTACAAAGGTTTGGAAATGTGTTATTTTTTTACTGCTTAAGCCGTAAAATGAAAGATCACTTTTCTGAAACAGATCCCCTAAGTTTATGTCTTTAAATGTATACTTTGTACTTTTTGTAATGTTAACTCTGGAAAGCACTAAAGCTGCAAGAGTATAGTCTTTCAAATTCCTGTTTGTTTATGACTAAAACTTATCTTGCAGAATAATGAAATTTAAACGCGGTGGTGGATGGGTACCTAAATTTTTCGAAAAATAAAAGAATATTTACATTATTTTTATCTACATATGTACCTATATGAGATTTTATGAAATTTTAATAGAAACATCAAAACTTTTATGTTTTTAATTTTACTTCAGAAATTCGTTTTACTTTATTATAAAGATTGTATGTAAGTCCTGCGACTTTTAGTATACAATTTCGAAACGTTACGTTTTTTTGTCGAGACGAAATATAAGCCAACGTTCGAAAAAAAGTTTGAGCGCTTATTTTCTTTTTTTAATAATTTCACTTCATATTTAAAAAAGTTCCTGAAAGGTCTTTATTGATATACATATTACCTTATTCCATTCACAGAGATTTTCAAGGTCAGAGGTTAAAAAAATTCTGGATCTCGATATTCTATACAAAAATTATTTAATGAATTTTTTTTCATACGTGGAAGTTTGCTCATTTTTTTAAGACTTATGTACAGGGTGTTTTTGAAGTTATACTTCTTGGCAACGGAAGTTGCGCGCGCACTGCTAATGAAAAGTTGGTAGTTAAAGTTAGTCATCTAAGAAAGTAAATTAATGATTGTGAATCGTACTTAAAACCGCGTGTGCACATTCGAGCTCAAAGTGGCACATTTCCGCTCTCGGGAAAATGAAGCGCGCCGCTCCGCGTCGCGCTTCATTTGCCTCCCTCGCTCGGAAATGTGCCACTTTTCGCTCGAATGCGCACATCCTCGTATTTATTACATTTATCTACTTTGTTCATCGCTTTTTCAAAATCAAAAATTAAATTTAGTTCGGTAAATATCGATTTGTTCCAAAAAATTTATTTTTACCATAGCAGTGAGTGTGAGCGAGCGAAAACATACAACAATCTCATAAGTACGAGTGAGAGGGAACGATTAAAATTATTCTAATGATTTTTCTTCTAATTTATTATTCTAATTATTGTGAATCACGGTTAAAACCGAGTGTGCACATTCGAGCTCAAAGTGGCACATTCCGATCTCGGGAAAATGAAGCGCGCCGCTCCGCGTCGCGCTTCATTTGCCTCCCTCGCTCGGAAATGTGCCACTTTTCGCTCGAATGCGCACATCCTCGTATTTATTACATTTATCTACTTTGTTCATCGCTCTTTCAAAATCAAAAAATTAAATTTAGTTCGGTAAATATCGATTTGTTCCAAAAAATGTATTTTTACCATAGCAGTGAGTGCGAGCGAGCGAAAAGATACAACAATCTCATAAGTACGAGTGAGAGGGAACGATTAAAATTATTCTAATGATTTTTCTTCTAATTTATTATTCTAATTTATTGTGAATCACGGTTAAAACCGAGTGTGCACATTCGAGCTCAAAGTGGCACATTCCGATCTCGGGAAAATGAAGCGCGCCGCTCCGCGTCGCGCTTCATTTGCCTCCTCGCTCGGAAATGTGCCACTTTTCGCTCGAATGCGCACATCCTCGTATTTATTAGATTTATTTACTTTGTTCATCGCTCTTTCAAAATCAAAAAATTAAATTTAGTTCGGTAAATATCGATTTGTTCCAAAAAATTTATTTTTACCATAGCAGTGAGTGCGAGCGAGCGAAAAGATACAACAATCTCATAAGTACGAGTGAGAGGGAACGATTAAAATTATTCTAATGATTTTTCTTCTAATTTATTATTCTAATTTATTGTGAATCACGGTTAAAACCGAGTGTGCACATTCGAGCTCAAAGTGGCACATTCCGATCTCGGGAAAATGAAGCGCGCCGCTCCGCGTCGCGCTTCATTTGCCTCCCTCGCTCGGAAATGTGCCACTTTTCGCTCGAATGCGCACATCTTCGTATTTATTGAATTTTAACTTGATATATACACCATAAAGTATTTTATTATATTTCAATGAGTGGAAGCGAGCGAAAAGATACAAGAATCGCATAAGTGCAAGTGAGAGGGTACGATCAAAATTCTCTCAATAGGTATTAGTTACACATTGTATCTACTAACGGAACATTAAAAATTAAATTAGTATGGCTTCACACTCAAAATATCTAGTTGTCTAGTTCAAAAGCCCTAAATCAATGTTTTCGGGGCTGGTGGAAATTCGGTTCTGTAATTTTGAATTCAAAATTATAAAAAATCATGGTGAAAAGTCGAGAGTGCGCATTCGAGCCCAAAGTTGCACAATTTGGGAAAAATGAACCGCACCGCTTTACATCGGGCTTCATTTGTTACTCTCGCTGGCTTCTATACCACTTGTCGCTCAGAAATGACCCATTTTGCGTTCCGAAATGTGCAATACCACGTGTTCATTGCATTTGTCTTCATTTGCATTCTCTTCTTATTGTTAAATGCAAAAAAAATTAAATTTATGTATTTAAGGTTCCAAAAATGTTAGAGCGTTTATTTTTCGTATAACTTTGTTTCAACATTAAAAAATGATTGCCATGTTACTCACCGCAAACTATAGACTTGTCTGCAATCACAGCTCCACTTATGGGCGGAAGAGATTCATGAAATTCCCGAACATGAAAACAAGATTTGCAAGCTTAATTTTAATTTTCTGAATGCGTGCTCCCACACACGTAGCCGCAAAAAAATTGTACCAAAATATTTTGTTATTTTTGTGATATTTTTATATATTTTGAGCGTAACAATTGTACTCGCAGGCGGACTACTAACAAGCCAGACCGGCGTGGGGTAATCCCGATTTTCAGACAGTTTTCCTCGCAATCGAATTGACTTTGGGACTTTCTTTTTGGGTTATGAGTGCTACTCATCAAGCTCTATCGGATGAGCTAATTTCCTTTGAAAAAGCTCGCGAACGAATTGCGAGGATCCCTTGTTAGAGTCTAAAGTGACTGGGTTAGTAATTATCCGAATTCAAAGACATAACTGCCTTAATTTCTGTGCGCTTTGTTCATATTTGTGGAAAAAATTTGAAACAACGCGTCGTTGAGTCACTACGTTTATTCAAAATACGCGTTAGCAAAAATCGCAAGACCACGATCGATCAGTTTTGCTTTTGAATTACAGTGCTGTGAATAAGTCTTTGGAAATGCTTCCTAGAACAATAAAATCAGTATCAAAATTTGTTTATAATATGTCAGATAAAATATTCGTCTACTCCATTTATTTATATTAATTAAAATATAACTAAAAATGTTTACGCAAATAAAATCTGAAACACAAACCATACCAATGAGTGCAAGGGAGCGAAAAGATACGACAATCATGTCGATGAGAGTGAGAGGGAACGATGAAAATTACTTAACAGATTTTTTCATTTTATTATTAGCGTTTTTCTAATTGGATTTCTAATTTCCATTTACTTATACACAGAACTGTATATAAATCTTTTTTTAAAAGGACAAAAATTTTAGTTTTAGAGGGAAAGCGCCGGGAAATTACACCGGCTATAGTTGCTAGGGGTACGTAGGAACATCCCTTTGCAATATAAAGCAATTCAATTTTTTTAATTTTATGCCAAAAATACATGGATTAACATTCATGTTGTTTCTCGATTTTGACCGATTTTGGGGGTTTTGAGTTAGCAATTGTTTCGGACGTACTAAGGCTTAATACTTTCGAAAATGAACGCTTTCCGCGTACTTCTTAAATATAAAAAAGTTATTGCGTGTTAAAAGTTTCATTTTAAAGCCAAATTTAATTTTTCAAAAGGGCGAAAATTTTTGTTTTAGAGGGAAAGCGCCAGGAAATTATACCGGCTATAGTTGCTAGGGGTACGTAGGGATATCCCCTTGCAATATAAAGCAATTCTATTTTTTTCAATTTTTGCCAAAAAAACATGGATTAAAATCCATGTTTTTTCTCGGAGAAAAACGTTTTTCTCAAAACTTTGAAATTGCACCCTATGGTTTCTTAGGCCTATCTGAAGTCAAAAAGGCTGCCAAATCCGAATCTGTATAATTTTTAAATATCGGTCCCTAAATAACGGCGCTACAATTTTTTTAACGTAAAATTTTGTGTAAAAAAGAACCTAAAATTTCAATTTTTAATTATTCGAAAAAGTAACTTTGCCACTTATACTACTTTTACATAAGTCTCAGAATTCCGAATCCGTCTCGCTTGTAATGATTGCATCGAAAACGAGAGCGCTACTATTGTTTTTGTGAGTCAAAGTGTTCATGTTTTTTCTCGATTTTGGGGGTTTTCAATTAGCAATTGTTTCGGACGTACTAAGGTCTAATACTTTCGAAAATGAACGCTTTCTACTTACTTCTCAAAAATAAGAAAATTATAACGTTTTAAAAGTTTCATTTTAAAGCCAAATTTAATTTTTCAAAAGGACGAAAATTTTTGGTTTAGAGGGAAAGCGCCAGGAAATTTTGAATTAAACAATTCGGCAATTTTTTTGGTATTTCAAATTCTCGAATTTTTGCGCCAACAATCGTGTATGCTGACAAAATTCCAAGAATATAGCAACTTTCGAGTCTTTCATTGTTTTCTTTCCAATCCCAAGGAAAATAGTAATTATTTGTTTTTAATTTTTCGCTGTTAAATGGGTAATCGCTTTTAAAAATGAAAGTTTTCCAATTTTTCAAGATTGTCGAAAATTTAGAAAAAATCTGATGTATTAACGTTTCGCATACTAGGTGACTAAATGTCACATGCCATGCTAGGTGGGGTTTGCCATACCCCGAAAATAAAATGAAAAAAATCCACAAAACTGTTCTTTATGACAGTTCAATGATAAGAAGTATATTTTAATAATGAATAATGAATAGGTTTAAGTAAAACACATTGTATCTTCTCGCTCTCTTCCACTCATTGCTATGGTAAATGCGTTTTTCGAATATAAAATCGATATTTACTAAATTCAATTAAAATTTTTGATTTGAAGGAGCTGATGGTAAATAATATTAATGTAATAAATACGAGGATGTGCGCATTCGAGCGAAAAGTGGCACATTTCCGAGCGAGGGAAGCAAATGAAGCGCGACGCGGAGCGGCGCGCTTCATTTTCCCGAGATCGGAATGTGCCACTTTGAGCTCGAATGTGCACACTCGGTTTTAAGCATGCTTCACAATAATTTAGGCCAATAAATTAGAAGAAAAATCAGTAGAATAATTTTAATCGTTCCCTCTCACTCGTACTTATGAGATTGTTGTATCTTTTCGCTCGCTCGCACTCATTGCTATGGTAAAAAAACATTTTTTGGAACAAAATCGATATTTCTCGAACTAAATTAAATTTTTTGATTTTGAAAAAACGACGAATATTTACCGAACTAAATTTATTTTTTTTGATTTTGAAAGAGCGATGAACAAAATGGATAAATCTAATAAATACGAGGATGTGCGCATTCGAGCGAAAAGTGGCACATTTCCGAGCGAGGGAGGCAAATGAAGCGCGACGCGGAGCGGCGCGCTTCATTCCGAGATCGGAATGTGCCACTTTGAGCTCGAATGTGCACACTCGGTTTTAAGCACGATTCACAATAATTTAAGCCAGTAAGTTAGACGAAAAAGTAGTTGAATAATTTTAATCGTTCCCTCTCACTCGTACTTATGAGATTGTTGTATCTTTTCGCTCGCTCCCACTCATTACTATGGTAAAAATACATTTTTTGGAACATAATCGATATTTACCGAAATAAAATTAATTTCTTGATTTTGAAAGAGCGACGAACAAAGTAGATAAATCTAATAAATACGAGGATGTGCGCATTCGAGCGAAAAGTGGCACATTTCCGAGCGAGGGAGGCAAATGAAGCGCGACGCGGGCGGCGCGCTTCATTCCGAGATCGGAATGTGCCACTTTGAGCTCGAATGTGCACACTCGGTTTTAAGCATGATTCACAATAATTTAGGCCATTAAATTAGAAGAAAAATCAGTAGAATAATTTTAATCGTTCCCTCTCATTCGTACTTATGAGATTATTGTATCTTTTCGCTCGCTCGCACTCATTGCTATGGCAAAAAAACATTTTTTGGAACAAAATCGATATTTCTCGAACTAAATTAAATTTTTAATTTTGAAAAACCACGAATATTTACCGAACTAAATTTATTTTTTTTTGATTTTGAGAGAGCTATGAGCAAAATGGTTTAGATCGAATACATTTGAGGAAGCCCCCAAAAATTTCACAATAATTTAGGCCAATAAATTAGAAGAAAAATCAGTAGAAAATTTTAATCGTTCCTCTCACTCGTACTTATGAGATTGTTGTATCTTTTCGCTCGCTCGCACTCATTGCTATGGAAAAAAAACATTTTTGGAACAAAATCGATATTTCTCGAACTAAATTAAATTTTTTTTTAAAATTTTTTTTTGAAAAAGAAAACGGAAAAATTTACAATAAATGTATTCGAGCGGGGGACTTTGGGGAGGGGGGCAATAAAGCGCGACGGGATTCATCTAATCAATTTACGAGGAAGCCCGGGCAATTCACAATAATTTAAGCCAGTAAGTTAGACGAAAAGTAGTTGAATAATTTTAATCGTTCCCTCTCACTCGTACTTATGAGATTGTTGTATCTTTTCGCTCGCTCCCACTCATTACTATGGTAAAATACATTTTTGGAACATAATCGATATTTACCGAAATAAAATTAATTTTTGATTTTGAAAGAGCGACGAACAAAGTAGATAAATCTAATAAATACGAGGATGTGCGCATTCGAGCGAAAAGTGGCACATTTCCGAGCGAGGGAGGCAAATGAAGCGCGACGCGGGCGCGCGCATTTTCCGAGATCGGAATGTGCCACTTTGAGCTCGAATGTGCACACTCGGTTTTAAGCATGATTCACAATAATTTAGGCCATTAAATTAGAAGAAAAATCAGTAGAATAATTTTAATCGTTCCCTCTCATTCGTACTTATGAGATTATTGTATCTTTTCGCTCGCTCGCACTCATTGCTATGGCAAAAAAACATTTTTTGGAACAAAATCGATATTTCTCGAACTAAATTAAATTTTTTAATTTTGAAAAAACCACGAATATTTACCGAACTAAATTTATTTTTTTTTGATTTTGAGAGAGCTATGAGCAAAATGGATAAATCTAATAAATACGAGGAAGCGCAATTCACAATAATTTAGGCCAATAATTTAGACGAAAAATCAGTAAAAAAATTTTAATCGTTCCTCTCGCTCGTACTTATGAGATTATTGTATCTTTCGCTCGCTCGCACTCATTGCTATGGCAAAAAACATTTTGGAACAAAATCGATATTTCTCGAACTAAATTAAATTTTTTAATTTTGAAAAAACCACGAATATTTACCGAACTAAATTTATTTTTTTTTTGATTTTGAGAGAGCTATGAGCAAAATGGATAAATCTAATAAATACGAGGAAGCGCAATTCACAATAATTTAGGCCAATAATTTAGACGAAAAATCAGTAGAAAAATTTTAATCGTTCCCTCTCGCTCGTACTTATGAGATTATTGTATCTTTTCGCTCACTCGCACTCATTGCTATGGTAAAAACACATTTTTTAGAACAAAATCGATATTTACCGATTTAAATTTAATTTTCTGATTTTGAAAGAGCGATGAACAAAGTAGATAATTCTAATAAATACGAGGATGTGCGCATTCGAGCGAAAAGTGGCACATTTCCGAGCGAGGGAGGCAAATGAAGCGCGACGCGGAGCGGCGCGCTTCATTTTCCCGAGATCGGAATGTGCCACTTTGAGCTCGAATGTGCACACTCGGTTTTAAGCACGATTACCAAGCGTCCCCTCTTAACAAGAAAAAAATTGGTCACGTTAGTTATACCCCTCCTCGTACACGGTAGATTAAGGGCGATTGTGTAGGAAACCGCAAACGGAAAAGATTGGGAACCTCTGGTATAAGGTCTTGCTCTTTTTGACTACTATCCATTTTCAAATACATAGACGTAAGCGGATTTAAAAGAACAGATAAATAAATTAAAATGCTTCTAACGCTCGCTCATTTTGGATAACCTTTTCGAACGATGAACTTTTCAAAGATTAATCGAAGAAAATGTGCTTCTCCTTTCGTGAAGAAAAAAACAATTAATCGAATGCATTTCTCGATGCCAATCGAACTATTTACCTATTAAGCGCGATTGAAATACTTGTAACCTTTTCACTTTAAATCGATTCGATTTTATGCACCGGATGTCAGGTCAGAAATAGGTTGAGTAGTTGACTTTCAAAATTTTACAAATTCTATTTAGAGCTTCGAAATTTATTGAAGATTCGATGTTTTCCGTTATATTTTATGCCAAACCTTAAGCATAATTTTTTCATTATGCAACTTTTTTTGGTCGAGGTGAATCTCGATTCTAGACATATTACAATACGGCTTCATTATTTTACATTAAATTTCATCGAAGAATTATTTAATTTTTTCGAAGCACCTTATGGTTCGTGTTAATCGTTAGTATGGAATTTCAGTTGCAGAAGGGGACCCGTACACATCCCCTATCCCTCGACCCAACGTGGTAAAATATTTATCTTTGATTCAATCAGAATGTTAACAATTTCGTATTTAATTTGTAACGAAGTTTTTTGGGAGTACCGTTCGCTCCCCTGAAATTAAATGTTTAATATTTTCTTTTTTTTTATAGGGAGACAGTTGTTCTCCCTTTTCACTTCAAAAGCAACTCCGAAGGGCGACATTGAATTAGATATAAGTATACAGTGTGAACTCTTTATAACGAAATTCAATGGACTGAGTGTTTTCGTTCGTTATAAGGAGTTTGCGTTATAGAGAGTTTTCGTTATTTGGAGGTTTGAAGTGAAAGGGTACAAATACCCTTTTTTATTTTTTTAACTAGGTGTACGTTAATTTCTATTATTCTATGTAGTTCGTTTTTTTTTTCTAAGCCATTACTTGGTTAGTATATTTTTTTAAATTGCATTTTCGGCTTTATAAAATGATAAAAATCCCTACCCATTAGGACAGTAACGGCAAAATAAATTTTCATGAGATGTAAACAAAAAGTAATTAAATAACATGTAAATAAAGACGTATTGTTCTTTAAAAATGTCTAAATGTCTAAACAAAGACGTATTGTTTCGTTATAGAGGATGACCATTACGTTATAGAGAGTGTTTTAATGTATGGGTAATAATGTAAACAAACCAACCAATCTCGAGCAATATTTATGCTATAGAGCAGGGGTTCCCAAAGTTTTTTTTTAGGCGGGCCCATTTAATATTACCGAAATTTTTGGCGGGCCAAAAAAAAACGGAATAAAATCACAACCATAACCATAGATATTTATTATTTATTTTACTATTTACTTATTTATTTTTTAACCTTCCGCATACTAGGTGACTAAATGTTACATTCTTGCCTCCTTATTAAAATACAAATTAATTTCACAGCAATTTCTTGATGATTCGCAATTATTTAGACCAATAAATCACATCAAAAATTAATTGAATAATTTTAATCGTTCCCTCTCACTTGCATTGACAAGATTATCGTATCTTCTCGCTCCCTTCTACTAATTGTTATGGTAAATACGTTTTTCGAACATAAAACGGATATTTAATACATTAAATTAAAATTTTTGATTTGAAGGAGTGCACGGTAAATTATACTAATATAATAAACACGAGGATGTGCGCATTCGAGCTCAAAGTGGCACATTTCCGAGCGAGGGAAGCAAATGAAGCGCGACGCGGAGCGGCGCGCTTCATTTTCCCGAGATCGGAATGTGCCACTTTGAGCTCGAATGTGCACACTCGGTTTTAAGCACGATTCACAATAATTTAGGCCAATTAGTTAGACGAAAAAGCAGTTGAATAATTTTAATCGTTTCCTCTCGCTCGCACTTATGAGATTGTTGTATCTTTTCGCTCGCTCGCACTCATTGCTATGGTAAAAATTCATTTTTGAGAACAAAATCGATATTTACCGAACTAATTAGAATTTTTTGATTTTGAAAGAGCGATGAACAAAATAGATAAATCTAATAAATACGAGGATGTGCGCATTCGAGCGAAAAGTGGCACATTTCCGAGCGAGGGAGGCAAATGAAGCGCGACGCGGAGCGGCGCGCTTCATTTTCCCGAGATCGGAATGTGCCACTTTGAGCTCGAATGTGCACACTCGGTTTTAAGCTCCATTACCAAACGTCGCGTTTTAACAAAAAAAATTGTTCACGTTAGTTATACCACACCCAGTACACGGAAGGTTAATAAAAATATAATATATCGTATCGATATCGCGGGCCGCATTTTGGGAACTTCTGCTATAGAGAGTTTTTCGTTATAAAGAAGTTCGTTATAAAGAGTTTACGCTGTATTTTTCTATTTAATCGAAATTAATCTCGATGTTAATATAGGTACTAATAAATATGTGCCATTTTAACTAATTTTAATTTTGAAATGGACAATAATGTAATGAATAGATACTTAAAACAAATCTGCTATGATTCAGACGTTCTATTGATATAATTATTCTTTTGTCAGAAGTAATTAGTTTTAAATTAATGTTATTTTTAAACATCTATGCCGTAGTGTTTCTGTTGCTTACGTTAAAAAATAAAAGTTTAGTTCGTAATTGTCTTACATGTTACGAAGATTATTTTTATTTTGATTTAAGATGCAGTAAGTATCGTTTTTTTTTCTCATAGTTGTAATCGTTACGGCTATTTCAAATAATTAACTGGAATAATAGTATTCATTGCAAATTTATGCAAAAATAAGTAGGCACATATACATACACACACACACACACACAGCTTTAGATTATTATCTATTCGTACTCGTAATTAAATTCCAAATGCTTGCTAATTATAATGTACTCATCATAGAAATATGTTCTATGTAACCAAATTACATATTAAACAAAGAATATCAACAATAATTTATATCTTAATTGTAGTGTTGAACTCCCGAAATTGCTACTAGTTCTTTAAAATTGTATAAAGTTTAGTGTGCGTTAAATTATTACTTTCATATGCTTGTTTTTAAGTATATACGAAATGTTTATTTCATTTTCATGATATATAATAGAAATAATAGAAAATAATAATAGATAGATAGATAGATGGATAAATATATAAATAGATAAATAAATAATAAATAATAGAACGTACAAAAAAAAAAGATTTTTTTCTCGTCATAATTACAAAAAAAAAGAACTTAATTTGCTGATTAAAAAAAATACATTAAGCTTTATTTATTAATTTCAATTTTTAAAATAGTCATTTTTGAAGAAGCAAAAAAATAATAATAAAAGAGAACTGGTTTACTGGATCTCAAATTTGAACGGATATAAAAAGTTCTATGTGCGCGGGTATTCATCATATTTTATGTTTAAGTTTTTTTTTCTCTGGCGTGTGAATATTTTTTTTTTTAGTAAATTGAAGAAGAATTAGTAAAATTTACGACCATCGCCGAACCTAATGTTAGAGAGAGTTCGATATTGCCTCTAATTTTGCTTTTTTTTTTTAAAATTTATTCGGTACAGTACATTTTCGGACGTTTTAAAATAACCTTTCAAAAAATTCATTTTCTAGAATGGGCGCTACATCATAATTCTCGAGGGTTCGGTACTGTTTACTTAAAAATTTTCCAATCTGGCGCTTTTCAATTCTGAAACTGATGCTTCTCGTTACTACACGATGCTCCCAATAAATTTTATTTAGCCATAGTAGGAAAAAGGTCAACTAATACAGTGGTGTAACTTGAAATTGACCCGAGCTCTTGCTTCTAAATTATAGTATATCACCCGTATATATTTGTTTTAATAAAAACGGAAATTTTAGGTGTACTTTTGTTCGACTACGAAGATGAAAGCAACAATCGTTAAATGTTTTTCTATTGATATATGTTTGGTACACTTTTTACTCTTTTGTTTTAATTAACCTTCCGTGTACAGTCAAACTAAGAAGTAATCAACATCCTAGAAACAGACCTACAGTAAACGTACTATTACAAGAGACAAAATCGGGCGCTGCATGGTTAAAAAACAATTAAGATTGATTTTTGTAATTTTAGTACCTTTAGTTCTAGGCACGTCCTCGTATTTATTAGATTTATCTTCCTTGTTCAACGCTTTCTCAAAATCAAAAAATTTAATTTAGTTCGATAAATATCGATTTTGTTCCAAAAAATGTTTTTTTACCATAGCAATGAGTGCGAGCGAGCGAAAAGATACAGAAATCTCATAAATACGAGTGAGAGGGAACGATTAAAATTATTCTACTGATTTTTCTTCTAATTTATTGGCCTAAATTATTGTGAATCATGCTTAAAACCGAGTGTGCACATTCGAGCTCAAAGTGGCACATTCCGATCTCGGGAAAATGAAGCGCGCCGCTCCGCGTCGCGCTTCATTTGCCTCCCTCGCTCGGAAATGTGCCACTTTTCGCTCGAATGCGCACATCCTCGTATTTCTTAGATTTATCTATTTGGTTCATCGCTCTTTCAAAATCAAAAAATTAAATTTAGTTCGGTAAATATCGATTTTGTTCCCAAAAATGAATTTTTACCATAGCAATGAGTACGAGCGAGCGAAAAGATACAACAATCTCATAAGTACGAGTGAGAGGGAACGATTAAAATTATTCAACTGCTTTTTCATCTAACTTATTGGCCTAAATTATTGTGAATCGTTCTTAAAACCGAGTGTGCACATTCGAGCTCAAAGTGGCACATTCCGATCTCGGGAAAATGAAGCGCGCCGCTCCGCGTCGCGCTTCATTTGCCTCCCTCGCTCGGAAATGTGCCACTTTTCGCTCGAATGCGCACATCCTCGTGTTTATTATGTTAGTATAATTTACCGTGCGCTCCTTCAAATAAAAAAAATTAATTTAATTTAGTAAATATCGATTTTATATTCGAAAAACGTATTTACCATAGCAATGAGTGGAAGGGAGCGAGAAGATACGATAATCTTGTCAATGCATGTGAGAGGGAACGATTAAAATTATTCAATTAATTTTTCGTGTAATTTATTGGTCTAAATTATTGCGATTCATTAAGAAATTGCCGTGAAATTAATTTGTATTTCAATAAGGAGGCAAGAATGAAATTCTTGTTAGGTTTTCTTAATATTCGGTATCGTAATTGACACGTGCCATTGGAATTTAGTGCTCAATAGTTTATAAGTTGAAGGAAAACTTAAGTTTTTGTATTTTTATTAATAAAAGTCTATTCTAATGCATAAATAAATATGTGTTTTACTTAAACCCATTCATTATTGGTTATTAAAATATATTTCTTATCATTTAACTGCCATAAAGAACAATTTTGAGGATTATTTCATTTTATTTTTGTGGTATTGCAAACCCCATCTAGTATGCGGAAGGTTAATTAATTACTTAAATTTATAACTTTTATATTTACATCAATAATTTTGCGATAGGAAGCTGGGAGGCTGTTTCCTAGTTCAGAAATAATGGAATATAAGAAAACAACATTTTTTGATTAAAATGTTCGAAGTATTTCAACTAAAATTTTATTTATTTATTTCCAGTTCGTTCATAAATTAATTGAATATCAATTTAAAGCATACTGTTTTTTAAATAAATAAAATGATAGCTAGGTCAGTCGATGTGCGCGCATCACGCTACTGGGTAGATTTTGATCAATTTTTTTGAGTTTTATTCATTAGACGCTTGGCTTTTATCTCCAATATAAATTATTACGATATTCTTGTTTAATATCAATTAATTAAAGTTTTCATAGACATACGTTGGCCAAACAACGCGTGCGCCTGCGCGGAGAGGAAGGTAGTTTTTACTTATGTAAATAAAATATATTGCTAATATAGTAAACCGCGTACAAAATAATTTTTTATAAAAGCTCTGTAACTGCAGACTTTCTATTTAACTTATTGCTTTAAGTTGGCGTACGAAAATTAACTTCTTACAATCTAAAATATAATGTATGGTAGATTTTGCTATTGCTATATATTTAAATTTTCGTTGCCCGAAAGGGAGATCTGATAAAGAAAAAATTATTGATGCTCTTTTAATTAAAAAAAAGTAATAAATTAAAGAGACAATGCCACTTTAATAAGCGAATGGGAAATAGTTAAGACTAGCATTGCCATTGACAAATAACTCCATTGCAGCGTGTGTCAGAAATGATGTGTAAGGAAATGTCTGTTGAAATTGCCTCATTTAAAACCTTGGAATTGGCCCAAAATGCACCGAGACTTTAGAACGATATGAATTCTTGGTGCGCTTTCGAAAATCACTTCTAATTAACCAAATAGTTAAGAAAAAATTTTCTACTTAATAATATATTTTTAAATTGTATTTTGGAAAATTGGCGATAATTCTTTATTCGCAATGAGCGAACATGTATTTACTATAAAGCTGTTACAGTAAATTTTTTATATAGTCGACTTTCTACATATAATCGTGATTTTGGTATTTGTGGTTTTAAAAATAAAACACTTTTATGTGTATGTATATACCACGTACATAATTATTATGTAGGTTAAATATTGTTCTATGATGATTCCAAATAAATAATACCTTCTGTGGTACGCCACAGAAGATTTTTACTATCGTTTGTACGTCAGTAAAATAATATGGACCACGCAGGTGGTTTGCTAACATTTACATTAAGAACCACAAAATGTTACATTATATCACGAGGAAATATCAGAAAATTTAAATTTACTTGTTTTATTGAGATATCTTGAAAATATCACATTATAACGACCCTACAGTAACGTAATTCCAAACGATCATAACAAATACAGTAGAGTCCCGCTTATCCGACCCAATGTGAATCGATAATAGCTTGGGTAAACGAAAATGCGAATAATACCAACAATTAAAAAACGTACAGAATTTTTTGCGGTAAAAGGATATGCCGTACATAATAAAACCGCACTACTCACAAGAAGTGGAATTTCTGATTGTAAATGAGTTATTTCTAAATAGAAAGGAAATATCAATGCTTAATTAACTCACATGTATACTTCATGGATGATCAGATATTATGTTATTTATAAAACTCCGTCTTTACCAAGGCAATTTAGACACAATTTCTGAAAAGACAGCTCAGGTAACCAAGGCAACAAAGCTCGAACATATGGTTAAACGAACGGGGCTTGGATAATTGAGACTCTACTGTAAATTAAATAGAAATCTGATGACTGTATCTTTTTTAAGTATGACGTCATATAATTTTTTACATAAATATAACAATAATGACTATATCTTACTAATCAAGGATAAGGCACTGGAAATCAAATTAGTAATAGAAATCTAGCATTGCTGAAAAGGACAAATATGCAAAATGAGAGTTATGTTCATTATATCAATTTGGTTATCACTGTTGGTACTAACTGGCAGTTGATCGTATAGTGTTCGTGTTTCGTAAAATTATTAATATAACCTAAACAATTAATACTGAATTGTTAACTTTGTAAAAATTTGTGAAAGGGACAACAAATATGAATTTCTTGCTGATTTGATTTACTATTTTTATCTGTGCTTATCTCTAACGAGTAATTTTTCTTTTTCGTGCACTTAATGTACTATATTCTCTTGATATGGGCGAAAATCAATTATTTTCTATAAAAAGTATTACCAATTGAGTTAAACTCGAAATATTTTTTAATAGTTTTGCGAAAATACAAAATTATCAAAAAGTTTTAATTTATAACAAAGGATGGGAGTAGGATTCGAGGTTTTGATCTTTTCTTAAAGCTGATAATTTTTGGAAAAATCCCACGGAAGTCAACGTTTTGTTTCAGAAGAAACATTTTAGTACGATTGGTTTTTTTTTGGGTAAAAAATGTCGTTGGACAACTTTCTTTTAGCGTAACTGTCCGTTAAGAGAGCCTTAACTGTACATTCTTTACTTTGCACGTTGGTGTAACGAGGAAGCTCGACTCTTCCAAAAACGATAAATTGAGATTTCTGTATGTTTATTTAAATTGGTTTTTTGCAGCAACATTTTAATTCAATTTTTTACGAATGAATCATTGTGAAATTTTTAACGCGTTAATAACAGATCTGGTTAATTTTATATTTATTATTAAAGTACCTGTTTTTTTTTTGTTAAGTATGAAACGACGCATATAGTGTTTTTTTTGGTTGTGGCACCCATTTTAGTAAAGTTTTATGTATGTTGGATTAATCAGTGATTTAATTATGGATTTTTATAAGATCATAGCTAAAACAGAATATAGTAATAGCATTGCATGATTTACTAATTAATTTAATTTGTTTTTAAATTTAATAATCTACAATTTTTTCTACTAATTGTTTTTATTATTTTCGGTGGTTTTTTTATATAAAAAATATATAAGTACTTATTAATTTTCATTTAAAATATTTTTGTTTTGAAACGAAAAAAATAATAAATAGCTTTGTTAAAAAAACGATTTTTTTATCCAATTGTTATTGTTGTACTTATTTTCCGAATTTTAATCTGAAATTTGAATATTTATTCGACGTTATTAATTTTCCTGCAAGTGCTTGTCGATTTTTATTTTGCTTTTTTAATTTAATGAAAAGTAAATATAAACGAATTGGTAAAAATTGAACAATAATGCACAAAACATTTATGCGAGTTCTTTGGAAGGCAAAAAAAAACACAATGGTCGTCGCTTCTTTTCAGACCTTTCACATTCGCATCTCCAGGTAGTACCTCTACTACTTGTAAATTCTTGTGCAAGCAAAGAAATATGTTTTGTGTGGCTCGTACATTCAGGATGCATTTCTGTAGAACTCACCTATACATTTCTTTTCGAATAATAAACTTCTCTTTGTTTGTGAACTACAACTCCTATTGACAATTGTGAGGCAACAATTAATGAAAGCGTGCTTTCCAGAATTTTTTCTCGTCAAAAATTTCAAAAAAATCATTTCTATTGTAACATGCAAATTCTCAAAAGAAAACCTGTTTATTTCTTTGAGCCAATTATAAATTATTGTAAGATAGATTTCTATGTATTTTATCAAATATGGTAGCTATATTTATACCACCTCTAATTTGACGATTTTTCAAAATTAGTATGAATTTGACCAGAATTTAACTATACTCTATCCGCCCAACAGAAATAGTTAAGCCACTCCCACAAATGTGCGCTAAATTTAAATCGAATTTTTTCTATTGGCTTAATTTTTAAAACACAAGCAACCATATAAGCATTTATGTCCTGCAAGAACGGGGACGAACTTGGTCTCTGCATTACCGGCCATTACGTTTTGCGGATTGCAGTGATGTTATTTGTTCTTATAATTTACCGGAATTCACCGTTGTTCTTATTCAGCTGAAAAACAGTATTTTTAAATACTTTGGTGTACGTTTGTGTTTATTTAATTATGTAATGAAAACGATTAATTATTGAATTTGTAACGTGTGAAACTGGCCACTGCATACATTGGTTCCATTTCGTGGGGCGTGGCTTGACTATTTTTGTTGGCCGGATAGAGTATAGCTGTTAATTTAAAAAATCAATTACGAATACAGGTGCGGAATTTTGAATTATTTTTTAGTTTAAAGAAGAGTATACGTGAACCTAACCCTACATACAGCTTGTCAGTCGAATAAGTACTGGAACTTAACGCAACTTCTAAATGACCCAAAATTGAACAAAAATATACCCCAAGTCAAGTCAAGTGGCCTAATGTGTAATATTTTTGAGTTATGGTATCTTTAATTTAATGTTCTATTTAAAGATATGTTATTATTTAGAATATTTCGAAAATTTTTGTTCAAGTCTGTTGTAACGATATTGTTAGAGCTCGTTGTAGAAAAATTATTTAAAAAAAAATTAAACAAAAACTATAGGAATCGCACAATAAATATGGGAAATAGACTTGGCAATACTGCCTCGAAATTGAGACGTGAAATAAAGATGCTCATCTTGATCATGTCACGGGTAACATAATATGTTCATAATAACAAAATTCCGCACATTTCGTCTGGAACATGATATCTAAACGATACAATTAATGTGCAATAAAGTTTCAGTACCTATTCGTCTGACACCCTTGTATATTATAATAAAGTACAATAAAACCTCTCTAACACAACCAGCGTCGGTTTTTGCTCGAATTGGTCTTTTGTAGAGGTGGTCGTCTTAGAGAGAAAGACAAAGACAGACAATACAAATATAATTACAAATACTATATTAGATTAAATGCAGTTATTATTTACCAGAATCATATTGTGATAAATCAAAGTTATTATAAATGAAGTATTATTATATCGGAAGTAAGTTAATTATTGTGAATCGAGCTTAAAATCGAGTGTGCACATTCGAGCTCAAAGTGGCACATTCCGATCTCGGGAAAATGAAGCGCGCCGCTCCGCGTCGCGCTTCATTTGCCTCCCTCGCTCGGAAATGTGCCACTTTTCGCTCGAATGCGCACATCCTCGTATTTATTAGATTTATCTACTTTGTTCATCGCTCTTTCAAAATCAAAAATTAAATTTAGTTCGGTAAATATCGATTTTGTTCCAAAAATGTATTTTTACCATAGCAATGAGTGCGAGCGAGCGAAAAGATACAACAATCTCATAAGTACGAGTGAGAGGGAACGATTAAAATTATTCTACTGATTTTTCTTCTAATTTATTGGCCTAAATTATTGTGAATCATGCTTAAAACCGAGTGTGCACATTCGAGCTCAAAGTGGCACATTCCGATCTCGGGAAAATGAAGCGCGCCGCTCCGCGTCGCGCTTCATTTGCCTCCCTCGCTCGGAAATGTGCCACTTTTCGCTCGAATGCGCACATCCTCGTATTTATTAGATTTATCTACTTTGTTCATCGCTCTTTCAAAATCAAAAAATTAAATTTAGTTCGGTAAATATCGATTTTGTTCCAAAATATGTATTTTTACCATAGCAATGAGTGCGAGCGAGCGAAAAGATACAACAATCTCATAAGTACGAGTGAGAGGGAACGATTAAAATTATTCTACTGATTTTTTTCTAATTTATTGGCCTAAATTATTGTGAATCGTGCTTAAAACCAGTGTGCACATTCGAGCTCAAAGTGGCACATTCCGATCTCGGGAAAATGAAGCGCGCCGCTCCGCGTCGCGCTTCATTTGCCTCCCTCGCTCGGAAATGTGCCACTTTTCGCTCGAATGCGCACATCCTCGTGTTTATTAGATTTACCTCCTTTGTTCATAGCTTTTTCAAAATCAAAAAAATTAAATTTAGTTCGGTAAATATCGATTTTGTTCCAAAAAATGTATTTTTACCATAGCAATGAGTGCGAGCGAGCGAAAAGATACAACAATCTCATAAGTACGAGTGAGAGGGAACGATTAAAATTATTCTACTGATCTTTCTTCTAATATATTGACCTAAATTATTGTGAATCATGCTTAAAACCGAGTGTGCACATTCGAGCTCAAAGTGGCACATTCCGATCTCGGGAAAATGAAGCGCGCCGCTCCGCGTCGCGCTTCATTTGCCTCCCTCGCTCGGAAATGTGCCACTTTTCGCTCGAATGCGCACATCTTCGTATTTATTAGATTTATCTATTTTGTTCGGGTTAAAGAGTGGTCGCCTTAGAGATAAATTTATAAGAATAATTAAATTACGGTATATCTGTGCTGACACATACTGCCTGCTTTTAGAGGTGGTCTCCTTATGGAGATGGTCGCCACGAGAAGTTATACTGTATATACTAACGTGTTATTATTTTAATAATAATAATTATCAAGAAGAAGTTGACAGACATGTTGCAAAACAGACCATATCAAATAATCTATTAAGATTTTCTAAAAAACGTGTAATAAATTGTTATCAAATTATATACAAATGTGGTAGAATCAATACCCAAACGTTTGAAACTTATAGTAACGTGTTCTTCACCAAGAAGTAAACATTTATTACGAATTATAAATAAAGCTAATTTGTGCACTATATTATACACTATTGATAATATTTTAAAAATTAAATCTGTTCCAATATAGTTATCAATTTTGGAAAATCACTTAATTTTATATTGTTTGAATACTTCCTTGAGCCACTGTATATTTGGAATGGCATTTCTGCCTTGTTTATGAATTCAACTACCATTCACGATTGTAAAACAATTTTGATTGGACATAATTTCCAAAAAAATGATTGCTTTCATAAAGTATGTAAATCGTAGAAAGAAAACCTGTTTTTATATCTCGGCATAAATTATAAATTTCTGTAAGCTGAATTATCGTGCCGCTTACACCTCTTAGCTAAACAACAAAAATTTTCCAAATCCGAAAATCCGAAACAAAAACAACATTTGTTTTATTTTTTTTTTCGTGACCTCGCAAAAAATCGGCTCGTTTTCCCAGCCTCGATTTTCCAATACACTAAAAGGTATTTACAAATTTTCAAAAGAGCTTTGATTTTTCCATTCGTGGAACTAAAAATATTTTGTTTACATAAAACGATATTTTATTCCTTTTACGTCTTTCTAAATATTTGCGTTTTGGAAAAATTAAAATTTATCGAGGCCCCGAACGAGAAAACTATTCGATAACGGAAAATGGGAAGCCAAACGTCGTTCGCTCTTCGATTTTTACACGGAGATTATTTATTATTAAATAATAAAAAAACGTTCCGTCGAATAAATTAGAAATTAAGTCAGTCGCAATTTTCTTTTTTAAATATTTATAAAATTCTTGAATTTTTTAATATGATTAAAATAAAGCTATAAAAAGTTTTCAATTTTTAATTTTAAGAACGCAAGGAATTATGAAGAACCCCGTCCACATAATAATAAGGTGGAAAAGCGATTAATTTTCCCGAAATCCTAACGCGTCCCGCCGTCGTAGTTTTTTTTATTAACTTTTGCGATAAAATTTATAGTTTCCTGATTCCATTCGTTCCTATATCACAGAAAATCATTGCCCAACTGAGCCGAAGGATCTGTTCCGTAGTGGTAATTCTAAAAAACTGCGATAACATTATTCTCTTTTATCTCGTTCTACAGTACCCGAACTGCCTCCTAGGCGGCGCCTCTTCTCCCCCCACTTCTAATTCATTGTATACGAAGCGTAGCCGATCCGCGGTACCAACCGTATCCGTAGAAGGTTCATTTTTTTCGGATTCGTCATAATCCATTCTTTTGTTTTACCCTTGGTCACCTGCGATTCGGAAATCTATTTTACGTAATCGTTTTTTTTCGGTCGTAACCAGTTCGTGGAGAAAATTGACCAGGAAACGTAATCCATCTGGTGCACGTAGAAATGCACGTGCCAGTCGAGGAGCGCCCAAAGCGCATGAAACGATCGCGAACAAGCTCGTCCCACAGCGCGATGGCGGCGGCGGCCTGCTCGCAACGTAGGAAAATACGTTCCTGGAAGGGAAGTCGTTTTCGGCGTACCGCCTTCCATTTCGCTTGTCTGGGGTCAATGGTTTTTGTCGTTTCATTGCTGGGTTACTGTTCCAGCGCTGGCTTCGGATCGGCTAAAGGATCGGCTCCGGCGATGGAAACCGGCTCCCGCGTAGCCGTTTCGTAAAAGTGGGATTAAAAACGTAGCTAAATAAAAACAAATGCACTGTTATTTTATCTCTCCGAAGAGATGTATGGCGTAATTTAGCGATGCAAATGACACATGTTTCCTGTAATGCGTGTCTGTTTTGAATAGGTTGTAATTTTACGTTCGTAAATAGTTTAACAAGCCGCAATTAAGATAAAGTCTGGGTTTTGTAATCGTAATGTCGCGTTCAAGGTCATTGCACGACAACATTTCTTCTATGTAGGTCGCAAAAAGTAAACACTCGCATAACTGGCCTTATTTTTAATGTGCATGCTAACAAATTGCCAATTGTATCAAGAAGCATGGGCGGCGATGGCGGGGGTAGGAGCGCGTAGCCGTCCGCTACCAACTTTTCAGCGCCAAAAATGTATTTTTATGGATAAAATTAAAAACCGGATTTTTTTGTATCGCTCGATTTTATTCAAATATTTTACTTCCTGGTGGGGTCCACAAAAATTAATTTTTTGTTCGCTTTTTTCCATTCCAGAAAAAGCTACGGCAACAAAAAAAAGTTTACATCGCTTTTTAACCCTCCGCATTCTAGGTGGGGTTTGCCATAGCCCGACAATAAAGTGAAATAAAATCCACAAAATTGTACTTCATGACAGTTCAATGATAAGAAATATATTTTAATAATTAATAATGAATAGGTTTAAGTAAAACACATTGTATCTTCTCGCTCCCTTCCACTCATTGCTATAGTAAATACGTTTTTCGAATATAAAATCGATATTTACTAAATTTTTAAAATTTTTGATTTGAAGGAGCTTATGGTAAATTATATTAATGTAATAAATACGAGGATGTGCGCATTCGAGCGAAAAGTGGCACATTTCCGAGCGAGGGAGGCAAATGAAGCGCGACGCGGAGCGGCGCGCTTCATTTTCCCGAGATCGGAATGTGCCACTTTGAGCTCGAATGTGCACACTCGGTTTTAAGCATGATTCACAATAATTTAGGCCAATAAATTAGAAGAAAAATCAGTAGAATAATTTTAATTGTTCCCTCTCACTCGTACTTATGAGATTGTTGTATCTTTTTGCTCGCTCGCACTCATTGCTATGGTAAAAATACATTTTTTGGAACAAAATCGATATTTCGCGAACTAAATTTAATTTTTTGATTTTGAAAGAGCTATGTACAAAGTAGAGACATTAATAAATACGAGGATGTGCGCATTCGAGCGAAAAGTGGCACATTTCCGAGCGAGGGAGGCAAATGAAGCGCGACGCGGAGCGGCGCGCTTCATTTTCCCGAGATCGGAATGTGCCACTTTGAGCTCGAATGTGCACACTCGGTTTTAAGCTCGATAACCAAACGTCTCGTTTTAACAAAAAAAAAAATGTTCACGTTAGTTATACCCAACGGTAGGTTAAATATTACTTGTGCCGGTTTAAGGTGGTTGGTCCACAAAAATTGACATTTTTTATGTTTTATTTATCTATACTGAAGGGTAGGGTAATACCCCTAAAATGAATTCTATTAAAATAAAGTTGACCTTTATAAATGTGTGAAAATATCAAATTGTGTACATTAATTTTTTTTTATTTGAATTATCGTCATATTTTATTTATGCATGCTTTACTAATGTTGTGACGTAACAATTGATTAAAAAAATCAGTGTTTACACGTTTCAGTTTTATTCGTATTGACGATTCATTCTTGCTTCCTACGATCGAGCTGCACCCCTTCTCGTGTGGCAACAACGCATACATCAAACAGTAAAGGTTTTAATTTAAAATTGGCGCTCGAGGCGTAATCGGTTGGGTATTTTGAGAATATGAATCTTATAACAAGCCCACAATGCATTTATTATGTGTTAGATGCTTATTAATAATTTTTTTATTCGTAATAAAACGATTTTCGAAATGCGACGTTGTCACGATCGTCACTATCTACTGTTGATCAGCAAAAGACAAAAATAATCACTTTATTATTACGAAATATAGCAAAATTTAGTTCTATACTGTATTCGTACACATTAATGCATATATTTTGCACAAATTACTCTTATTTATATTAATATGTAATAGCTTTTAAACGTCTTGTCCTTGATTCTATTTTTTGTGATTAATTCTTTAATAGATAGGTATATTTTTCATTTTTACATATTTCGTCCGCTATCTTAACGAGTGGCGCTACTGTTTTTTTATATTATTTTACACGGAAAGCATAATATTTATAACTAAAACTCATTGAACTTAGCTTATTTTGGTTTGTCCTTAAAATGTTTTTTTTGTTAGATCTGTACGAGGTCTATTCAAAAAATAATTAATTTTTTGGTGCATAGAGAGTAAAACTTTAGCAGGCAACGGAAGTTCCCTCCCCTATCGACACATTTTTCCCAGCGGTGTTTTCATTTCACGAAGCAGTGCTGGATAGCTTGATTTGAAATGGCTTTTATGGTCTGTGACGAATTTGCTTTGGTGTCTTTTGAGCACTGATTTTAATTTCGGAAATAAGCGAGAATCCAAAAACATGTGGTTCAAAGGAGGCTATGCGCAAGTCAGTGCTGCCAACCACATATCACTTCATATCTCCGTTGTATAGTTATATGTATAGTAAACCACGGATGAAGTCATGGGCATTAGCTAGTAGAGAATAATGACTAAGCCCTCAATCGCTCTTGCATTCTTTTTTTTTCCGTTGGCGCGTAATTCAAAATGTTCGATTATTTTCTGAACGGGCCTCGTATATAAGCAAATAGTTTACTCGTTAGTTTTTTTTTAACACATGTTTTGGATCAAAATTGGCCACGAGTAATATGAACTGTAGCGAATGTATAGGTTTAGGAAGTATTTTTAAAATTGACTTAATAAATGTTTGTATTGCAGGAAATAATAAACGGAAGACCGTCGTTTAATGTAAAGTAAATCAACTGCTATCGAAATTAATATTTTATAAAAATTATCTTACAAAGATTAACTCATTAAATGTTAATTAAACAAGCATAAGTTTACACGATTAATTGCTAAAGAATTACAGATAAAAACCAAGCACTGTTACAAACGAAATAATTAAGTGGGTTTTCTTTTTTAGGAACATACTAACATGAATTAAATTTTCCCACGTGATTAACACAGATTAATGAAGATATTTTAATTGCGTTATGGTAGAAAAATTATTCAACCTCTTATATTATCAAGTTTGAATCATTTTTATTTTTTATTATCATAATAAATCTTTAGCGTAAGAGCTCGTCGACATTTTGGATGTGTTCTGGAAATTTTGAATTAGTTGGTGTAAAAATCGGCTTCTAGAAATTTCCAAAATCTATTCCAACACTTATTTAATTCGTTTGATGTGCTTATATATATCTGGAATTGCCCTGTTATCTAAACAACGAATGTTATACCTAAATTATCCATTCGAAGAATAGATTTTCTTGTATTTTCAAAACTTTTTGACTGATGAACATTTTAATAAATTGAATTAGGCGATTTTGGCGTGGATCTATTGCATTAAAGTAATTGAAAACTCTATGCCCAAATTAGATTACTTGTTTTTCAAATGTGTACGCAGCTACTTACAAATTCGTCAAAGATCGATGTCAAGTAGGTAGGTGACCTAAAATAGTTAGTTGGTGTACGAATACGTTATTGTTGGCAAAACTCCCTTATTGATTTTTTTCTGTTTAACATGCTATAATAAGCTGCTGTGGGTCATTATTTACTTTTATTTTCGCTATTTCTATATTTTCGTCTTTTATTATGTTTTTTAAACTGATTACAATATTTCAGTTATCTGTAATGAAATACAGTGGCATTGAGATATAGTGAACTTGAAGAATGCATCAAAACTGGTTCGCTATATTCGAAGTTCACTATAAAAGAAAATAAAATTGATTATTTTTATTAAGTTTTTTTATTGTTATATTTATTTGAAAATATAGATTTTATGGAATTTTTTTTAAGGGTTTAATGTAACTGAACTCCATCTATTCAATTATTTTGACATAGTACTAGATACATGTTTCTATAAGTAATTGGTCTGTCCAAGAAATGGCGTTCCCAATTTATTATTTTTCATCGACTAAGGTAAAAGACCCAGTTATTGACACTTTAGGAGCGTGCACATTTAGTTCGGTAAATATCGATTTTGTTCCAAAAATTGTATTTTTACCATAGCAATGAGTGCGAGCGAGCGAAAAGATACACCAATGTCATAAGTACGAGTGAGAGGGAACGATTAAAATTATTCTAGTGATTTTTCTTCTAATTTATTTGCCTAAATTATTGTGAATCATGTTTAAAATCGAGTGTGCACATTCGAGCTCAAAGTGGCACATTCCGATCTCGGGAAAATGAAGCGCGCCGCTCCGCGTCGCGCTTCATTTGCCTCCCTCGCTCGGAAATGTGCCACTTTTCGCTCGAATGCGCACATCCTCGTATTTATTAGATTTATCTACTTTGTTCGTCGCTCTTCCAAAATCAAAAAATTAAATTTAGTTCGGGAAATATCGATTTTGTTCCAAAAAATGTATTTTTACCATAGCAATGAGTGCGAGCGAGCGAAAAGATACAACAATCCCATAAGTACGAGTGAGAGGGAACGAATAAAATTGTTCTACTGATTTTTCTTCTAATTTATTGGCCTAAATTATTGTGAATCATGCTTAAAACCGAGTGTGCACATTCGAGCTCAAAGTGGCACATTCCGATCTCGGGAAAATGAAGCGCGCCGCTTCGCGTCGCGCTTCATTTGCATCCCTCGCTCGGAAATGTGCCACTTTTCGCTCGAATGCGCACATCCTCGTGTTTATTATATTAGTATAATTTACCGTGCGCTCCTTCAAATAAAAAATAATTTAAGGTAAAAGACCTAGTTATTAACACTTTAGGAGTGACAGCTGTGGTTATAACAGGATAACTTATAAAAAATTTAATTTAAATAATTAATTTTTTTTTCATATTTAAGTTCACGATTTCTAGAAAAGGTCATATGCGTAAAATAATTATTTGAAGCAGATTAATAATTTAAATTAATGTTTTAAAAAATAATGTTTGAATCCCAGTTTGTGACACTTAAAATTTTTATTGCTGTAGTTTCTGACACTGCCATCTGCCTAGTTTCTGACACTCCATGTGTCAAAATTATTCGTCATTTATTAGGTTATACACTATCAAATTTAAATTTATTATAATCAAACATAATTTGTTATAATGTATCATTTATTATAAATAAATTTTTAATTTTTTCAACACAAAAATAATTCAAATAATAAAATTAAATATTATAAAAACAAATACGTAAACATAAGATAGGTTAAAATTTGAGTGTCAATAAATGTAACATACCTATAAAATTGAGCCTAGTTATTGACACTTTTATTTTAATAATAAAATATAATTTACTATGATGTTTTAATATTTAAAAATAAAGAGTAGTTAATTATTAATCGAACCATATATTTTTTATAATATTTTTATACTTACATGATGATTAAATCACTAATTCAATAGTCGAACGCTCTTCTGTCAATTTCTTAGACTATAACCAAAAAATGGTTTTCACAGTCACTCTGGGCTTAAATATTATTTTATATTAAGTGAGTTTTTTTTTGTACCTGATATCGTCATCAAATAGGTACACGATGAATTTATTTTAATTTTGAAAAAATTAATTTATCAATTCGAGGTAATTTTCTTTTTATTAATTTAAAGTAAAGTTGAAAGTGTCAGAAACCGGGTCAGTGTCAATAACAGGGTCTTTTACCTTAGTTATTTGTTAGTAGGGTTACCATATTCAAAAGTTAATTAGGAGGGAAAATTATCGTGAAGAGGACGATTTTTTTACTATAAAAGGAGAATATTTGAAAATAAAAATAATTCTAATAAATTTTTATTATAAAGAGAAAAACAAATAATTTATTTTTAATGGTGATATTCAATTTTACATGGTAATATGTTACGCATGAAATTGTGCAAAAATGATGGACATTTTAAGGGCTATGGAGGACATTAGGTGAAAAGAAAGGACAATATTTCTTTTATATGTTACATATTGTATGTGTTAAAATACACCTAATCCTTTACAAACATATAAATTATGTTTCTCTGGACGATCACTAACGAAACGCCATTATGATGCCCAGAAAGTACAAATCAAAATACTAGTAAAATAATAATAAAAATAAAAAGGCCATCACTTTAAGCTAACGACGAGTCTGGAGTTCAATAGCAACTAAATGGCTAATATGAAACCACCAGATTGCCAACTTGCTGAGCAAGTAACAAGAAACTAAATAATTTCTTAACTACCTATTAGTACTTATTGTACTTTCTAACGACATAACAATATGGTAACTCTATCTTTGAACCTATACGAGTAACAGTCACTTAAAGCAAGCAAACAACTTATTTTAAAAATGCAGAAAGCTGAATTTCGTATATTGATTACACATTATCTTTCAATAAGAAAAAATACCATGCAAGCGAAAGAATGGTTCTATAAATGGTACGAATCGATCGTGATTTATTGGTTTGCTGAATTCGAGCGTGGTCGTCGAGTACAACTGATGAATACCATTGGGGTCGTACGAAAGACATGATCACGATGAAGATATCGATAAAACACGTTGTCCGAAGAACCGAATTTTTGTGTCGATGTCTGACGGGTAATGAAACATGTATCCGCCGTAATCAAAACAACACGCAAAACAAAAGGTGGAAGACCAAAACGACCGAATTCACAACAAGCACTAAAAAAGGTAAAAATCGTTTGGACGAGGAAATCATGACTATGTATCGGCTCGTTCATTGTCAATTGTGGACCGTAAAACTGCATAAACGACGTTTCGAATTGCTTCCTCATCCACTCGCCAGGTTTTGGCGAGCTGCGCCTTCTACCTGGAAAGAGACTAGCCACCAAAGAAGTTCAATGGCAAATTGAACAGTTTTTTGAAAACCATCAAAAAGCTTGATAATTATTGGGGCTAAGTGCGTCGAAGTAAGAGGACACCACGTGGAAGAATAAAATTGATTTTACTTAAGAAACTGTTTTTTTTCCAACCTGACCAATTATTTATTGCATGTACCAACAAGTAATAGAAACTAATATTACCATCAATTGTAGATGGCTCCAATTGTTTTCTCCGTTATTTTTAATTTTAAGGATGTACTTACATCAAATCAATCCTACTACAGTCTTTTTACGATAAATATAGCATGACGTCACAGGGCGAGATGGTACAGCGTTGCCAGATTGTTTCGGCTTGTTTCGACATCTTGATGCTTTGCACAACACACCGTCGATTTATTAGTTCCGAAAAGAGCTTTTTATACGTTTTTAATGATTCTGGTACAAAACATCAAATAGAGATGCTAGAGACTCATGAAAACGTCAGATGGTCAAATGTCAAATATCCATTGATTTTAACGATTTAAACTTCAGTACAAAAAACAATAAAATGTTCTAGTTTAACAAGAGCTGACGACATAAAAAGCAGGAATTTATGATTATTCTATCGGCTGCACTTAATTACTATATGTGACTTCGCCCTATATTTATCGTAAAAAGACTTTATTACATGATTAATTTTTACTGCGTTTCTGTTCCATGTTATATGGATAAAGAATTACGAGAGTAACACGTTAGAGGAGGATATATATTAATAAAAAAAACATCTAGAAAATGGTAATAGCACCGCCACTAATGATTGGTATTCGTGCTGTTGCACACTTTGAAATTTCACAATAGAGCGCACCTAGCTGGCTATGTTTATTTAGATTTATAATTAATTGCATTAATCTTTATAAGTCGAACCACAATGTTATTAAAAATTTAATTTGTTTTTAATTGTGGCCGATCGATTTTAATATATCAAAGCTGCATATTCATTTTATTATCTTCTAGCTGATGCCCGCGACTTCGTCTGCGTAGAATACTAATTATCGCCGAATTAAATTGATTGGTTAAAAACGCAAAAATGTTTTTTTTTTACTAAAGGTATAATTATGATGAAGAGTTTTGTGCCTCTTACTTCAGAAATGATTGATTTCCAATACAAACGTTTATCCCCGATTTCACCCCCCTTCAAGTTTTGTTTCCGCGACAAAAAGTAGCTCATGTCCTTCACCAAGGCCCAATCTATCTTTGACCAAAATTGGTTCAGTGGTTTAGGCATGAAAAGGCAACAGACAGACAGACAGACAGACAGACAGACAGAATTACTGTCGCATTTATAATATTATTTTGCATTCGCATCTGGAAAACAAACGTTTTGGTGATTTCGTTACAATTATTCGAAGAGTGAAATAGACAAATAAACTGTTTATAAAATAATCTATGCAGTCATATGTTCGTGTTTATATGCACATTGAAATAGCGATAAAATATAGAATGAAACGTCATCACGTGTATTTGTACGCTTTCAACAATAGTAGTAGTCGCTGTTATCATATGATGGTACCAGTAGGAAGTAGCGTTATTAACATTTTACTTTCACCCTTCGAGTGATTCATTTGTTTTTATGTTTCGAATAAAACGCAAATTATTTCGAAATCAACAGATACCTAATCAATTTTATAACACATAAATCAATTATATTTGTAAAACATATTTTTCTCATTTTTCACTTTCGTCGAAGTTCGCTGAGAAGTTTTGTGTATTGTTGAGCGCGAAAGGACCAAATCGTATATTGGGTTCCCGGTAGAAATGTGGTTCTGCAATTCGAGCTCAATGTGGCACATTTTATCTTTAATCTTTATCTTGTTCCATCGCTCGAAAATGTTCCAGTTTGTATTCAAATGTGCACATTTGGCTTTATGCTTGATTAACACTAATTAATTTACTATTTAGTAAGATATTGATTAAAAATTAACGACCGTATTTTAATCATCTTCGTAACGCACTGCGGGCCATCACATATAATAAAAATTATCTGCAAGGTCAATTTGTTAATAAAAAAATGGAAAAAAATTGAAAACTTGAGAAAAATAATTGCTCACCCCTATAAATTATGGGGGGGTTTCTCCTAAATTTATTGACCACCAGTGTTATGAAAAAAAATTGTATTGAAATAGAGATCTAAATACAGTAAAACCTCTCTAACACGACCAACGTCGGTTCTTGTCAAATTGGTCTTTTTTAGAGGTGGTCGTCTTAGAGAGAAAGACAATATTAGATTAAATGCAGTTATTATTGAGGAAGTAAATTAATTATTGTGAAACACGCTTAAAACCGAGTGTGCACATTCGAGCTCAAAGTGGCACATTCCGATCTCGGGAAAATGAAGCGCGCCGCTCCGCGTCGCGCTTCATTTGCTTCCCTCGTTCGGAAATGTGCCACTTTTCGCTCGAATGCGCACATCTTCGTATTTATTAGATTTATCTACTTTGTTCGTCGCTCTTCCAAAATCAAAAAATTAAAATTAGTTCGGTAAATATCGATTTTGTTCGAAAAAAATGTATTTTTGCCATAGCAATGAGTGCGAGCGAGCGAAAAGATACAATAATCTCATAAGTACGAGCGAGAGGGAACGATTAAAATTATTCTACTGATTGTTCTTCTAATTTATTGGCCTAAATTATTGTGAATTGAGCTTAAAACCGAGTGTGCACATTCGAGCTCAAAGTGGCACATTCCGATCTCGGAAAATGAAGCGCGCCGCTCCGCGTCGCGCTTCATTTGCTTCCCTCGCTCGGAAATGTGCCACTTTTCGCTCGAATGCGCACATCCTCGTATTTATTAGATTTATCTTTGTTCATCGCTCTTTCAAAATCAAAAAATTAAAATTAGTTCGGTAAATATCGATTTTGTTCGAAAAAATGTATTTTTACCATAGCAATGAGGGCGAGCGAGCGAAAAGATACAACAATCTCATAAGTATGAGTGAGAGGGAACGATTAAAATTATTCTACTGATTTTTCGTCTAATTTATTGGCCTAAATTATTGTGAATCGAGCTTAAAACCGAGTGTGCACATTCGAGCTCAAAGTGGCACATTCCGATCTCGGGAAAATGAAGCGCGCCGCTTCGCGTCGCGCTTCATTTGCTTCCCTCGCTCGGAAATGTGCCACTTTTCGCTCGAATGCGCACATCCTCGTATTTATTAGATTTATCTACTTTGTTCATCGCTCTTTCAAAATCCGAAAATTAAATTTAAATCGGTAAATATCGATTTTGTTCAAAAAAATGTGTTTTTACCATAGCAATGAGTGCGAGCGAGCGAAAAGATACAATAATCTCATAAGTACGAGCGAGAGGGAACGATTAAAATTATTCTACTGATTTTTCGTCTAAATTATTGGCCTAAATTATTGTGAATCGCGCTTCATTTGCTTCCCTCGCTCGGAAATGTGCCACTTTTCGCTCGAATGTGCACATACCCCGCATTCAATGAATTTGTCTTTATTAATCATTGCTCTTTCAAATCAAAATCTTAAATTTCCATTTTTTATTCGGAAAAAGTTGTTGCGTTTATTTTATATTTCTAAAAAAACTACAGTAAAACTTCTCTAACCCGACCAGCGTTAATATATTGTTATTAAATCAAAGTTATTATAAATTGGGTAGTATCCTTATATATTTTTACATATACAGAAACAATATAGATAACACTGGTCAACAAAATTTTGTAACAAGAAAGGTGCTTACTAATATTGAATTACCTACGTACCCACATTAAAAGACCATATTTATTTTGATTTGATCAGTTCTCTTTTTTTGTGTTTTAGCTACTACTCACAAAATTGACGATTGGTCGTTTTTATGTTTTATTTTGACATTCAGACTATTTTGTTGATAATAAGTTGAGTTTCTCTCAACCATAATAAAATCAAATTACACAAAAACTATTCGTATTTGAATCATTCTAACTTTATTTCTATTATCGTTATCCTTGTTCTAAACATATCTAGACAAAAGTTTTCTTGTTACATACAAAAAGTGTTTTTTTTGTTGACCAGTGTATAATTCATTAATTATAATTAATTAATTATACAGAAAAATCTCGCTTTTATAGCTATTATCTATACAAAATTTTCCAAGTTTAAATAATTTTGAAAAGTAGCGGTCGAGTTAGAGAGTGGCCGCCATAAAGAGCAATTTATAAGAAGAATTAAATTACGTTATATCTGTTCCCGCTTTTAGAGGTGGTCTCCTTATAGAGATGGTCGCCACGAGACTTTTTACTGTAATCACCCATAAAGTGTACGATTTTTTGCTGTGCCGCATTTGTAGCCATCCCCAGCTACGAATTCGCCAAACTTCCTCTAAACATTTCTTCTGAATAGGTACTGAACCATCCCGAGCTAATTTTGATTTGTATTACAGACCGAACCACAATCAACAAACGGAGTTATACAAACCGTCGAGGTCACCGTTGGCGAATACAGTCCGTTATCAATATCCCTTATCGCCCCAGCTCCAAACGCCCGTTAGTCAAGTCTCAAATCAACGTTATAATGTACCACCAACACCATCGTTTCCATCAGCGAGCTATAGGGATTATCGACAACCAAGGATATCGCTTTTGCATCCGGAATACAGTTCGCGAGCGAGGGAACTGCAAGGTGGAGGCCCCCTCATTCATCATATCGATTCCATTCCAAATCAAGGTCAACAGCCCTTCAAAAAGATGCGTCTGCAAGATCAGAAAGATTTGCAACCATTACGTATAGACACAAGGGTTCGTAGTTCTCGTGCACTCCAATACATAATGTAACAAAATTTTTAATTGTAATTTTTTTTAGGAACAGTCGGGGGCCTATAATCCTCAGGTTGAAGCAATTTCTCCAACATTACCAGATCACATACAACAAGAAGATCAAGCCTTTAGAAGTACAAAAGATGAATTGCTGCAACAAATAGGAAAAGTCGATAGGGAAATAGCGAAAGCGGAAGCGCAAATAAGTATATTAAAAAAGAAACAACAAGAGCTCGAGGAGCTTGCCTTAAAACCAACCGTAAAAACCGAAACTCCCGAAGACACTCAACCTAAACATCAGAGTTTGGCGCAAAAAATTTATGCGGAAAATCGAAAGAAGGCCCAAAATGCTCACGCAGAATTGGATAGTTTAGGTGCTAAAGTCGAATTCCCCCTTTACAATCAACCTTCAGATTCTCAGATGTATCAGGAAAATTGGCGAAAGCATGTTACGTTTAAAAAACGCTTGTTGGAATACTTTAAGAAAAGACACATGGAAAAAGAATCCAGGAATTCTTATTTAACTGAAACCTATAGCAAACTTATGCAAGAGTGGTTGAGAAAGGTCGATAAAATCGAAAGCGGCGTTAAAAGAAAAGCGAAGGAAGCTAAAAATAGAGATTTTTTTGAAAAAGTATTCCCCGAGCTTCGAAAACAACGAGAAGACAAAGAAAGGTTAGTAATTCAGATTAACGTAAAGGATATCAGACGCATTTGGTTGGTTTTTGTGCTTTTGTATTTGTGTTGCTTTGCAGTTCTTACGAACATTTATAAATGTCAAGTTTGTAATCTACTTTAAATTTTATATTTTTGAGATTTTTTTATCCTTTTAAGCGCACACATGGCTTTCTTAAGACACCTTTAAATAATCCAGAAGAAATTGTTTTTCAATTTAAATCCAATTATGCTTATTCAAAATTTTATTTAGAAAAGTATTCAAAAATTAAATGGATTTAAATAGGCTTTTTCTGACTCATATTTACTTGTTATCTTAATTAAACTGGACGTTAATGTACTGAATTAATCGGCGTATAAAAATTATAATAAATGACAATTCATATAATGGTCATTTATTCTTATTTGTTGTCGTATTTCAATCTTGTTAAAGTTCTTTGGAGTGTACAAAAATGCATTGTTATTAAAAACTGTATTTAGGTCTTATGAATAGAGTATTTCTACCAAAAAATCGAATTTCATTTATATCACCAAAGAAGAGTTCATAAATAGCGCGTTAATTAGAAATTAACACGTTGATTGGTTAATTATAAAGTTACTATGGTTACTTATTTAATGAACCAATGGAAATTCTTATTGGAGTATAATATATTTGAATAAAATGCCCTATAATTTTGATCAAATTAAATTTAAGATAATATAAATTTGGATATATAGATTAGTTTTTCTTTGACGTTTATTTTTGTGCAGTTTGAATTTAGTTGAGCTTTTGTGTTGCTTTTCATGTTTTAACTTCTAACAATGGTGATAGCCCAGTTGAGATTAACTTACTTTTAAGATTAATAACACACAGTGGAATGGATAATTTTTTTTGAAATGTTTCAGATTTAATAGGGTTGGTGCTCGAATTAAATCTGAGGCTGATTTAGAGGAAATAATGGACAATCTACAGGAGCAGGCGCTCGAAGATAAGAAGATGCGCAGCTATGCAGTTATTCCACCGATTTTGTTCGATGCAAAGGAAAGGAAGGTTACTTATCGCAATAATAATGGGCACATAGTGAATATGTCGGACGAATATAAAAGCAGGCAATTTTTAAATGTGTGGACGCCGAGCGAAAAGGAGCTTTTCAAAGAAAAATATTTACAGCACCCGAAGAATTTTGGGGTGATAGCTTCGTATTTAGATAGGAAATCTGTAGCTGACTGCGTCCAATATTATTACTTAAGCAAAAAGACAGAAAATTATAAACAATTGTTAAGAAAGTCGAGGCAAAGAACAAGATCGTCGAGAAATAACACACAAAAAGTAAACAGTAGTGCGAACACATCTGTGGTTGATATTTTAACGACCGGTGTAACAACGAGACTGCAAAGAGAACAGCAGAAGACGACGGTCCAGCAAGGTAGAGAAAATGTCGATATTTCGACGGTTTCGACGCTAGCCTGTTCAACATCAACGGTTACAACCTCATGTAGTGCCCCATTAGTTAGTATATCCAGCAGTACGCTTACAAATTCATCAAATACTGCTAATTCTAATCAGAATGGAAGTCCAAACGGCTCACCGATACTTGTTTCATCGACCACTTCATCGTGTATTACAGCCAATACGAGCTCGTCACCGACATTAACTACAAATACAAGTTTAAGTTCTGTGACAGTTACTACATCAGCGTCTAGCATTAATTCAAGTACGGCTGTGAATGTACCTGTAGCAAAGTCGCCTAAATCTACTGATAGTACTCCTCCAGTAGGTGGTGATAGCGTTAAAAGCTTTAGTGATTTTAATTTGTATGACGATGCTCATCCAAATTCTAAGGTGTTTGGAGATGGTGATGCTAAAAGTGGTCAAGAAACGGTCGACGGAAATAGTACAACTAACAATGGGGAACCTCATTCGCATGGGGTGATTAGTATTAAAAAAGAAATCGAACTCGCCGAGGAAAATAATGTTAGGTATGTATGCTGCTTATTCTGTATATATTAAAAGTGGGTTTTAGTTAATTCAAATTAAAAATAAGAGATCTATAAAGAGGCCAGAAGGACTGTCGCTTTACAAATCAGAGCACATTACAATAAACGGAAGGATTTTTTTTAATTGTGCCGATAAGATCTACGCAATTACAGAATATTTATGTACCTTCTATTGCATTTTAATTTTATCGTAATATGTACTTTTATATGTATGTTTTTAAATTGACTAATTTAAATCTGAAGTTGTTTTACATAATTTGAAGACTTGGTGAACATTGTACTGATTTTTTTGAAAAAAAAAATTAAATTATGGATAAAGGATGAAATTACAGTCGAACCTCTATGAATCGAACCTCAATAAGCCGAATTTTTGATAATTTGAACTCGAACCTGTTTCCCTAGGACTTGCCTATTTCAATGTTAATATTTTTATATCGATAACTCGAAGCGTTTTACAATTCCCTAAATTCGAGTTTCTGTTAGTAAATATTTTGATAACTCGTAGTTAAATTTTACAACTTTTCATAAAAGTACAATACTTGGTAGGATTAAAGAACGGGTTTGTTCGGTGTTATTGCTCGTCAAAATGGCTATTGTAAAATAGGATGAAAAGTTATCAAAATAGTTTGATGTTTTGACGAAGGCACTTTAATTGGATTTAAATACTAATTTATGTTTAAATACTTTCTCAACAGTTATGAAATTTAAGATGGTTTTACCGTTTCTTTTACAAGAAAAGGGTCTATATTTGCCTTTTTGTTTTCGTTCTGGTCGTTATTCGTCGAGCACGAGTACGAACAAATATATTTTTTGTTGTTTATGGTTTATAACACTGTGTAACAGATAATCTATAAAAATTAAAGACTTCTAAAATTATTTACCGATTAACAAGGAGAGTAAACGAAAATTTAAAAAAAGGCTAAAGGGGAAAGCTATGATTGAATGGTTTTGGTATGCACGTGGTAAAAAAATTCTGGTTTCGGGAGATCATTGGAAAAATTTGTAGAAACCCTACATTTTGAACCAATGAAGCAAAATACAATTTTAGATTACTTTCAATCCAACAATAAATAAGATGTATATAATCATATTATGTAAGTACTTAATAACAATAAATAATGTTAATAATTGTATACAAATTTTGGTTATTTTGTATAAAAGATGGTAAATATAGATATGATATATACACACAAACGTATTAAACTTGATTAACTCGAATTATTTTTAGTTTCCCTTCAATTTCGACTTACCGAGGTTCGACTGTATTGTAATTTTAAGGAAGGATATTGAAGTATAGCAGTGTTATATATAAAAAATTTATCTTTGACCATTACATTATTAATAAGGAAACTATTGCCACTTTGTAAAGATGTTTTATGTACGTTTTATACGAGGTTAATCTCATGCGAGAAGACAATCAGAGTGTTTAATGTATTTATTTATTTAATCTTGCCTGTTAGTATATGATTGTCGTTATGGACCCCATAGACGTCGTTTTTTTCTGGCAGTTTTGTCTGCACGAGTAAAACGGTTGGTGTATGGTCGAAAACCGTTCTTCTTGTTGGCGTTCAAAAATATCTACCGGGGTTTGATTTTTACCATCCGTTTTAAACGTGGTCGTGCTCATGTGTGTTGTAACAACGTCGAAGATCTTTAATAATCTTTAGTAGTAAATTTTGAGTGATTTAACGAATTTTACTAAACCATTTACTATTGAGTTCATAGCACTCTATAGCAGTCATTGTCTTTAGAAAGTTAAGTCCACAGAATACTTTTGATAGAGAGAAGGAAATAAAGCGTAATGGCTACAGAAATGTTAAATCCTCATAGCTTCTTTCTGTTACTAAATATCTTAACGTGTCACTAAGGCGCTCATGTGGTGCAAAAAAAGATTTGATGAGATTATAAAGGTGTTGTGTAATTTGCGTTGGTTCCAAGGAACCAAATGATCAATTCGGATATTTACTATCAACAAATGATGAAGTTGGAGGAAAGAATAAAAAATAAACAACCAGAATTGGCCAATCGTAAAGGCATTATGTTCCGCCATGACAACACTCGACCTCACGCATTTTAGTACTTCGTCAAAACTTATTCGAGCTTGGTGCGGAACTGATGTCACATTCAATTTATAGCCCTGACCATGCATCATCAGATTATCACTTATTTGGATCTTTACAAAACTCTTGAAATAGTAAAAATTTCATTAATGATAGTGACTTGAAATCCTACTTGGTTCTGTTTTTTGCTAATAAGGACCAGAAGTTCTACGAACGTGCAATCATGAAGTTATCAGAAAGATGACAAGAGTCATTGAGCAAAATGGTACATTTATAGTGGATTAAAATCCATTCTTTGTTGTTTGTATACAAAAATGGAAAAAAACCGAAATTACTTTCTTGCCAAACGGATGTTATATCTATTTCAATAAAATTTGTTAGAAAATACCGACTAAAATTTAAAACGAAGTAGATTTATGGAATCCACACATTTTCCTTACCAATATAGTAAATGGTCAAATACATTGTACAGAACTTGAAAGGCTTATGTGACTTTCAATTTAATTTAAACGCTATGTTTGTTTAATTTTGTTTTTATTTTTAATTTTTAAATTTCTGTTTGTGCAATGTTCACTTTTGTCAAATGTGCTATTCGAAAACGAAGGTAATTAAAACCAAAATTTACAATTTACATTTCATTTTTTAATTACATTAAACGTTAATTTGTAGTGGTTACTTTTTTTTCCTCGACGAAATCTAATTAATAAAAACGTTTTCTGTTCTATAAAATATTTCGGGAGCCGAATATCGAATTAAACGAAACGAGATTACGATATTTAATTTGAATGTAATATCGGCATTTATCGATAATATTTTAATTTAATATCATTTGGATTTTAATAGACGCATAAATTTTTGATCGTGCAATATTTGCATTAATATTCATTTATCCCGTTTAATCCTTTGGAATCGAACTTGAAAGTGGCAATTTTCATTTAAATCGTCGAAATCCATAGATGGATAAAGCCTTTTGCAATATTTCTGATTGCAATCAGTTTGATTTTAGCAAACATGATTTGCATTACAATCTATAGGAGTGTTTCAGTCTCTAGAGGATTCATATTACTGCTGACTGCACAATTATTGAGCAAACATTGAGATTAATTTCATAAATTGAGACTTTAGTTATAAAAATTAGGAACTTCAATTTAGAAAAATTGGTTTCATCAAAGCGCTCGCTTATATCAAATTATTGCCGTCTTTTTTGATATGCCAAAGTTGATTGATTTTTTAATTTGTTCTTTACGTTGCAGTGATCAAAGCCTAGCATCTTCCGAAACAAGAAAGAAGAAGGAAAGACGAAAAGACAAAGAAAATGCTGCCTTAGAGTCTAGCGAAGACGAAGCTTTGGATTCACAAGGTAACTTAATTTTTTATATTCAATTTTGGTCGGATAACGTCTATTCATAAATTTCGATTATTATTGTGTTTTTTTTAGAGCTACAAAAGTATACCCAATGTCTTTCATTAAAAAAAAACAGTTTATTCAACCTTCAAATTTACTTAACATTAGTGCTATACGTAAAAGCTCATATTATTAATACAATTGTTTTTTTTTGTGATAGTTATTTATCAATTTAATTTGTTCGAAGGTGAATAAACGAAGTATAATTTACATTTTGACCAACCGAATAACACTCTAATACGCAAAATTTAAATCTAGCGCTTTGAATGCTATTTTTGATTGGTTGATTAAAATGGTATATAGAAATCTAGTAAATTACCCAAAGGGAATGTAATTCAAATTGCTGTTTGTTCACATTGGCCATTAGAGTAATGAAAATAACAATTTTGAGAACAATAAAACAAAATTATAACTATCTATTTTTCATCTAAATTTTTTATACAGTGACCGTCAAATATATCTGGCCTTTTTTTTTTTTTTAATAGCAGTAGGAAAATTTTGGTATTTTATAAATACGTGGCCGCATCTCAAACTAATATTTACATTGTGAAAGTAAGAACAATGTCCCAAGATGGGGGGGGGGGGGCGGCGGCTAGATATAAAGTTTGGGCATTACATATTTTAAAAAATAGGGTCGAGTGGGGTTTAATGTACCATTAAGAACATCACTGTCTCTTTTTATTTTGTCTATAGCGTTTTTTTACATGTTTTGACAATCTCATGTGCTGTCATCTAAACGTAGAAGTGAACCCTAGTTATTACATTTAGCGGATCGTAGCTGGCGCTACTTATTTTCAAATTACAGACTGGAAGCTATTGTTTGTATTTCTATTTTCTATCACTTTTCTACCTTTAATTTTTCGTAGACAATATTCGATAAACAGATATTTCTAGATATCACACTTTCAAGTATTGGTAACGTCAATGTATACGTAAGCAACATGTAAATAAACATTAGAAGGGTTTGCAAAAAGGAATTTAATGCTGTTTATCCTCACCAGAGGCAGAATATTCGATACAAATATTATTAACGCATTTTAAGTACTTTATACATGCATTGCTAAGTGTTGAATGGTTTGTATTTAATTACAATTACAATTTATTCAAACACTTCACAAAACTACGCAAATTATTCGGCTATAAGTATTATGTGAATTTAAATTTGTTTTTAAAACCATGAGAAACGTTTAAAAATTATTTTTTCGAATCCCCGTGCTAACCATCGAAAATTTCACGCTCCTCTTCGCAAGCTTGAGCACCTGGCAAGAGTAAAAACTGCTCGAAGAAGTTTCCTAGAAATTACCGTGGTTCGGAACCCACGTAAAACTGTAGGTCCCTTGAATCTTAGAAACACTACAACATTCACAACAAAGATTTTGTCTTTAGCCTTTATATATTGTAATAGCTCTTGCAAGATACCATGACGTTTATTAGTAAATTGCTTCGATTTGACATCTCTTCTTTGTAAATTCACGTTGTTTGGGTAAAATTTTTTCATTTTGAATTTACAGCAGTGATTATTTAATTTTTCTTTAAAAAAAACGAATTTTTGATCTTCAAAATCAACTCCTATTACCGGTTATTATCTACCAATGTAAACAGTACCAAACAGACGATGAAGATTCTATTGAGATGGTAAATATTGTTTTAAGGAATCCACGTAATATACGCGAAGGGTTAAATCATTTCAAAAAATGGAATGATTTCGATTTCCAACAGCGGTTTCGATTATCAAAAGTAATTGTTCGGCATGTCATTGAGAAAATATCGAATCGAATTGCATCAAAAACAAATAGCTTGGTGATTTTGTGAGTTTTGGTCCTGTAGATTGTATACAATTTTATTTTATTTATTATACTCAAAAATATACAGTACTTCCTGCGTTTATATCGGGCACGGTTTTAATAACAAAACAAAACTTATAATAGTCTTCTTCTTCTTCCTACTTCTATATAGGCATGGCGCCTGTTCATTTTTCGGTATAACCTCATTCCGCAACTAAGTTGTCGCTTCATCTCTTTCTAGCTCTTCCAATACTTCTCTTGCCCCTTCGTGATTTGTCACGTGTTATTTTTTGGTTCTTTTTTTTTTCATTTTGCTAATGTGACTGTTCTATTCATTTTTTCTCTTTTTTATCCAGTCATTTATGTTTTCTATATTACATCCTCTTCTGCATACTAGATGACTAAATGTCACATGCCATACTAGGTGGGGTTTGCCATACCCCAAAAATAAAATGAAATAAAAACCACAAAATTGTACTTTATGACAGTTAAATGATAAGAAATATATTTTAAAAATCAATAATGAATAGGTTTAGGTAAAACACATATTTATTTATGCATTAGAATATATTTTTATTAATAAAAATACAAAAACTTAATTTTTTCTTTAACTTATAAACTGGAGTCTGTTCTTGAGTACTAAATTCCAATGACACGTGTCAATTAAGATACGAATATTAAAAAAACCTAACAAGAATTCATTCTTGCTTTCTTATTAAAATACAAATTAATTTTACGGCAATTTCTTTATGATTCGCAATAATTTAAACCAATAAATTACACGAAAAATTAATAGAATAATATTAATCGTTCCCTCTCACTTGCATTGACAAGATTATCGTATCTTCTCGCTCCCTTTCACTCGTTGCTATGGTAAATACGTTTCACGAATATAAAATTGATATTTACTAAATTAAATTAAAATTTTTGATTTGAAGGAGCGCACGGTAAATTATAATAATGTAATAAACACGAGGATGTGCGCATTAGAGCGAAAAGTGGCACATTTCCGAGCGAGGGAGGCAAATGAAGCGCGACGCGGAGCGGCGCGCTTCATTTTCCCGAGATCGGAATGTGCCACTTTGAGCTCGAATGTGCACACTCGATTTTTAACATGATTCACAATAATTTAGGCCAATAAATTAGAAGAAAAATCAGTAGAATAATTTTACTCGTTCCCTCTCACTCGTACTTATGAGATTGGTGTATCTTTTCGCTCGCTCGCACTCATTGCTATGGTAAAAATACATTTTTGGGAACAAAATCGATATTTCCCGCTACAATTAGGCGTGCAGAAGAGCGTCATGATAACTTATCAAAAGGGATAAAATCTATAACTTTTTCAAACAAAAAAAAATTTAAATTTATTCAATTTTAATTTTTGAATTGAAGAATAGAAGATTAAAATAGGCGAATCGTATAAATACGAGGATGTGCGCATTCGAGCGAAAAGTGGCACATTTCCGAGCGAGGGAAGCAAATGAAGCGCGACGCGGAGCGGCGCGCTTCATTTTCCCGAGATCGGAATGTGCCACTTTGAGCTCGAATGTGCACACTCGGTTTTAAGCTCGATTATCAAACGTCCCGTTTTAACAAAAACAAAAATTGTTTACGTTAATTATACCTAGGGTTGCCACCTTTTTTTGCATATAAAGTACATTGGTTATTATAGGTAAGAAAAAAAAAGTACGTAGTATCAAAATAAAGTACAATTTTTTTTTTATTATTATGTTTAAAAACAAATTTTTTATTACTTTTTGCAGTTTGTATCAAATTAGTATCTCTACTAAACAATTGCACAGCATCTTTACAATCTATAATGAAATTAAAGTAAATAAGTAATTCATTTTTTATCAAATTCGGAGAAGCTTTGTTTCTTTCGTCTCGCCATTTGCTATTCATCACAGAAAAAACTCTTTCTGTGAACGCTGACGTGGCGGGAATAGACAATAAAAATGAAATTATTTTATACAAGTTTAAAAAATTATCATCACTTTTATTAAATACTTGCTGCCATTAATTGTGACAAAGACACTGACATTGTTGACGTTTGAGGTTAGGTTGCGCTCAGAAATGCTTAAAAACGAGTGCTTGAGTGATGTGGTGCTGGCGAGTGGCGACATCGATTCAGCACCAATCAATAAATTTCGTTTAATGAAAAAATACTTAAGCCTACATTTTTCAAAATCCCAAAGAAATCAAATCATACGAAATAAAGTATCTTCGTGTACTTTATAGTTCTCATAAAGTATAGAGTACAATTACCTGCAATAACGTACAATACTTTATTATAAAGTACGGGTGGCAACCCTAATTATACCCCACCTAGTACACGGAAGGTTAAGTCTTCACTTCACTCTCTATCATAGAGTGTTTTGTTTGATAATAATAGTCTCACTTAAAACAATAAATACACAATTAAAAAATATCAATTATTACACTTGTTTTGACAGCAAACTGACAATGTTAAAGTAAACACTACTACCAACGTTCGAATATTCGGGGTTAGCTAACCCTTAAAAATTTTTAACTTGTACAACGATGTGTTAAACTAATTCGGGGCTATTTTTAATTCAGAGTTAATAAACCCAAAGTTTAATTTGCTTTCGCACAACTTACCCTAGTGTCTTAAGTTCCAGTACCTATTCGTCTGGCAGGCTGTAATTTACAGTTGTTTTGGGCGGAAATTGAAATATGTAAATTCCCCAACTAATCGTACAATTATATTCTAAAAAATACACTGTACGCGATTAAATATTATCAAATTACTTTTGTTGGGCTGAAAAAAAGCGTCGAAAGATTTTTTCAAAATTTATTTTACGAATTGATACATCGAGATGAGCAATTTTCTTATTTCCTAACATAAAGAAATATGAGCTTGTCGAAATTTTATACAAACATTATCTTCACAAAATACGTGACGTAACAAGTTTCTCGCAACCCCCTTCTACAAATAATTTTTGCATTTTAACGTCGGCGCTTCGAACGAAGTTAATTTTCATTTACCACTTCGATTTCGCTTTCCTCGTTGTTCTTATTATCTTGCGACTCGGAATTCGTTTCCGTGCAAGACTTCTCGCCGAAATCGGCATTTTTGACGCTTCCATCGCCCACCTCGTCCGCGTGGCACAACTTTCTGTGCTTGTGCACGAAATAGTAGCTGGGAAACTTCGATCCGCACGTTTTGCACGGATAATACTGAACGTTCATGTCCAAAAGTTTGACTTCGCGCTTGCTACTCACAAAGTTTTCAACTTTTTGTATGCTCTTCACTTCGACATTTACGGGGTTGAGATGTCGCCGAGCGTGTTTCTGATAGCAGTACTGCGACTTGAACGTGTGATTGCAATAGACGCAGGTGAACATGTCGTTTCCTCCGCCCTGGTTGTTTTCGTTCTCGATTTGCTTGTCTCTGATGTTCTCGTTCATCACTTTGTTGAGCAGCACGTTGCGATCGACCTCTTCCACGTGAAAATCGGGCTCCACGTTTTTCATCCCGTAGTTCTTATTGAGCACCCTGTGGAATCGAACGGGACCATCGCAGCAGGCCACGTCCACGACCACCTTTTCGCCCGCCGGCGTCTCTTCGCGTTTTTTAACCTTACTTTTGTCGGACGTGGACGGAACGCGTTTTTGTTCCGCGCTCGAGCTTTCGGGCACGTTTTTGCGCGTTTCCTCCTCGGAGCTTTTGGAAGTGTTGGGCTGGTCGGTGGCTCCGATCGCTCGAAAAGGCGTATCTTCGGATTTGTGCAAATTGCCAAAAAGCGGCGCGAATATTTGCGGATGCGGCAAGAGCGATTTGCGGCTCGGGATCGGCTTGACGATGTTCGTCGTGCGCGCCTCTAGCGGATGGTTCTGGACGAGAAAAGTGCGGCATATTTCGAGGGCGCGCGGCATGTGGAGGATGTGCGTCGCCAGCAGGATGTTGTAGATGTTGCCAAAATTTAGGTCGAGGAAGCCGGTGTACATGAAGGTCAGGAGCGAGGAGAATTCGTCCACGTTCACGTTTGGCACTGCTATGGGGCCGTTTCCTGCAACGAAACGTCAATTAGTTTTTTCTTGTTTTCGGCCGTGGTGGTTTTTTTGTAGGAAGCATTTCGTTTTATTAATTCGGAGAGAGTTTCGAATTTGTTGCCTTCGAAAACGTTGCACGTTTTGATTGAGACGTTTTTAACGTTCCTTTTGATGAGTAAAGTAGGCTCTAATTTGGATAATAGAATATTTGATTGTCGATTGAAATTTGTTGAAAAATTTAAGGATGGAACTGAAATTTTATTTAACCCTCCGTATACTAGGTGACTAAATGTCACATGCCATAATCATAATCCACAAAATTGCACTTTATGACAGTTAAATGATAAGAAATATATTTTAATAACTAATAATGAATAGGTTTAAGTAAAACACATATTTATATACATATGCTTTAGAATAGACTTTCGTTAATAAAAATACAAAAACTTAATTTTTTCTTCAATTTATAAACTATTAAACCGAGTTTTTTTGCCGCACTCTGTATAGAGGCAATATTAGGAAAAAATAATGGCTCATAATCTATACAATAACATTCGAAATAGGCGATTCTTTTCTATATTATTTTACTTCTTTATGGTAACGTTCTAGAACAATTTTTAAACATACTTTTTGTTGTCTTTTTTGATGTAAAACATAAATATACGTATATGGCAATCTGTTGTACCTTGGCCCTTTTCTCACTTCTAATTTTTTTGTAAATTGTATATGTAACAATTTGTTGATAAAATGAATTGCATCGTAGTGGGGCACTAATAAGGTATTCATCATAAAATATTTGAAAGCATTACCAACCGTTTACTCAAATTGCTATAAAATTTAAAAATTAGTGGATCTATGGCCTAGGTACAACAGAGGTGATGTACCTTGGCTCTATTCCCATTGTTCTATGAAAACTATATATTTATTTTTGGATTATAAGAACTACTAATGTTCTTCTTTGAGATGACACTAAAATTGTTTCAAAAATTAACAAAACTTTTCTCGTATACTAAAATTTCATATACTTAATGGTTAACTTTGCAAAATTAAATTTTTTTTAGACTTGCGAGGCATATTATCCAAAACAAAATTAAAAAAAATAAGAATTTATAACAAAGGTATATCTATTTTTTTATTTATTGCGCGTTGATCTTAGGGTCGAGGTACAATTTATTGACAGTGACCGAGGTACAACACACCGACCCTTGATGTTTAAACTCAAAAATAAGATTATGCTGTGCCAAAATCAAACCACTACTATGTAAACATTAATAAATAATCATTCTATTACGATGAGTCATTTGTTATTAGGTAATAAAAATCAATAAGATATTTAAGTAAAAAGAATATAAAAAGTCTAACTTTTTTTCGATTAAAAATTTAAATTGATCTCATACATTAACAAAGTACATTGGCCAGCTGCTGCTAACTTTACGTTAATGTCTGTCAATGTGCCATTTGAAATATCGAAAATTGTGGGTCACGAAAGTCCGCAAATATTAAAAAAAAAAGTTGCCCTAGGTACAAAGGGACCAAGGTACAGCAGGTTATTTTTTAAAATAATTTGTTCAACGAGTCAAATTTAGATTTGTCGAACACTTATGCGGGAAATATGGTACCTATATTTACTAAAGTTTGGGAAAATATTGATTGAAGAAATTCATCCATATTTTTCTAGAGATCATTCCGTTTTTCCTTACAGTTCAATTAAAAAATTTTATATTGGTGTGGTTGCGGTTTTCGATCTACCAAATATACCAGTTTTTTTTTTAATTTTAATGTTTAATCGCAAGTTCAATTATATATTATATTATTAATAGCGTGAGAGAGAGAGAGAGAAAGGAACTAAATCAAAATATTTTTTCGATTCAGTTCCGGTTTTCGTTTAAAAAAAAATAACGCTTTTTTCGGTTTTCGGTTCAGCTCCGCTGCGAAGCCCCGCCGAAAATAAATTTTTTATTTACGAAAATCGTAAATTGAAAAATTTATCTCTCTCACTAAAAGGAAAATCGCGAAGCAATGTTGTCCAAGCAAATCAATATTGTTTCTTACTTTTAACAAGACATAAATCTACAACACGGAAATGTTGCTGGTGTTAGATAACGATATATTTATTTATTTCTTTCGCATGGCGCACATTGAAGGACCCTCACGAAAGTCCGCAAAAAATTAAAAAAAAAAACTCGCTCTAGGTACAAAGGGACCAAGGTACAACAGGTTCCTCTATAGAATGTTATTCTTGTCTTAGGCAAATACAAGGATGTGCGCATTCGAGCGAAAAGTGGCTCATTTCCGAGCGAGGGAGGCAAATGAAGCGCGACGCGGAGCGGCGCGCTTCATTTTCCCGAGATCGGAATGTGCCACTTTGAGGTCGAATGTGCACACTCGGTTTTAAGCTCGATTTACAATGATTCAGGCCAATAAATTAGACGAAAAATCAGTAGAATAATTTTAATCGTTCCTCTCACTCGTACTTATGAGATTGTTGTATCTTTTCGCTCGCTCGCACTCGTTGCTATGGTAAAAATAAATTTTTTGGAACAAAATCGTTATTTACCGAACTAAATTTAATTTTTTGATTTTGAAAGAGCGATGAACAAAGTAGATAAATTTAATAAATACGAGGATGTGCGCATTCGAGCGAAAAGTGGCACATATCCTAGCGAGGGAGGCAAATGAAGCGCGACGCGGAGCGGCGCGCTTCATTTTCCCGAGATCGGAATGTGCCACTTTGAGCTCGAATGTGCACACTCGATTTTAAACATGATTCACAATAATTTAGGCCAATAAATTAGAAAAAAAAAATCACTAGAATAATTTTAATCGTTCTTTCTCACTCGTACTTATGAGATTGTTGTATCTTTTCGCTCGCTCGCACTCATTGCTATGGTAAAAATAAATTTTTTGGAACAAAATCGATATTTACCGACTAAATTTAATTTTTTGATTTTGAAAGAGCAATGAACAAAGTAGATAAATGTAATAAATACGAGGATGTGCGCATTCGAGCGAAAAGTGGCACATTTCCGAGCGAGGGAGGCAAATGAAGCGCGACGCGGAACGGCGCGCTTCAATTTCCCGAGATCGGAATGTGACACTTTGAGCTCGAATGTGCACACTCAGTTTTAAGCGTGATTCACAACAATTTAGGCCAATAAATTCGACGAAAAATCACTAGAATAATTTTAATCGTTCCCTCTCACTCGTACTTATGAGATTGTTGTATCTTTTCGCTCGCTCGCACTCATTGCTATGGTAAAAATAAACTTTTTGGAACAAAATCGATATTTACCGAACTAAATTTTATTTTTTGATTTTGAAAGAGCAATGAACAAAGTAGATAAATTTAATAAATACGAGGATGTGCGCATTCGAGCGAAAAGTGGCACATTTCCGAGCGAGGGAAGCAAATGAAGCGCGACGCGGAGCGGCGCGCTTCATTTTCCCGAGATCGGAATGTGCCACTTTGAGCTCGAATGTGCACACTCGATTTTAAACATGATTCACAATAATTTAGGCCAATAAATTAGAAGAAAAATCACTAGAATAATTTTAATCGTTCCCTCTCACTCGTACTTATGACATTGGTGTATCTTTTCGCTCGCTCGCACTCATTGCTATGGTAAAAATACATTTTTTGGAACAAAATCGATATTTACCGAACTAAATGTGCACACTCCGTTTTAAGCACGATTACCAATCGCCCCGTTTTAACAAGAAATAAATTGGTCCCGTACACGGAAGCTTAAATTAATTCGCGGATAACATTTTTTTTACTGTACCGTCGACATTTTTAAAATTAAATTAAAAACAAATTACCTTACAATAATTTAATTAAATATTATGCGAATAATTGGTTTTAACGAAAACATCTTCAACATTGACGCAAACAAAACAAAAGCAACTTAAAAAGATATTTTTAATTTTATTTAATTAGCGTAAATTACATTTACGTAAATTTGCGGTTGAACGCAAAAATTATCGTTTCCCCCCTCACAACTTCCAAGTTATTTAAAAAAAAAAAAGTAAACATCACAAAGTTCTTTATTAATCAAAATCGTGCGCAGCCTACAAAATATTTCGCAACCAAAATTCGAATTAACTTTTTTGGACCAACCTGTATGATTCAAAAGAACGGCCTTAAAGAAGCCGCTGTGTGCCGACAAAATGTTCTTGTGTGCCGAAAAATGTGTCATGCTAGGACCGACTTGCAGTGTCACGTCGGGAGAGGCGTTCGAATGGGCCGATGCGTAATTGAGGTTGCTTGAACACCCATGCAAGTCGCTCGGTAAAGGTGGCAAAGAACCAGATAAACCTGCCGATGGTCCCAGCGATAACCAAGCACGATACAACGAGTACATCATTTTTTTTTTTTTGCTGAACGAATTTACGAACAATTCCTTACGTACGTAGCGAAACGCATTTATTCGAACGATTTTCGTTTGTTAATATTTTTTTTTAAAATGACGTGATTTAGGGGATGTTGGCACTTCTACCGATTGTCGAAGACTAACTGAGTTATATCTCCATCTGTCATAGTTTATAGTCATAATTCATAATATTGGCATCTCTTTCGCGCGTAGTAGGTGGGGATAACTGCCCCTATTATTTTCCCCAGGTGGGGGATAAACCGCTTGTGTGATAATTTCAATTGTTTTCATCAATTGGGGGGTAATTTAAGTGAATGTTTATACGGAATCAATTCGTCTGAAAATTTGATCAAAGCGAATCGCAAGTCGCTTTGATGCCAATCGGTTTTTGTTTTCGCTCTGATATTTTTTGTTTGATTATCTACCTAATTTGATTTATGCCTTTAGAAAAAAATTGATGGCCAATTATTTTTTCTAAAACACGTTTTATATTTGTCGAATTCTCTCTCTATTTGAAATTTAATATACAACAGCATCAGTAAGTATTCCTAATACATGGAAAGAGTTGATTTTGGAAAAATGTCAAGGACCAAGTGTTGAGTTTTAATATACAGTCGACCCTCTTTAACCGCGACCGATGCGTCCCGAGTTCGCCTGGCTGCGGCCGAATTCGCGGAAAAAAAGTCCATTATTCGATGTTTAACAGAAGATAGGGATCTCAAGATTATAAAGCTGGCCATGATCACCAAAAAAAATGTATACAAAAGGGACGTGTGGCACAAGTTCTTATTACTTATTGATGGAACGGAAAGGTAGATTGTGTAACATATAATCGTAGGCAGTTGCATGTACAGTAAAACCTCTCTCCGACGGACAGTCATGGGACCGACAATATTGCTCGTTGTGGAGGGGCGGCCGCTGAGAAGGGGGCCTAAATTCATTCTTTTCGCATAAGTACTTTTTTCAGCCGGGACCTTTTAAAATTATCCGTTGATGAGGGGTGTCCGTTAAGAGAAGTTTTACTGTACCTAGAAATGAAGAATAGGACGCATAAAACAGCGCGCTAATTGTTTTTTGAAATGTTAATTCTCCAAACTTACCAACTTTTCGCGGAATAGAGAATGACGATTGAGCCCTCAATCGCTCTTTCACTTGTTTTTTTCTCCTTTTTTTTTACGTTATCTCGCAGATAGTGAGATCGCAATTCGCAGATTTTGCGGGGCAGGTAGTTATTTTTTGCTTCGCGGATTTTATATTTGCGAATATGGAGACTCAGGACAAAGAGGGCCGATTGTACAGTCAACCCCCGTTTAATACAGTCGGTGCGTTATGCGAATCCATGTTATACGATATCAGTGGCGCACTCATTTTTTTTTCCGTGTGGACCGCTCCCATTACTTTTACAGAAAATACTGTAATTCATTTTGTATTAATTTTTTTTATAAAAAACTTATTACAGTCGAACCTCGATAAGCCGATTTTTTGATAACTCGAACCTGTTTCCCTAGGACTTGCCTCTTTCAACGTTAATATTTTTATATCGATAACTCGAATTTTTGATAACTCGAATTATTTTGAGTTTCCCTTCAACTTCGACTTATCGAGGTTCGACTGTATTTTGAATCTTGCTTAAAACCGAGTGAGTTCATTGAACATCGGGAAAATAAAGCACGACATTTCGCCCGGAAAATGTTGTTGCGTTTATTTTTTTTTAACAACTTTAATAAATAGCACTAAATCAGCCATTTCGTATTTATGATATAAAAATGGTCTTTTAATTTTTAATTAAAAACTTTTGGAAAGTAAATTAATTAGTGTGAATCGTGTTTAAAGCTGAATGTGTATATTTGAGCTCGAAGTGGCACATTTCCGATTTCGAAAAAATGTAGCGCTCGGCTTTATTTGCTTCACTCGCTTGGAAATGTGCAACATTGCGCTCCTATATGCATATTTCGCCTTGCTACGCGATTTACTTAAAAAAATGTTTAATTAAAATTTAAAAAAACCATTGGCGCACCTCCAACTTCTTCTTGGGTCTGACGTTGTATTTTATAATACGTATTCCAAAAGGTTGTTTCATTCAGAAATTGATCTTGTCGTTAATGTATTTCATTATGGATGATTGGAGGGGGGGGGGGCAGCCTGCCGAGTTCTCTTCTTGGTTGCACCACTGTACAAGATAATGAAATAATACAAAATTAGAGTTGGAAAAAATCATACTATTTGTGTTTTAAAATCAACAAGAAGAATTTGTTTATTACTACGTTAATTTATTAAAAGTATTAGGTACAAATTTATATTAGGTATATGTGGAATTATGACTTAAAAAATGAACAGTTAGTGTAAGGACATAACAGCAATATCTTAAAAAAATATATACTTTTTGCATACGCTGACTAAATCGTATGATACAATTTAAAACAATGTCTGGCAAAAATATGTATTAGGAAATAGTTCTACAAAAAAATTCTCGATGATAGACCTCTTAATACATATTAAAATTAAGGGCTCAAATTTTGACGTTAATTTTTTTTTATCATCCTCAATAATATTTTCGGTATTCCATTCGAAGAAAAAAATAGTCGATTTTTTTGGCCCAGTCTAATTTCTATACTAATCTTCTTTTCAAATCAAATAATCCAATAAACCTGACTAAAATAATTTTTTAAATAGTTTTTTGGCCCGGTCTAATAGACATCCCCAATGTGAACCTTAATTTTGCATTATTGTCAAACGTTAAATAATTCTATGCTTGACTGAAAGATTTTTGAATGGTATAATTAAATACAAACCGTATGGGAGTTTTATTTATTTTTAAAATTTCCTGAATGGGTTCATTGAAATATTGAACTGAAGGGTTTTACTTGACACGATACATCCCATATACAATTTTAATTGATAAAAAATGCGAATTAGTAAACACCCAAAAGTACACCTGAAAATATTTTTATTAGGCGTGCAAAACAGCATCATGATAACTTACCAAAAGGGATAAAATCTATAACCTTTTTCAAACATAAAATAAATCTAAATTTATTCGACTTTTAATTTTTTGAATTCAAGAATAGAAGATTAATTTAGGCAAATTAAATAAATACGAGGATGTGCGCATTCGAGCGAAAAGTGGCACATTTCCGAGCGAGGGAAGCAAATGAAGCGCGACGCGGAGCGGCGCGCTTCATTTTCCCGAGATCGGAATGTGCCACTTTGAGCTCGAATGTGCACACTCGGTTTTAAACATGATTCACAATAATTTAGGCCAATAAATTAGAAGAAAAATCACTAGAATAATTTTAATCGTTCCCTCTCACTCGTACTTATGTGATTGGTGTATCTTTTCGCCCGCTCGCACTCATTGCTATGGTAAAAATACATTTTCCCGAGATCGGAATGTGCCATATTTCGCTCGAATGTGCGCACTCGGTTTTAAGCACGATTACCAATTGTCCCGTTTTAACAGGAAAAAAATTGGTCACGTTAGGTATGATCCATGCGTCGTATATGTAAAATATTGTATTTTTTTTAATTTGTCTAGATTTCATTTTATTATTTAATTTTTTTAACACCAACATTTGCCGCTCCCTAAAATTTGCCGCTCTAGGCTATAACCTTTCTAGCCTTATGGTAAAACCTGCTCTGCTCACACCCTGTATATCTAGCCAATAATTGATTTATGGTGTGTAAATTTTTTCTATGGTTTGTGGAATTTTTAGTGTATCTGACAATTTATTTTGTTTGTTTTCTAATACTTAATAATTAATTCAGGCGGACGAAGTCGCGCGTAGCATCTCCTATTTATATAGTATGACCGCGGGAAATTTAAAATGTCGAAATTGTATATATCGAATCCCATTAAGTTTAAAGTTGTCAAAAATACCTTTAAATAAAAAATAATATTGTAGTAATTTCATATATAAAACGTTTTGTTTATATTTGCATTTTTTTGCAAAAAATAATACCAAAAATATTCTGTGTTATTAATATGACATTGGGCATTCGTTTTTAGTACCCCGAAGCACCGCTAATCACGAATGTTGCATTTCTGAACAGAAATATTCGGATTTTTCTAACTTTAAAATCACTAAAAAGCAACGCGCAATAAAAAGGCCGTGTCCGAACGAAACCGTATCGTAGGAGCGCCATGTTATAGAGAGCTACCTGTATATCAATACGCTATTAATTAAAACAAATTAAAAACTGAATTTTTAAGTTTACCGTAACGAAATAATTTCTTATTATTTTTGAGAAATCATTAAATAAGCTGTCGACCAAATTCTCTCTGGAGCTACTACAATTAATTTCGTACGAAACGTGTGTGTAAAACATCGTTTTCTGAACGATTGATTTCTTTATGCCTGGGAAATGAGATTTTTTCCATCGCAGGTGAAGTTTGCTTAGATTTTTTTTTGGATTTGTAAAAGTTTCGAGCGCAAATTATTACGATAGAAAAGGGGCGTCTCAGATTGATAAATAAAGCATTAATTAATTGCAAGTAAAAACCTTTAATTATTAGTTTCTAATTAAGTCTCTTACACGCGATCGAGCGCGGTTGTAAAAATGTAGGCGGCTTCAGCTTCGTTGCTCTGGGCTGAAATGGAGATGAAATGCGAATATAAATATTAAATATCTAGAGATAATTAAATTACCCTTGTTCAAATAGCATCTTACTTTTAATTTAAATATGCCGGCGAGTCCGATGTACAAAATTTTGAATTATATAATATGTTTGTTATTGGATTTGTATGGGAACTGATGACCTGACAATTACTGGAGTTCGAAAATTAGGTTTGCGAATTGATTTATAATAACAACGACGTGTGCACATTACACATCTAATTGTTATAAATTCAATAAATTCGGCAATTTGTGACCGGTATCGGTGATTAATGGACAAATGTTAATCATATCAATATTGATCCTGTCTTCTCTTTGTGCGATGGTCGTGGCCGTCCTTTGGAGAACTTTTTTCGTTTTTGTTATGAACAAATGGGGAATTTTTAAAGGTACAAGGTAGTAAAATTAGAAAAACTGCCAATTATTATTATTTCTTGGGGTTTGGTACATAGGCCACGTGCGGCACCGCGGCCATTAACACTAGAACCGCGGTATCGGTCATTTTGTCCTTTTCGCAACTTATCGTTTTGTTACGTTTTATTCGTAGAAAATATTTCTGCCATATTAAATGACTTTTCCTAATTTTAATTGATAATTACTGTCCTATAATTGTTTTTCTTTTTAAATTGTGTTTTTTTCCCTTTAATATGAGGCATTATACCAACAGACACATACTCTTTTCTTCCCGGTCATTCATTCGATCGGTTTTGTCGACAAATTTAATTTTTCACTAAAACTATCAGAAAATTGGTTTAAAAAAACTTCACCAAGAACCATCAGTCATACAGGAACAACGAAAGAACCCATATCGTCGGCAAAATTATATGGGCTTGTCAAGTAAAAAATAATAACGTGCTACAGAAGGAACTACAACAGTAAAACTAAATATGCATTTATTAACTGTAAAAATCAGTAGCCCATTTTCAAGGTCCAATCTATCTCTATATCAAATTTCATCAAAATTGGTTCAGTGGTTTAGGCGTGAAAAGGTAACAGACAGGCGGACAGACGGACAGACAGACAGAGTTACTTTCGCCTTTATAATATTAGTTGGGGTAATTAAATTTTTTTAGAAAATAAATTAAGTATTGTGAATCGTGCTTAAAGTGGAGTGTGCACATTCGAGCTCAAAGTGGCACATTCCGATCTCGGGAAAATGAAGCGCGCCGCTCCGCGTCGCGCTTCATTTGCTTCCCTCGCTCGGCAATGTGCCACTTTTCGCTCGAATGCGCACATCTTCGTTTTTATTAGATTTGCTACATGAATCTTTTTTTTCAAATCAAACAATTAAAATTTCAATCAATTATGATTTTATATTCGGTGAAAGTTGTGGCATTTATTGTTTTTAAAAACTGTTCAAAAGCATTAAATCTGTTGCAATAAATATTTAATTGCTAAAAGACGAGTTTTTCCTAAAGGTCTAATTGACCGGTAACCGCGGTTGTAGTAAGTCTAAAATTGCCGCGGTTCTAGTGTTAATTGAGAATTTTTATTGTTATCAACAATTCGGGGCTTTCCTTAAATACCTTTCGATAGTTACCAATTTTTGATTAATTTTTTAAACTCCATCGATATGCGATAAGTTAGTTTCTTTTCAATATTTATTCTTTAAAATTACCTATAAAACTTTTAAAAAAAACTATTTTGCGTGCTGACATTGCGGGTAGTATGGAACCCCCACGTGGGGGTAACATGGAACCACATTTTGAAATAAATATACGAGGTCCGTTCACGAAATAACCGAACCATATTTTTTTATACTTTATTTGGTATTTTACGGATTATTAGTTCTTGTACTCTTCAAAGAACTTCTCGCCTCTATTGACACACTTTTCCCAGCCGTGTTTCCATTTGGCGAAGCAGCCCTGTTGAAAAGCCTTTTAAGGTTTCTGACGAATTTGCTTTGTTGTCATCAACGGTACCACTGATTTTAATTTCATAAATAAAACTAAATCGGCACGGGACAGGTCTGATTTGCGTGTCCAATTTTTTCCCTGTTTTTGGCTTGCATTGGTTAGTTCAATGTCAAATTGAATATGGGGCGCAAAAACGAACATTTTCGTGGTATGTTGTGGTTTTTTTTTGCTCAATTAAAATTGTATATGGGATGATGCACAATAATTAATTTACTTTTTTAGACGGCTAACTTCGTACTGTCATATTTTCGTTGGCTGTGCGCGCGCAGTTCCGTTGCCTACTAAAACTTGGTTAAAATATTTTACATACATAAATAATGTCTAAAAATATAGTAAACATGTAGCTTAATATAATTTTGATAGTTCATATAGTATCACATTTTTTTTAAGAAATTGTCACATTTCTTGCAGTCTGGCACTATCTGCCATTCGAAATATGGACTACTTGCTGGCTTGCTAGATTTCCTTATACACGTCTCGTTAAGTATAGACGGTTGTGGTTTAGCAAAGGCACATAAAGCATTAATTTTTAAATCTTTATTTTTATCGATTCAATTAGTTTGGAAAATAATACATGAACTGGTAAAATTGTTTCTATGAATTGAAATGCATAGACAATTTCTCATAAGGTTATGATCAATTTTCAAATTCATCTCAGTTATGCCAACATTCAATTTAGAAACTCCCAAATAATAGAAAATGGCAATGGTTTTTTACTAATTGCTCAAAATTTGGAAAACACTTATGTAGAAGTTGGAAAACCGTAAATAGTTAAAATCTATAACCTTTTTCAAACAAAAAATAAATCTAAATTTATTCGACTTTTAATTTTTTGAATTCAAGAATAGAAGATTAATATAGGCAGTTCAATAAATACGAGGATGTGCACATTCGAGCGAAAAGTGGCACATTTCCGAGCGAGGGAGGCAAATGAAGCGCGACGCGGAGCGGCGCGCTTCATTTTCCCGAGATCGGAATGTGCCACTTTGAGCTCGAATGTGCACACTCGGTTTTAAGCATGATTCACAATAATATAGGCCAATAAATTCGACGAAAATGTTAATCGTTCCCTCTCACTCGTACTTATGAGATTGTTGTATCTTTTCGCTCGCTCGCACTCATTGCTATAGGAAAAATACATTTTTGGGAACAAAATCGATATTTACTGAACTAAATTTAATTTTTTGATTTTGAAAGACCGATGAACAAAGTAGATAAATGTAATAAATACGAGGATGTGCGCATTCGAGCGAAAAGTGGCACATTTCCGAGCGAGGGAGGCAAATGAAGCGCGACGCGGAGCGGCGCGCTTCATTTTCCCGAGATCGGAATGTGCCACTTTGAGCTCGAATGTGCACACTCGGTTTTAAACATGAATCACAATAATTTAGTCAAATAAATTAGAAGAAAAATCACTAGAATAATTTTAATCGTTCTCTCTCACTCGTACTTATGACATTGGTGTATCTTTTCGCTCGCTCGCACTCATTGCTATGGTAAAAATACATTTTTGGGAACAAAATCGATATTTACGGAACTAAATTTAATTTTTTGATTTTGAAAGACCGATGAACAAAGTAGATAAATCTAATAAATACGAAGATGTGCACATTCGAGCGAAAAGTGGCACATTTCCGAGCGAGGGAGGCAAATGAAGCGCGACGCGAAGCGGCGCGCTTCATTTTCCCGAGATCGGAATGTGCCACTTTGAGCTCGAATGTGCACACTCGGTTTTAAGCATGATTCACAATAATTTAGGCCAATCAATTCGACGAAAATGTTAATCGTTCCCTCTCACTCGTACTTATGAGATTGTTGTATCTTTTCGCTCGCTCGCACTCATTGCTATAGGAAAAATACATTTTTGGGAACAAAATCGATATTTACTGAACTAAATTTAATTTTTTGATTTTGAAAGACCGATAAACAAAGTAGATAAATCTAATAAATACGAAGATGTGCACATTCGAGCGAAAAGTGGCACATTTTTGAGCGAGGGAGGCAAATGAAGCGCGGCGCGGAGCGGCGCGCTTTATTTTCCCGAGATCGAAATGTGCCACTTTGAGCTCGAATGTGCACACTCGGTTTTAAGCATGATTCACAATAATTTAGGCCGATAAATTCGACGAAAAATCAGTAGAATAATTGTAATCGTTCCCTCTCACTCGTACTTATGGGATTGTTGTATCTTTTCGCTCGCTCGCACTCATTGCTATAGTAAAACATATAGGCATTGTTGAATCTGAAAGAAGCTCTCCATTTATAATTTGGCGAGCCGATTTTGTAGTTTAATTTAAATATAATTTGTCTGTTACTAAAAATGAATTGGATTTGATTTGATATGTGATTAGTTTGCGATATTTTCCAAAAGAAACTTTCTTATTGTCAGATGAAAAAATTATTCAATAAAATTGGGAAGGATAATACAAAATGTAATCGAGATATTAACGATAAGGGTAATGGATAGAAGTTGAGATAACATCTAATTGCTATTGAATTGTTTTATATGCAATTGGTTTTCGTAATAAGTGCCTTATGAATATTTAAAAGTGCGTTTTCTTTATTACTTTATTCTGGTGTAGCAAAGTAATTGAAATACAATTATACTCATTTTCTTTTTTAGAGTGTCGTTGCATCGATCCAACGTTTATTTCAATTATGAGTAATAAGAAAATTAAAAAAAAACACCGCGTCAACACATCTAACGCTTTATCTTATGTTTGTCTAAATTGATATGTAAAGTTAATTAATTTTGAACAACGTTTTCATGCTCTATTGTCATCAACCCTTGTTTTAAATTCATTTTACATTCGATATTTGTTATACTTTTGTCACCTGTTTGAAATCATTTGAATGCACTTAACATTTCATTTTTTTATTTTGTTAAACGTTTTTGATATCTGGTCATAGTCTTATTTAAAACTGTTTATTACTTTTCTAAGCACTACATCTTTCGGTCATTTATAGAAGTTTATTTTTCGTTTTTTGTTTGCACAAAGTTTGTACACAAAGAATAGATTCAATTTTTTTTTTTTATAAGGGAGCAAATGATTTAATTTTCTGTTGGTCCAAAGCACAATTACAAAAAAAAACTAACAATTATAAAATGTTTTCTAATGTCTACTTTGCTAGTTTACGTTCAATACGCACCAAGAACACTTTTCGACGTCTTTTCTTATTAAAAAAGAAGTATACTTGAGATAATTGGAGGAAGTTGTTAAAAAGTATTTTCATTGAAAAACTATTCAACGAATTTATTGGAAAATTATAATTTACTTATATTATTATTGGAATAGAAATTGATTTTTTAGTAAAAGCAATTGTGCTTTTTTTCTTTTCGAATTTGATTAAATATTTAACTTTAACAGGAAATGATCTTGCGGGCCACTTTGGATATGCATCATAACTCCGCGGGCCACTTATAAAACGATATATGCCCATATTAGATTTAGACCCACTAAAAACATTTTTTTGGAGTGAAAAATTTAAATATAATGAGTTATTAATATTGTGTTTACTATTGTTCTTAAATGTAAATATAGATGATATAATAATAATGATACACATTGTAAAGAACAATATAACACTAAAAATGAAATATATAAAATATACATATAAATATAAATAACATAAAAAAAATGAAATTATTAAAAAATATTAATTTTATCTTTGGCCATTATAAAATAAATGTATGAAAGTAATTTTTCACAAATTGCTGACGTCACAACTTTGTGAAGTTATACTTCTTTTGGCGCACGAGAGTTAAATTTTAGTAAGCAACGGAAGCTGCGCGCGCTCCGCTAACGAAAATTCGACAGTGTGAAGTTAGCCGTCTAAGTTAGTAAATTAATTATTGTGAATCATCCCATATAAAAATTTAATTGACAAAAAAAAAACAAAACATGAAAATGTTCTTTTTTGCGTCCCATATTCAATTTGACACTGAACTAACACATGGAAGCCAAAAATAGGAAAAAAATTGGTCACGTGAGCCAGACCTGTCTCCGGCCGATTTTTTTTTATTTACGAAATTAAAATCAGGACTGAAAGGACGCCGTTGATGACCTTAAACCTTAAAATATTTTTCAACAGGACTGCTTCGCTAAATGGAAACACGGTTGGAAAAAGTGTGTCAATAGAGGCGAGGAGTTCTTTGAAAAATAAATAATGTAGTTTAAAAAAATAAGGTTCGGTGTTTTCCTGAACAGACCTCGTATATTTATTTCAAAATGTGGTTTCATGTTACCCCCACGTGGGGGTTCCATACTACCCGCAATGCCCTGTCTTCATATCTATCTCAGCACACAAAATAGTTTTTTTAAAAAGTTTTACTGGTGACTTATCGCATATCGATGGAGTTTAAAAAATTAATCAAAAATTGGCACCCATCGAAAGATATTTAAGGAAAGCGTCGAATTGTTGATAACAATCAAAATTCTTAATAACCCTTTATAAAATTCAAATTCGTTGCGAACAAAGCCTGACGTTGCGTAATTGCAAAAAAAACAATTTTTAGCAGAATCGATAATATTTATTAATAATTTATCGAAAGACTTGCTTGGAATAAAATTTAGTAATTTGCAAGTAAAAAGAGGATTAACTTTGGGCTCAAATGGCGGCCTTTAAATTAATTGGACATATTTTACACGTAAGCAATTAGTACTTGCAGCGGTGTTGATTTTCTCGACTAATTAATGCGGATTATAACATTCGTTTGCTCTGCTACCAACCTCCAATTACCAACGAATATCTCTGTTTAAACTTAATTAATGTTGACTTTCAAAAACTCCCAACTACTTACGCCCGCTTCCACAACCCCAATATTATTAGTTTGCTTTAGTAGAAAATTTATATTACCCTTTATTTAACAATTACTTGTTATTACTAATTTACGGTCATTGTTTCGCATGATAATCCTAAGGGATATAAATAACCCCATCATCTGATTGCTTTAATTAATGGAAATTTATTCTCGTGCTTCCGCTCAAAGGTTCTTTGTTTTCTTTAATCGTTTCAAAAAATTTGGGATCGGTTACTTTTTTTGTAGATTTCGCGCCATCTACAGCGATATTTAATTCTTACGTTTGTTTCACCTTCCGTGTACGAGGTGGGGTATAACTAACGTGACCAATTTTTTTCTTGTTAAAACTCTTATTAAAATTTTTACCATAGCAATGAGTGCGAGCGAGCGAAAAGATACAACAATTTCATAAGTACGAGTGAGAGGGAACGAATAAAATTATTCTACTGATTTTTCGTCTCATTTATTGACCTAAATTATTGTGAATCGTGCTTAAAACCGAGTGTGCACATTCGAGCTCAAAGTGGCACATTCCGATCTCGGGAAAATGAAGCGCGCCGCTCGCGTCGCGCTTCATTTGCCTCCCTCGCTCGGCAATGTGCCACTTTTCGCTCGAATGCGCACATCTTCGTATTTATTGAATTTAACTTAAAATATACAAGATTTCACGTTCGAAAAACGTATTTACCATAGCAATGAGTGGAAGGGAGCGAAAAGATATAAAAATTACGTGAATGTGAGCGAGAGGGAACGATTAAAGTTTTTCAACTGATTTTTCGCCTAATTTACTTGCTTAAATAATTGTGAATTGTGCTTAAAACCGAGTGTGCACATTCGAGCTCAAAGTGGCACATTCCGATCTCGGGAAAATGAAGCGCGCCGCTCCGCGTCGCGCTTCATTTGCCTCCCTCGCTCGGAAATGTGCCACTTTTCGCTCGAATGCGCACATCCTCGTGTTTATTACATTAATATAATTTACCATAAGCTCTTTCAAATCAAAAATTTTAATTTAATTTAGTAAATATCGATTTTATTTCGAAAAACGTATTTACCATAGCAACGAGTGGAAGGGAGCGAGAAGATACAATGTGTTTTCCTTAAACCTATTCATTATTGGTTATTAAAATATATTTCTTATCATTTAACTGTCATAAAGTACAATTATATTGATTTTATTTCATTTTATTTTTGTGGTAGGGAAGAAGGAGTTCAATTGAACCGCGGGGAAATTGAACCAGTGGGCTTAAAAAATCGAAAAAATCAAAAAAATGAGTCGTCCTCTCAAAATTGGTTTCGAATATGCGACAGCTTGGTTTGCACAAAATTTCAAATCATTATGATAATTTAATCTTTCAATGTCGAGTTTTCGTGTTTTTTAGTATGTCAAAGTTGTTTTTCAGCTCTCGACAAATTTTTTTATAATATTGTAATTTTCATTTTTAATGACAAAATTTTAATTGTTATGTCTTTATACATGCATATTATTTAATTTCTCTATCGATTCTTTGCAAAATAGTTCTTTTAATAATTTATTTTACACTAATTACTACAAAATCGTCATATGGGGTCAATTGAACCATCAATTTCGGGGGCGATTGAACCACTGTGAGCATCAGACTTGCGCGCGCATCTCGGCTTACAAATGAAAATATTCACAGGAATAAAAATGTAGCGTTTGTTGTTGTAATGTTCAATCAACAGAAAATTTAGCTTCCAGCCAAAATAATTTTCAGCTGAACGTATTGTCTCCAAATGATGGCAAGAACGGTATTCTACACGACAAAACTAATCAAATACATCTTACTCCCTTACTAATACGACCTTTACCCAAATCTACACCTAGTCAAAATACTAGAAAGGGTCGTGTACGAGGCAAAACTGCAATATACACTGATACTCCCGAAAAATTAGAAATTGAAAGGAAAATCAGTGATATTAGAAGACCAAAAAAAAAGAATTACACTGAAAAGCCAAAGAAAGTTAAAAAAACTAACAAAAAAAAATAATTTTGTTGATACAAGTTTGTGAAAGTGTTGATTATTAGCATATATAATATAATAAGATTCATCAAAAATAAGTAATATAAGGTTAAAGATTAAATAAATAATAATATCTTTATTGAAAATATTTGTTTTTATGTTAGGCACTGTTGGTTCAATTGCCCCCACGTGGGGGACGATTGAACCATTCGACGCCGTTGCACAATTGAATATTTATTAGAAATTTTTATTATTTGTTGACTAATTCACATGTCGAAAATGATAATGGATAAAATAAACTATTGTTTCATGAAAAAAAAATTATTATTTTGGTTTTATTCATCGAAAAAAAAAATTCTTGAACATTTTTTGGTTCAATTGACCTCCTTCTCCCCTACGGCAAACCCCACTTAGTATGGCATGTGACATTTAGTCACCTAGTATGCGGAGGGTTAAAAAGAAAAAGAAAAACAAAAAATAGTTTAATGTAGGCTGTGAATTTTTCACCAACAATGTACAGCTTCAACGTAATTAATTATGACTGACATACATATGTGTGTATGTATGTCGATTTCGAAATTAGTGACTTTTGCTAACATAAAAAGCAATTCTAGTGAACTCGAATCGCGATTTAAAAGTCCGACTCTTGAAGTTTTTCTTTTGAATATAACTAACGTGAAATATGTTGTTTTGATAATTTTTACAACCGAAACTTGTTGAATATCTCGGGTTGGCAAGAAAATGGAAAGAAATTGATTGGTCAGAAACATTCTTTATTTCTTACCAAAATTATAATTACTTGAGAAATGATTAATTCCTTATACAAACTTTTATCTCCTATTTCACTTTTTTCAAGTTTTGGTTTTGCGACAAAAGGTAGCCCATGTCCTTCACCAAGGTACAATCTATCTCTATACCAAAATTCATCAAAATTGGATCAGTGGTTTAGGCCCGAAAAGATAACAGGTGACAGACAGACGGACAGATAGCTATTTTTGCATTTATAATATTAGTTTGGATATTTATTTTGAAACTGCCGGGCAAATATCTCCTTGCCATACTTGCGCGCTGAGGATACGCTAATTTACAAGTAGGACACAAACATCAAATGGGCCGGCACGAAGTGCGACTTCTGTAAAGTGTAGCGTACTGTTAATCCTTGCTATTACCCGGCGTGCCCGGCTCTTCGTCTCTTCCCACTCTTTCGAACGATTGGGCCTGCTACTAAAACATTTTTCGTTTTCTTTTGATTCTGGCCTTTCACTTTACGTTTCCCCTCTTACGGTATACATACCCCTTTTTTGTGAAAAAAAATCACATTTATTCTTCGCACAAGAAGTTTCACGTCAAAAAGCAAAATATGATGAAATTGTTCGTTTTAGCGCGCCATATTCAATTTGACGCTGAACTAATACATGCAAACCAAAGGCCTAATAATTTTATTCAAAATTCAGTTAAAAGTAACTACTGCAACTTTGAAACGGAAGGAAAAATTAAAATTGAACGAAGAGATTAAAAAAAAATTGTAACGCCATCGATTTGTCAAAACCGAAATTACTTTTTTGCCAACCCAATAGACAGTTCGGAAGTTGTATAGTTAAAGTCAAAAGACATATCATATTACGTTAAGTCGATAAAATAATACGATTAATTTTTTTAAATTGAAAATTCTTTCTGCATATTTACACTAAAAATCAGATTATGATGGAAAAAAAATTGTTTTAACTAAATACGTTAGCGGAAAACGTCGGCAAGTGGAAGCAATAGAAGAGATTGAAATTTGCGTCTTGGCTCTTTTATTAAGGGAATGGAAACCAGATTTAACTTTCCCCTCTCAAATACAAAAGGTAAATATGCATACGTAGTATGAATATTTAAAATTGCGGATCTGTTTGCTTGCCCACTATTCAATTTTGTAAATGAATGCCTCAGAAGCGGCCCCTATACTTTAATTAATTATTTAAAATTAACTTACTTCGTTTTCTATCTACTTTTATACTCGGCGACACAATAAATGTTTGATTAATTTCGTGTACGGTTCATTTTAATTTTTATTTATTAATTTCGTTACGCGTAAACATCGGAGGATCGTACGCAAATATTTTAATTTAAAAGTAATAAATTTTATTTGTATAAGTTTTTTTTTAAATATTTGAAATGTTAATTAACTTCAGCTTTTCCGATTGAATATTTATTTGTAATAACAAATAAATCCGGCAATTTAATAAAAATATATATTATATAAATCCGGGGTCAATATTTGCGTTGCGCGAAACGTTTTTTCGAATATATTGTTAGTCGGTAAGCTTAAATCTGGTGTACAAATTATTTAATTAAATATTGTTCTTGAAACAGAAAATTAAAGATCATTTTTCATTAGCAATATACGGTGAAGATAATGCTGATGAAATATTAGCTACCGGATTAAACACACTTAAGATGTATTTACATTCAATTGCCGATATTGTCAAGTGATGGCGAAAAAGTCTCAAATTTAATTTTTTTTAGTAAACGCATTATATAGTACGTATGCATAAGAAATTTATTAGCTCCGACGAGTCTGGCTACTCTCTGGCTTGCTTCTGATTAGCTATCGAAATTAATTTAAAATTAAAAATTTTGAAAAAATACTTTTTCATTGAGTAGGATGCAACAATTTGGTCATACGAATCTGAGTTTTACTAATATTTTTTTTAACAATTATCGTGAATTTAAAAGTCTTATCTTGTTTTATTATTTAAATTTAGAAGTCGTCTAATCTGCGACTAATTGCGGCATTTGGCAACCCTGCGCACGTTGCTTTATTATTGCTCCCGCCTAGTCTCGCTACTGTCTTCATACCGCTATAGTTTTCTTCTGATTGGTTATCAAAATTAATTAATAACTTTAAATGTTTAATTAATGTATATATATAGGTTTATCGGAAACGGTTCTAACGATTTGGGTGACATTTTGTATTTAGATAATGTTTTACTTTACAAGTTTATCTAGGTAGGTATCATCCCCGAGAAATTCGTTTTCCAACAATTTCTTGTCTAACGCATTCACATACAATATTCATGCATTCATGTTAGCTACTCAGCAACAGATGGCACTACATGACGTCGTTAACATGAAGTTAAAAAACTTATAAATGATAACTGTAAAGCGAAATACCATACTATAGCGAGCGAAGCTCGAGCCATTACCTAAACTTTAATTACAAAATCATTTATATGCGATTAATAAAAAATTATCCTGTTATAATAATAAAACTTTTAGAAATATTAAATTATATTTTTTTTAATTCAAAATTTAATTTTATCTCACATCATTACTAAAAAAAATAGTCTTTTAAAAAGTAAAACATTTTATTCAAAATTAAGTCATTGAAAACTATATACAAGTTACCAGTAAGTACAAAAGGCGTTTACAATCTAAGCTTAGAATATGGTTCGCATTTACTTATCTTCTTTTTTTGACGTTTTCGTGTTCCTTCCACCTTCTGGGATTGTCCTTCGTTAACTCTGAACGATCCAAATGTAATCTCATGATTAGTCAAAATTGGCAGTAGATTTTGTTGAATTTTAACTGTTTTTTTACATCCATTCAAACCACCAAACGTAATCGGTAGCCCATCTCGGATTACAGTGACCCCCAAACTTGGATTTAGTGCGAGCTCTTTTTGAAGTCTTTTCCGGTTCAGCACCTCCTTTCGGATCCTTTCCCGTAAAATAGGGTCTCCTCTGCAAACCTTCATTAAATATGCATTACTTAAACTTACGGTTAGTAAAGAAGTTGAGTCCAGATGCCTGTAAGAAAAAACAAATTAAGAACACAAGTACAAAAAACAAGTTAAATATTAACCAAAATTGAAACATATATAAAACTTACCTGAATACCATGGCGATGATTTCTACTGGAAGCAGCACAAGTGTTGGCAAAGCGAAGTCGAAGATTGAAAACATTTTTGAAACTGATCGTTGCTCCCCAAAATGGGGGTATATATATCCCCCTGTGTGTAATCAAGCGGAACGGTTCCGGTTCATCGATGCGTGTAAAAAATCCAAATACAGTCGAACCTCGATATGCCGAAGTCGGAGAGACAGCAAAAATAATTCATCATATCAAAAACTCGAGTTATCAAAAGAAGTTCACTTAAATACTTCCGTATATATATATATCATTCATTTTTATAGAAAATAACCAAAATTGATCTACAATCATTAACATTATTTATTTTTATTAAGACCCTAAAAAATATAGTTATTTACATATTATTTACTGTTAAATTGAAAATAATCTAAAATTGTCTTTTGCTTCATTGCTCCAAAATGTTACGTTTCTACAAATTTTTCCAATGATCTTACCGAGAATAATATATCTGTAGGAACATCTTCTTGAGCACATAGGAATAGAGAAATAGTATCTATTGCATTGTAAACTTGGGTTGCTGAAGGGATGTTTACTGTAACATCTGTATCACTTTCATTTTCACGGTTTTTCTTATTTTCTTCTAGCATTTTACTTATAATGCTTTCATCGCTAGGAATTTCAGCAACTTCCAAATCTTTATCAACGTTGACATTTGTCATTTGTATCTTCAGCAGCTACAATTAGGTCTCTGTTTTTTAAAATGGTTGATAAAGTGTTTGCGGGAATACCAAAATCTTTAGCTATATCCTTTTTTCTTTTGAGCCCACGTTCCACTTCTTTTATAAGATTAATTTTCTCCCTTATGCTTAAACTTTTTAATTTTCGTTTACACTCCTTGTTAAAACGTAAATAACTTTAGAAAAAGTATTAAACTTTTTTAGATTTTCTGTTATACTCTGTTACAAACTATAAAGAACGTAAAACACATTTGTTAGTCTTCGTAGTCGACGAATAACTAGCAAATTGAAAACTAAAATGCAAAAATAGTTTCTTTTTTGTAAAATAAACGGTAAAACCATCTCAAAAATGTATAACTGTTCATAAGGCATTTAAACATAAATTAGTTTTTAAATCCAATTGAAGTGCCGCCGTCAAAACATTCTTGTAGTATAAACCTTTTATTCTTAGTTAACAATAGAGCTTTTAAAGCATCAATAACACCAAACCAAGCCGTCGTTAATCCTCTCTCAGGTAGAGAAATTTTTAGAAAAGTTTTAAAATTTAACTTCGAGTCATCGACCTATTTACTAATGGAAACTTGAATTTAATGAATTGTAAAACGCTTCGACTAATTAAATAATTCGATTTATTAAATTTCGAGTTTTTGACATAAAAATATTAACGTTGAGATAGGCAAGTCCTAGGGAAACTGGTTCTAGTTCGAGCTATCAAAAATTCGACTTATCGGCGTTCGACTTATGGAAGTTCGACTGTATTTAAATGGTCGATTTGGATTTTTTTGAATTTTAAATCTAGCTGATTTTTACATTATCCATTTTATTATTTAGGAAATATTTAAGTAATATAATTGACGATAACTCGAATAAATTTTTTATAATATATTTTGAAAACCATTTCTGCAGGTATATTATAATCACGTTGGCGCTGCACACAAGACCTATTCCATGTACTTTTCGGTCTACCTAACTGTCAAATTTTTTTTGGCTGTGCGTGCGCAACTTCTGTTACCTGCTAATATTTTACTTTTAATCGCCAAAAGAAGTTTAACTTCAAAAAACAGATGAAAAATGAGACATGTTGGGACTAACATCTTAAAATTTAGTATTAAAAAAATTCTAAAAAAAAAATCATCTCTAACCCTTCGCATACTAGGTGACTAAATGTCACATGCCATACTAGGTGGGGTTTGCCATACCACAAAAATAAAATGAAATAAAATTTACAAAATTGTACTTTATGACAGTTAAATGATAAGAAATATATTTTAATAACCAATAATGAATAGGTTTAAGTAAAACCAGTGGCGGATTTACCCTAAGGCCCGGTACGCCCGGGCCTAGGGCGGCCAGATTTAGGGGCGGCCCCAATCGTGTCAAAAAACTTATTGTGGCGTATTAGACTGCTGAGAAAGGGGCGGCTGATGGCTTGGGGCCTAGGGCGGCCGAGACTGCAAATCCGCCACTGATTTAAGGGGTCCGTTTTTTATTCATTTAGTTTGTACCGAAATTTTTTATTTTAGAGGGGAAGCGCGGGGAAATGACACCGGTTATAGTTAGTAGGGGTACGTAGGAACATCCCCTTGCAATATAAAGCAATTCTATTTTTTTCATTTTTTCTCAAAAAAACATGGGTTTTAACCCATCGATTTTGAATTTTCAAAACGTTTTCCCAAAGCTTTGGAATAGCACGCCTATGGTTTCTTATGCCTATTTGAAGCCAAGGAGGCTGCCAAATCCGAATATGTATAGTTTTTAAATATTGGTCCACAAATAACGGCGCTACAATTTTTTTAAAGTTCAAAATCGTGCCAAAATGAGCTAATAAAATTGCAATTTTTTATGTTCGAAAAATTTACGTTGCGCCCTATACTTATTTTACATGTATCTTATGTAAAAAAGCCTCAGGATTCCGAATCCGTGTCGTTTGTAATGATTGAATCGAAAATAAGGGCGGTACGATTTTTTGTGATTTAAGGGTCCGTTTTTATTCATTTAGTTTGTACCGAAATTTTTTTTTTAGAGGGAAGCGCGGGGAAATGACACCGGTTATAGTTAGTAGGGGTACGTAGGAACATCCCCTTGCAATATAAAGCAATTCTATTTTTTTCATTTTTTCTCAAAAAAACATGGGTTTTAACCCATCGATTTTGAATTTTCAAAACGTTTTCCCAAAGCTTTGGAATAGCACGCCTATGGTTTCTTATGCCTATTTGAAGCCAAGGAGGCTGCCAAATCCGAATATGTATAGTTTTTAAATATTGGTCCACAAATAACGGCGCTACAATTTTTTTAAAGTTCAAAATCGTGCCAAAATGAGCTAATAAAATTGCAATTTTTTATGTTCGAAAAATTTACGTTGCGCCCTATACTTATTTTACATGTATCTTATGTAAAAAAGCCTCAGGATTCCGAATCCGTGTCGTTTGTAATGATTGAATCGAAAATAAGGGCGGTACGATTTTTTGTGATTTAAGGGTCCGTTTTTATTCATTTAGTTTGTACCGAAATTTTTTTTTTAGAGGGAAGCGCGGGGAAATGACACCGGTTATAGTTAGTAGGGGTACGTAGGAACATCCCCTTGCAATATAAAGCAATTCTATTTTTTTCATTTTTTCTCAAAAAAACATGGGTTTTAACCCATCGATTTTGAATTTTCAAAACGTTTTCCCAAAGCTTTGGAATAGCACGCCTATGGTTTCTTATGCCTATTTGAAGCCAAGGAGGCTGCCAAATCCGAATATGTATAGTTTTTAAATATTGGTCCACAAATAACGGCGCTACAATTTTTTTAAAGTTCAAAATCGTGCCAAAATGAGCTAATAAAATTGCAATTTTTTATGTTCGAAAAATTTACGTTGCGCCCTATACTTATTTTACATGTATCTTATGTAAAAAAGCCTCAGGATTCCGAATCCGTGTCGTTTGTAATGATTGAATCGAAAATAAGGGCGGTACGATTTTTTTTGTGATTTAAGGGATCCGTTTTTTATTCATTTAGTTTGTACCGAAATTTTTTTTTTAGAGGGAAAGCGCGGGGAAATGACACCGGTTATAGTTAGTAGGGTACGTAGGAACATCCCTTGCAATATAAAGCAATTCTATTTTTTCATTTTTCTCAAAAAAACATGGGTTTTAACCCATCGATTTTGAATTTTCAAAACGTTTTCCCAAAGCTTTGGAATAGCACGCCTATGGTTTCTTATGCCTATTTGAAGCCAAGGAGGCTGCCAAATCCGAATATGTATAGTTTTTAAATATTGGTCCACAAATAACGGCGCTACAATTTTTTAAAGTTCAAAATCGTGCCAAAATGAGCTAAAAAAATTTGGGCAATTTTTATGTTCGAAAAATTTACGTTGCGCCCTATACTTATTTTACATGTATCTTATGTAAAAAGCCTCAGGATTCCGAATCCGGGGTCGTTTGTAATGATTGAATCGAAAATAAGGGCGGTACGATTTTTTGTGATTTAAGGTCCGTTTTTATTCATTTAGTTTGTACCGAAATTTTTATTTTAGAGGGAAGCGGGGGGAAATGACACCGGTTATAGTTAGTAGGGGTACGTAGGAACATCCCTTGCAATATAAAGCAATTCTATTTTTTTCATTTTTTCTCAAAAAAACATGGGTTTTAACTCATCGATTTTGAGTTTTCAAAACGTTTTCCCAAAGCTTTGGAATAGCACGCCTATGGTTTCTTATGCCTATCTGAAGCCAAGGGGGCTGCCAAATCCGAATATGTATAGTTTTTAAATATTGGTCCACAAATAACGGCGCTACAATTTTTTTAAAGTTCAAAATCGTGCCAAAATGAGCTAATAAAATTGCAATTTTTTATGTTCGAAAAATTTACGTTGCGCCCTATACTTATTTTACATGTATCTTATGTAAAAAAGCCTCAGGATTCCGAATCCGTGTCGTTTGTAATGATTGAATCGAAAATAAGGGCGGTACGATTTTTTTTGTGATTTAAGGGATCCGTTTTTTATTCATTTAGTTTGTACCGAAATTTTTTTTTTAGAGGGAAAGCGCGGGGAAATGACACCGGTTATAGTTAGTAGGGGTACGTAGGAACATCCCCTTGCAATATAAAGCAATTCTATTTTTTTCATTTTTTCTCAAAAAAACATGGGTTTTAACCCATCGATTTTGAATTTTCAAAACGTTTTCCCAAAGCTTTGGAATAGCACGCCTATGGTTTCTTATGCCTATTTGAAGCCAAGGAGGCTGCCAAATCCGAATATGTATAGTTTTTAAATATTGGTCTACAAATAACGGCGCTACAATTTTTTTAAAGTTCAAAATCGTGCCAAAATGAGCTAATAAAATTGCAATTTTTTATGTTCGAAAAATTTACGTTGCGCCCTATACTTATTTTACATGTATCTTATGTAAAAAAGCCTCAGGATTCCGAATCCGTGTCGTTTGTAATGATTGAATCGAAAATAAGGGCCGTACGATTTTTTTTGTGATTTAAGGCAGTGGCGGATTTACCCTAAGGCCCGGTAGGCCCGGGCCTAGGGCGGCCAGATTTAGGGGCGGCCCCAATCGTGTCAAAAAACTTATTATGGCGTATTAGACTGCTGAGAAAGGGGCGGCTGATGGCTTGGGGCCTAGGGCGGCCGAGACTGCAAATCCGCCACTGAGTAAAACTCATATTTATTTATGCATTAGAATAAACCTTTATTAATAAAAATACAAAAACTTAACTTTTTCTTCAACTAATAAATTATCGAGTCTTTTCTTGAGTACTAAATTGCAATGACACGTGTCAATTACGATACCGAATATTAAGAAAACCTAACAAGAATTTCATTCTTGCCTCCGTATTGAAATACAAATTAATTTCACGGCAATTTGTTAATGATTCGCAATAATTTAGACCAATCAATTACATGAAAAATTAATTGAATAATTTTAATCGTTCCCTCTCACTTGCATTGACAAGATTATCGTATCTTCTCGCTCCCTTCCACTCATTGCTATGGTAAATACGTTTTTCGAATATAAAATCGATATTTACTAAATTAAATTAAAATTTTTGAGTTGAAAGAGCGCACGGTAAATTATACTAATATAATAAACACCAGGATGTGCGCATTCGAGCGAAAAGTGGCACATTTCTGAGCGAGGGAAGCAAATGAAGCGCGACGCGGAGCGGCGCGCTTTATTTTCCCGAGATCGGAATGTGCCACTTTGAGCTCGAATGTGCACACTCGGCTTTTAAGCACGATTCACAATAATTTTGGTGACGAAAAATTAGAAAATAATTTTTATCATTCCCTCTCACTCGTACTAATGAGTTTGTCGTATCTTTTTGCTCGCTCCCACTCATTGCTATGGTAAAAATACATTGTTCGAATATATAATAGATATTTTATTAATTTTTTTGATTTGAAAGAAAGTTTAGTATATAATATTCAATAAACACGAGGATGTGCGCATTCGAGCGAAAAGTGGCACATTTCCGAGCGAGGGAGGCAAATGAAGCGCGACGCGGAGCGGCGCGCTTCATTTTCCCGAGATCGGAATGTGCCACTTTGAGCTCGAATGTGCACACTCGGCTTTTAAGCTCGATTACCAAACGTCCCTTTTAACAAAAAAAAATTCTTCACGTTAGTTATACCCCACCTAGTACACCGAAGGTTATCTATACCTAATAAGCAAGAAGTTTCACTTCACTCGCGCGTGCACTCCACGCACACATTTTTTTGTAAATTCTTTATAATTTCTTTCTTTCTAGTAATTGAACACATTTTAATATTGAAACATTACCTGCACAAAAGGTGATTTTTTTTAAATATCAGTATTTCGTTTAATTCTTCGTAAGACCACTCGAATTATTAAACTGGCAGATATTTACTTACGAGTATTTTGTCGAAGTGTATATTCCCTACAAAGTACAGAACAATCTACGTTGAGAGGTCCCAAAGGAAATTTATAACAATGTCTAAATTCAACCGGAAAATCTTTTGATTAGACGTCACCATCTATGTTTAACAAGCCTACATTGTTTGCATAAAAACCCTCGAGATTTTAGAGGGAGACGTTTAACAACCAATGAATGTTATTGCTGATTATAACGATAAAACTGCTAATTTTTTCATTGGCTTTAATCTGCAGCGCTAAAAGCATCTTTAATCTGCAAAGAGAAACTCGACCAATTAATTTTTTGTAGGTATAAAATTAGACGTATTGAATTCTCAATGTATATTTTTAATTAGCGACAGCAATATCCCTTGCCCTAGCTAGTGAAATTTTCCTAAGGGGGCAACCGACCAGCTGATCAGCCGCCGTAGGCTTTCAATTTCGGTAATCCGAATACTGTCGATTTTTCTAGGGTGGGCAATGAGTTTTGTAGGCCTCCACTTTACACTCCCCAGGTACGCCCATGGCAATATCGAAAAATAAAAAAAGAAATTGTCTCTTTTTAATAAAGATTAATTTCTGGCATAAACTCTAGCTTGGAAAAACTACAGTTTGAAAGAAGCATTAAATGTGGTGTACAGTCAGCCTAAGAAGTAATCAACACCCTAAAAGCAGTACTTACCGTAATCGAGCTATTCCAAGAGACAGGTTTTAGTTAAGAATAGTGTTTAAGGAGATTTATGACGGCTTTTATAAGTACAACAAATAATTTTTTCTATTTATTGTTTCAAAATAGCACGATCACTGTAGGTGGTGCTATAGGGTGTTGATTACTTCTTAGGCTGACTGTACATTAGGGTAGTCGTTAAAAATTTAATTTCTTCCTACGCCCCAAAAAAACCTTCCTTTTAATGAAAAAATACGGGGGAATTTGTCTAATTTTTTTTTAACAAAAATAACACGTTCCTCAAGACAATCAAAGTTCATTTTTTGATAAAATTGTAGTTTTTTGTAAGTATCTCTTAAAGTATACGGATTTGAGAAAAAGTTATAGAAGTATTTTGTAGGAAATTCAATTCTCTACAAAAAAGGTCTTTTCCATTTTCTTCATGAAATTCATATTTATAGAGATATTCTCAATAATAAATTCATTAACCTCATGTAGTCCACATTTTAAGACCCTTAAACGTCAATTATTGAGAATATCTCCATAAATATGAATTTCATGAAGAAAATGAAAAAGACTTTTTTTATAGAGAATTGAATTTGCTACAAAATTGTTCCTATAACTTTTTCTCAAATCTGTATACTTTAAGAGATACTTACTAAAAACTACGATTTTATCAAAAAATGAACTTATTTTATCTTGAGGCACGTGTTATTTTTGTTAAAAAAAATCTCCCGTATTTTTTCATTAAAAGGAAGGTTTTTTTGGGGCGTCGGAAGAAATTTAATTTTTAACGGCCACCCTAGTGTTACACCCTTTTTTTTTAGATCATGATATCTAATTTATTATTATTAGTAAAAATTGCTGAAACTGACATTTGAATATTAGTATGTGCAATATCATTATTTGCATAATTCTGTGTACTCATTAATGTTTAACTTCGTTTTGATTCCGCGGCGGTTTTATTATATTAACATAGGGGTTTATTATATGCTACCCTTTGCAGAAAAAAAATAAATTACGGTTGTACGAAACAAAATTTTCGTACATATCGAGTTCGATGCGCGAGGGATTTGGCAGTTGAAACGAAAAGAAGTTTTAACCATAATCAAAGTTTGATTAAATAACTATATAAGAAATTGTATCATAATTAAGATTAAATATTTATTCGTTTTAATTCAATAATGAATAATTAAAAAGGTTTAGATGAATATTTGGTAGGAGAGCACTTTTGGTGATTAAATAAAATATTTATTATCCACTTTTCAGAGATGAAACACACACACGCTCGGTTTATTCTTTGAGAATATTTTATTAGTTTGTATAACAGTTTAACAACTGTCTGCATATCTTTTAATAAAGGAAAATTAACTTTGTCGCTAATTTTGAGGGAGGCTTGTGAGGTATCTTTTAAAATTACGGTGCTCGTTTATAAAACATAATAAGGCCTCTCAGACGAATAAGTACTGCAACTTAATCCGCTCATAGATGGCACTAAACTGAACAAAAACGTACCCCAAGTCAAGTGTCCTTATGTGTAATATTTATGAGTTATGGTATCACAAACTTTAATTTTAAAATGTTCAATGAATACCTTATTGTTTAGAATATTGGGAAAATTTTTGTTCTAGTATATTATAACGATGCCATTATAGTCATATGAAGTTTTTTTTAAATCAAATAAAAAAACATATATGCATTTAAATAGGGGTAGAGTAGGCTTGGTAATAATGCTTCAAAAATGAGACGTGAAATAAAGTTGCTTATCTTAAGCACTTCACGGGTAACATAAGAAGTGTATACTAACAAAGGTTCCCACATTTATTCTAAAACGATAAAATAAATATGCAATGAACACGTACTTTTTAGCAATCATATACAATATTCATGCATTTATATTAGCTACTCAGCAACAGATGGCACTACATGACATTGTTAACATGAAGTTAAAAAAACTTATAAATGGTAACTGTAAAGCGAAATATCATACTATAGCGAGCGAAGCTGAGACGCCCAATATGTTTTTGCCTTAATAATTTAATTCAATTTTACATTACATAAACTTGAATTACAAAATATTACTTATGCGATTAATAAAAAATTATCCTGTTATAATAATAAAACCTTCTTTATAAACATTAAATTAAATATTATATTTTTTTGAATACAAAACTATTTTTGCTTACATCTAAAGAAAAAGTCTTTTAAAAAATAAAACATTTTATTGTAAATTAAGTCATTGAAAACTATATACAAATCATCAGTAAGTACAACAGGCGTTTACAACCTAAGTTTAGAATATGGTTCGCATTTACTTATCTTCTTTTTTTGACGTTTTCGTGTTTCTTGCACCTTCTGGGATTGCCCTTCGTTAACCCTGAACGATCCAAATGTAATCTCACGATTAGTCAAAATTGGCAGTAGATTTTGTTGAATTTTAACTGTTTTTTTACATCCATTCAAACTGCCAAACGTAATCGGTAGTCCATCTCGGATTACAGTGACCCCCAAACTTGGATTTAGTGCGAGCTCTTTTGAAGTCTTTTCCGGTTCAGCACCTCCTTTCGGATCCTTTCCCGTAGAATCGGATCTCCTCTGCAAACCTTCATTAAATATGCATTACTTAAACTTACGGTTAGTAAAGAAGTTGGGTCCAGATGCCTGTAAGAAAAAACAAATTAAGTACACAAGTACAAAAAACAAGTTAAATATAAACAAAAATTCAAAATTATAAAAAACTTACCTGAATACCATGGCGATGATTTCTACTGGAAGCAGCACAAGTGTTGGCAAAGCGAAGTCGAAGATTGAAAACATTTTTGAAACTGATCGTTGCTCCCCAAAATGGGGGTATATATATCCCCCTATGTGTACTCAAGGGGAACGGTTCCGGTTCGTCGGTGCGTGTCAAAAATCCAAATATTTAAATGATTAATTTGGATTTTTTTGAATTTTAAATTTACAGTATCCTTTTTATTATTTAGGAAGTATTTAAGGACGATAACTCGATTAATTTTTTATAATATATTTTTAAAACCATTTCTGTAGGTTGAAGCTTCACAGAAGAACTATTCCATGTACTTTTCGGTTTACCTAACTGACAAATTTTTCTTAGCTGTGCGTGCGCAACTTCCGTTACCTGCTAATATTTTACTTTCAAGCGCCAAAAGAAGTTTAACTTCAAAAAACAGATGAAAAATGAGACATCTTAACATCTTAAAATTTAGTATTCAAAAAATTCTAAAAAAAAATCATCTTTAATCCTCCGCATACTAGGTGATTAAATGTCACATGCCATACTAGGTGGGGTTTGCCATACCCCGAAAATAAAGTGATACAAAATCCACAAAATTGTACGTTATGACAGTTAAAGGATAAGAAATATATTTTAATAACCAATAATGAATAGGTTTAAGTAAAAAACATAAGGTACTGGAGGGTAATAAGGCTCACTTACTGTTAAATATTTTTTATTAAATAAACTCAGACAACTCATATTATAATATGATTTTTAAAAGATTTTTACATATTTTTTTCTGAAAATAATGTATATTTAAAAACAAAAAAATGAAAACACATTTTTAAAAAGCAAAAACATATACACTGGTGTTTGGGCCTTATTAAACGAACAGGCAGATAATAAGGCCCATCTTAAAATACAATGGCGGATATTAAGTCCCGAATAAAGTATTCAATTCAGGGGTATCAACTTTGGCATATAAAAGGTGCTTGGTCATCTTTCGTTAGTCCAACACATTCTTCATGTACCCAAGTGTTACATAACGTACAAGATCTCATATCAGCCACAAAATCATGGTTGCAGACGGAATACATCCAAGATTGTTTTGAGGAGCCAGCAATATTGTATTTTTATGTAACCCTGATTTTGATTGTAAGTCACGACCCTCAAGCATTTGTCTTTTATTAAAATATTAAGGCCCGGGCCTTATTACCCGAGTAGTACATTTTTCCTTTTTTAAGTTTATCTTTTTTTCTGATTAAATAAATCAAGTCAACTAAAGCAGAAGCTTACCTCTTTGTATATAATTTTGTTCCTCTTAAATATTCACACGATAGCACTAATTGAAAATTAATTTGGCAGAGATACATTTATAAATTGCACATAATATTGAGGTAGATTCACTAAATCGCGGTTTCCCGCGTTAATTGAGACCCAGAAAATTTTCCAACCCAGAGGTGATATGTTTTAGATGTTTCTCGCTGACCGATGGCACTAAATAAGCGATTTCAATTATAGTTTTTATTTAATGGCTTCCGGGCTTTATTACCTGGTGGGCCTTATTACCCTATGGTACCTTATTTATTTATGCATTAGACTAGACTTTTATTAATAAAAATACAAAAACTTAACTTTTTCTTCAACTTATAAACTATTGAGTCTTTTCTTGAGTACTAAATTCCAATGACACGTGTCAATTACGATACCGAATATTAAGAAAACCTAACAAGAATTTAATTCTTGCTTCCTTATTGAAATACAAATAAATTTCACGGCAATTTCGTAATGATTCGCAATAATTTAGACCAATCAATTACACGAAAAATAAATTGAATAATTTTAATCGTTTCCTCTCACTTACATTGACAAGATTATCGTATCTTCTCGCTCCCTTCCACTCATTGCTATGGTAAATACATTTTTCGAATATAAAATCGATATTTACTAAATTAAATTAAAATTTTTGATTTGAAAGAGCCCATGGTAAATTATACTACTATAATAAACACCAGGATGTGCGCATTCGAGCGAAAAGTGGCACATTTCCGAGCGAGGGAGGCAAATGAAGCGCGACGCGGAGCGGCGCGCTTTATTTTCCCGAGATCGGAATGTGCCACTTTGAGCTCGAATGTGCACACTCGGTTTTAAGCACGATTCACAATAATTTAGGCCAATTAGTTAGACGAAAAAGCAGTTGAATCATTTTAATCGTATTCTCTCGCTCGTACTTATGAGATTGTTGTATCTTTTTGCTCGCTCGCACTCATTGCTATGGTAAAAATTCATTTTTGTGAACAAAATCGATATTTACCGAAGTAAATTTAATTTTTTGATTTTGAAAGAGCGATGAAGAAAGTAGATAAATCTAATAACATATGAGGATGTGCTCATTCGAGCGAAAAGTGGCACATTTCCGAGCGAGGGAGGCAAATGAAGCGCGACGCGGAGCGGCGCGCTTCATTTTCCCGAGATCGGAATGTGCCACTTTGAGCTCGAATGTGCACACTCGGTTTTAAGCACGATTCACAATAATTTAGGCCAATTAGTTAGACGAAAAAGCAGTTGAATAATTTTAATCGTTTCCTCTCGCTCGCACTGACGAGATTGTCGTATCTTTTCGCTCCCTTCCACTCATTGCTATGGTAAATATATTTTTTCAACATAATATCGATATTTACCAAACTAAATTGAATTTTTCGATTTGAAAGAGTTAAGGATTTTTTCCTAACCGATTTGTTTGAATTGTTTCAGAAAAATCAATACAAGGACAATGCATTGTGTGTGGATCGCAACTGGGGCCTCAACTTCAATCTCGACCCTTAATTTCAAGTCAAGCTCATCAATACGGCCTTCGCGAAGAACAGGTGCCACCAAATGGCCGAGTCTGCAACACGTGTCGTTGCAAGTGCGTCAGATCGCGATACACCCATTGTCCATTGCCGAGCTGTCCGAACGCACGTGGTAGAGTCAAACGTCTACGATCATTTCCTCAGCGTCTTCTGGACCTACCTCCCGACTTACGAGATCCAATCTTTGTCGAATTCCACGTACCGAGCGGCGTAAATAAATGCTGTTCGGCATGTTTCAGCAGATTTCAACGAAGACTGGGACCCGTGGAGGAATGGCCGGAAGAAGACGTGAACCAACTGAGAACTGCATTGACTGAACTTGGTGCTAACTGGCAGCTAATTGGAGAACGCCTTTGTAAACCTCCTCATCAAGTTAGAAATTTCTATGCAGCAAATCGAAAACGGCTGAACTTGGAGATGTGCTTGGGCGACAGAAAACCAGCTCTAACGGACGAAGAGGAAAGCGGGAGCAGTACGAGCAGCTGTGAAGAACCCATAAGGGAACGCGAACGGCATTCGTCTGATACTGCAAGTGCCGAAAGTCCTCCTGTGATACAGGAACAACATCCGCAGCTTCCCATTAAAAAGGAAGACTACGATTCTTCGGCGACCGAAACTGCTGACGAAGGCCAAACACCTGATCACTATCAAAGTTCGGCCACGATCACGATGGTCAATAATGATGGCCAACCGCGTCAGAACACTTCTCCACTTACAGTAAAAGATTTAATGCTGAACGTTATTGAATTTTCGTTAATGAAAAATGCCGGATCTCAGCAGTCGCAACATCCGCCGACGAGCGGGATGGCTCCTACCATTTCTTCGATTCTCAATAACGATTCCAATGAAGTTACGATCGTGAGCGAATATAATTTGAATAATATGCAGCCGCCCAGAGGATCGCGTAATGAAATTTCAATAACGAAGCTTGTTACGCCGTTAATTGCTGCTACGATTACACCAGTGCCTGCACCAGGACAGCTTCCACAACCCCCTCCTCCACAAGACCATTCCAATAGGTATTTCACAAACTTAATTAAATAATTATAAACAGTTACTGATCAAAACGTTTACTTTTTAGGGATGATCTGGTTGTATTTCAAGTTCAGGATACTAGAGAGCCCGAAACGTTAGATTTGAGCATTAAAAAACCACGAGAACCGCCACCCCCAGCTCATGCAAAATTAGCACCATCGCAAGTACACAGATCGGAGGCCTACGTCGGTTATCATCAAGAACGTAAAAGTCCAGCTGTGTATGTGTCGACCGTTCCAAGAGTTCAACCAAAACTGCCGAGCCCTAAACCTGCCAATCCGAAAGCGGGCTCGATCACTTTAGGAACGCCGATAATAAGTCAGCCCCGATACGAAGGACTGCTGCAGCAAATGCCTCCGGAGCCCAAGATGGGTTCTATTACGCAAGGAACGCCCATACATGTTCCTCACATGCAGGACAAAAGAATGTACGATTATTACAACAAACGACCTCCAATGCCTCATAATGTTCAACCTCAAAGATCCAATTACCCTACTCAGGTAATTTTTTTAATTACATTTTTAGTAACCATACTAACAAGAACGAATCTCCGAAAGTTATCTGATAATGATTATAATTCTAAGAGTAAAATTCGAACCAATTACACTAGGAAATCTGTTAAAGCTAAGGAACGAGGCTTGTACAGTATGTGAACGTTTAATTTTAACGAAATCTTCTTGCTATGCTGAGCTCCTTTATTGCATTGGAACTCCATGCATTGCAGGACTGAAGGCGCCAATCTTAGAATTACAAGTTTATGACAACAGTTAAGTATTACGAGGAAGCCAAATGAGTAATTAGTTTGACCGAGACATGCTAGTGCTAACATTAAGTTGATTTGTTTTTGTCAGCTACGGTTGTTCAAAACTATTGCATCAAAATTTGTCCCTATTTCATTTCTGAGTTGCAATTAGGGGAAGGTGGCCTAAATCAAGTAGGTTAAGGTTTATCGATCAATATGAACCACTTCTTCTAAGAAAAAGTGTTTCTTTCTTACATTTACGCAATACAATTATTAAACTTTCATTTTATAAAAAAGAATAATTACATTTCTGCTTTAAATGTAGAAAAAAACTCAAAAATATAAAATTTCAGGAATTACTCGCTTTGCTCGACAGAGGTGCCTAAAGTGGGTAGGTTCGCATAAACCAATCGGATTAATCAAAACTTTTGAAAATCATTATCTACACTTAACATGTTCTTGATAGTAACATTAGTATTAAGTTATTAAGCATTGTAATGTTACAAACTGTTAATTCAGACTTGTAATTTGTTCCAATCTTAATATCACTTCCTTTTTACCATTGTTTTTAAATCTTAATTGCTTCAACCCTTTAAACCACTTATTTTTAATACCAATTTATTCCTATCAACTAGTTCCTATCAATTATAATAAATTTACTACTTCTGGCCATCATAAGCAAAGAGGGTACTTACCTGTTTTGCCCAAACACACAATTCTTGGTTTTGATACATTAACCTAAAAAATAAAAGGATGGCTATTAAAATATTTAGTCAAATAATAAAACTAGTTTATTGTAAAAGAAAACCCCACTATAAAAAATGGGGTAATGTTAAGGGCTTTGTAGCAATTGAAATTAAATTAATTTCAAACATTTTAAAAAATTATTAAATTTTTTGTTTATTAATTTTGTAACGTTATTAACGCTCCGCATACTACACTGTAAAAAAATTTTTGGACTCAGTGTGGTGTAAATGGTTAGGTGTAAAAATTTTTAACACGGACGGTGTAAAAATCGCACTAAGTGCATTGTAAAATACTGAACGGTGTGAATCCTGAATTTTACATTATCCTGCGTGTAAATGCAATTCATGATAATTGATTGTAAACATATTTTCATAGATTAGAAACCACTAATAGTCATTTAATTGGTAAAATTATAAATAATAACACGGAATAGTGTAAAACAGTAAATTACACCGTGTAAAATTTACTCAAGTGAAAATTTTACACGAAGGAAATTTTACACTTACACGGCGGTGTAAAAGTCGCCGGGTCTAACTTTACACCAAAATTTTTTACAGTGTAGGTGACTAAATGTCACATGCCATACTAGGTGGGGTTTGCTATACCCCGAAAATAAAATGACATAAAATCCACAAAATTGTACTTTATGACAGTTAAATGATAAGAAATATGTATATTTTTATAACTAATAATGAATAGGTTTAAGTAAAAACATATTTATTTATGCATTAGAATAGACTTTTATTAATAAAAATTCAAAAATTTAACTTTTTCTTAAACTTGTAAATTATTGAGTCTTTTCTTGAGTACTAAATTCCAATAACACGTGTCAATTACGATACCGACTATTAAGAAAACCTAACAAGAATTTCATTTTTGCCTCTTTATTGAAATATAAATTAATTTCACGGCAATTTCTTAATGATTCGCAATAATTTAGACCAATCAATTACACGAAAAATTAATTGAATAATTTTAATCGTTCCCTCTCACTTGCATTGCTAAGATTATCGTATCTTCTCGCTCCCTTCCACTCATTGCTATGGTAAATACGATTTTCAAATATAAAATCGATATTTACTAAATTAAATTAAAATTTTTGATTTGAAGGAGCGCACGGCTAATTATACTAATGTGATAAACACGAGGATGTGCGCATTCGAGCGAAAAGTGGCACATTTCCGAGCGAGGGAGGCAAATGAAGCGCGACGCGGAGCGGCGCGCTTCATTTTCCCGAGATCGGAATGTGCCACTTTGAGCTCGAATGTGCACACTCGGTTTTAAGCTAGATTACCAAACGTGCCCTTTCAACAAAAAAAAATGATGTTGCTTAAAAAACTTTTTTCTTAACCATAGCAATTACTTATCAAGCCATTTAGTAGATAGAATCATTAAATCAGATAATTTTTCGAGAATCAACCAACAATTAAGTTTCAATTAAATTTAACAATTTAATTTTTAGTACCGACAACCAGCGTACAGCGTAGAACAACAATTAAGTTCGAGACAGATCATAATGAACGACTACATAACATCCCAACAAATGCTCGGACGTAGAAATGAAAAACCTCAATATTATGCCGCGACGAGTCCCCACAGAACCCCTCCGCCACCCCAACAAACTCAACAACGACAAGGTGTGATACAACGCCACACGCGTCCACACTATCCACCAGGACACGAAGCCCTAAGTTCGCTAGTGGACGTGGCAGTCCAACAACCCAACTTACCTGTTCCCAACTCACCGCACGAAGGATTGGGCAAGACCATGGCTGACAACATTTTAGAACAACCGCATCGCTTCCAAATGATACAGCAACATCAGCAACAGATGCGACAGCAACAGCAAAGACTAGATGCAGAACGACGAGCTTACCATCAGCAACAACAAGTTCGTCATCAACAGCAGCAGCAACAACAACAGCAGCAGCAGGCTTCTCGAAGCGATTCTTCCACGTTAACAGCTGCCAGCCTTATAGACGCGATAATAACACATCAAATCAATCAAGCAGCAGAAGGTGGTCGAGAGGTAGTTTCAAACAATCGCGAGCCTCCCAGACCTGGTGATAGACTCTTTCAAAGTTTTCATCGTGATCAACCCCCTCCACCACCACCTCAATCTGACAATAATGGTGAACGTTCACCTTCGGTTATTAGTGTGGATTTAGAAAACGATTCCAATACGAAGACTCTTACAATAAAAGAGTTAGCCGAAACGGTAATAAGTCACGATTTTAGTTCGCGTCAACCGGGCTATTACCACCATCAGGAAAATATTAATGAACAATGGAAGAGAAGAATTCAGCAGCAGCAACAACAGAAAGAGGAGTCCAAACGTTCTGCCACCCCCCAACAAGACGAACGACAAATAATTAGAATTGCGCAACAGCAAAAGTATCACGTGGAACCCGTGTCGCCTCCTGAGAGCAACCACTGGTCGGAACAACAAAACTTCAGAAGGTACCAACAACCTCAGTCGCATATATCGGCGCTGGACTATGTGAAAAATCGTATAGTTGAAGTTATGCGCACCGAAGACGACAAAAAAGACACGCAGGAGGCCCAGCATATTCAAGATAAAGAAAGGAACGATAGTCCAGGAGAAATGGTGATAGACGAGGAAAAACATGAAAACGAATTTTCTACACAACAGCAATCGGGATTTGCTTATCCATACGTCGCTCATAAATCTGATAGCACTGCCAACGATAATTCTAGGAATCCTGAACCCAAACCCCTTTTGTCAGCACAGTATGAACCTTTGTCCGATGAAGATTAATGTAAACGGATTTTATAATTATGTGTTGTTTTTTCTTTACTGTTTAATTTTCTTTTTTGAACTACGATCGTACGTGTCTTTCCTAACCAGTGTAAGTGTGACTTCGACTAAGAGCTTGTCTTGTACATGAAGATTATCTAAGTGATATTTTATAAGTTAGGCTAGAACTTAATGTTACACTTGTACATCTGACTCGAATCTTGCTTGGAATTTTCACTAATCTTAATCCTTTATCGTAATAGTTTGGTTTAGTTTTATTCCTAAGATGTCAATAATGTAAAAGTAATAGAGTTAACAAATTTGAAGGATAGTGTCTTACATCGAAAATTATACAACCTGAAACAACCTGAAATGTTTTTTATACTGATTAATGAAACGTTTATTTACACATTAACTCTTTTTTTACTTATTCAGCAAATTTAACGAATCTATTGCTTTTACAGTTTAAGCTGTTGCTCTAGGCATAATTAATTTACTCTGAGGTTTTTATTTTGTTAGAAATTTCAGATAATATAATTGATATCTCTAAGATTAATTTTATACATATTTTTCTGAAGTGTTTGCAATATCTTATTACGATTATATAATTCTTTTCTTTCTCTCGTAATAATAAGAAAATGGAATTGAGATTCGAACCAGATCAAGTAGCGTCCATTTTAGTTTTTTTTTTAATTAATGTAGATATAAAATATTTTACTTTATTGACTAAAGATTAATTGTAAATACAAGTATAAACTGTATATTTATGAGTCGGAAATAGGATAGGTAGGTAGACATACTACGATTTTTAAACATTTGCAGGGAAATGGTATTTCTTTGAAAATGTTTCTTGTATAAATTGTCCAAGTCTTGCATTTCCAAAAGCGTTTTGCTTTATTTTTTCATCTAATGTGTATGTTTTTTATATATAGATAGCGATTTTTTTTCTCTTTTTTTGTTGTACAGCTTTAAATTCTTTGTTTCTAGATTTTAATGCTGTACTATGAAGTATTAAATGGTGCATAAAAGTAAAATATTTTATTTTTGTATAATTTATGTTTAAATTGTATAATTTAGTTTATTCATACTAAATTATGTAACAAATCGTTGGATGTAAATTTTAATTAATTGGAAATGTAAATAAACGTAAAGCATAATTATGAAAAAATGTAGCTATAAGAAATATTGTACATAACTGTGAATTTTTTATTTACGTTTCAGTATACTGTCTTTACAATCTACGCTTGCGTCTCGGGCACGTATCGTTACGTTCCATGACGACTGATCTAATTGTACACTGTAAAAAAAATGCTTCCAAACAAGTGTGTACACTGTCAATTTTTTAGTTTATAACTTTCAAACTAAGGACCTGTTATTTTGTTGAAATAAATGAATATCAGTTGGATTTTGCATTTGCATAAGAATTACACAGCCACCAATCCAACGTTCTACAATGCGATTCATCAAATTTATGGTGGAGAAGAGCGCTTTTTTTGTGATGCGAAGTGTTTGGTGATTTGTGATGTAAGCAATCAATTTGTGAACAATATATAATTTTAGTTGCTAGAGAACTAAAACTTGTTGAAGGTAAGTTGCCAGATTAATACATTTAAAAAGTTAAAGCCTAACGTAGGCCTCAAAACGCTACAGAGGAACCTGTTCTGCATGTACAACCTCAGAATCTTACGAATTTTCCCATTTTTATGATTTTCACTCAACTCTAAATCCCCAAAAAATGTTTTCTGGTTACCTGAAGCCTGTTATTGCTGCTCAAGTTTAAACTTTTCTATATTGTACGTTTTACCTACTTTTACATACAAACTTTTACACGAATACCTTTTCTGATCCAAGGTACAACCGAAACTAATTTAGGATTTTACGAAGTCTTCAAGTCCTCGCGATCAAACGGAATAGCTTTGCTTAGTTTTCAAATTATCATTTCTGCCAATATTTTACATCACGGAAAGACTTTGCAAATTAATTGTTGTAGATTTGTTGGCATCCTGTACGTATCTAATTTTATTTTTGATTTTAAAAGCTGTGATTAGTTAATCGCTTGATATAAGCAGAGCTCACCTCTGCGGACATTTGATAAGATACGAGGCTTATTCATTGCTTACCTAACGCCTTTGTACAACAAAACTTTGGTCATTTAAGCGTACGATAGCGAAGCATAAATGCGTATGTAGTTTAAAAGCTTTTTCATAAAGGATGGGGGCTCGATTAAATTATTTCGACTGGTAATTTTTTTTTCTAAACCTAAAATGCAATTTTTAATTACTCGAAAAATTAACATTGCGCCCTATACTTATTTCACATGTATTTTATGTAGAAAAGTGTCAGAATTCCGAATCCGTCTCGCCTGTATTGATTGCATCGAAAATGAGAGCGCTACTATGGTTTTTGTGAGTCAAAGTGTATTTTTTTAATTTATTTAGTTTTATCGAAAATTTTTATTTTAGAGCCAGAGTGCCAGGAAATGACACCGGCTATAGTTGCTAGGGGTACGTAGGAACATCCCCTTGCAATATAAAGCAATTCTATTTTTTTTATTTTTGCCGAAAAACACGGGTTAAAATCCATGTTTTTTCAAAAAGAAAAACGTTTTTCTCAAAGCTTTGAAATAGCACGCCTATGGTTTCTTAGGCCTGTCTGAAGTCAAAAAAGCTGCCAAATCCGAATCTGTATAGTTTTTAAAGATCCGTCCACAAATAACGGCGCTACAATTTTTTTAAAGTAAAATTATGTGCAAAAAAGTGGACTTAAAATTCCAATTTTTAATTACTCGAAAAATTTACGTTGCGCCCTATACTTATTTTATATGTATCTTATGTAGAAAAGTCTCAGAATTCCGAATCCGTCTCGCTTGTAATGATTGCATCGAAAATGAGAGCGCTACTATTGTTTTTGTGAATGAAGGTATATTTTTTTTTGATTTTTTAGTTTTATCGAAAATTTTTATTTTAGAGCGAGGGCGCCAAGAAATGACACCGGCTATAGTTGCTAGGGGTACGTAGGAACATTCCCTTGCAATATAAAGCAATTTTATTTTTTCATTTTTTTGCCAAAAAAAAGTGGATTAACATCCATGTTTTTTCTCGATTTTGGCCGATTTTGGAGGTTTTGAGTTTGCACCGATTTCGGACGTACTAAGGCCTAATACGTTCGAAAATGAACGCATTCCGCGTACTTCTCAAAAATAAAAAAGTTATTGCGTTTTAAAAGTTTCATTTTAAAGCCAAATTGAATTTTTCCAAAAGGCTAAAGTTTTTGTTTTAGAAGGAAAGCGCCTGGGAAAGACACCGGCTATAGTTGCTAGGGGTAAGTAGGAACATCCCCTTGCAATATAAAGAAATTCTATTTTTTTCATGTTCATAAATGACATAAACATGTGAACAAAATTGGTCCTCAACAAAGATTATTTATAAAATTAAAATTAATATGAAATGTTAAAATATTAAAAAATTTTTTTTTAAAAATAATAGTTTATTAGGAATTTAAAAAAATTGGAAATAAACTTAAAATTAATTGCCAATCCTGTAACATAACTTTCAGTAAGTAGGTACATAACAATCCGGTGTTAAACCTGACCAGTTTAAATATAATGTCCATTAAAATATAATTACCTAATGTTTCGTTTAACATAATTTATAACTTAAAAAATTCTTAAACAGACAACTTTATTAGCATTACTTAAAACTAAAAAAACACTTGTAAAACACTACATAAACCCTGTACCCAGTGCCAGATAATTTATTGCGGAAATGAGGCACGTGCTTAGGAGTCCCAGATTTTCGGGACTGAGGTATAATTTGTCTAGGGACCTCAACCATCCTTAATCTACCGCAGACCGTACTTAACGTATATAAATTTAAGACTATTCTATCTAAAAAATACCAAGTAAAACCGAAGTCTATTTTTATAATTTTTTTTCTTTCTAAAGTAAAAATGTTCTCTCAAAGAACTTCATTAATCTTTTTAAATTTTAGAAATTATTTTAACAATCTTTCTGAATTCTAATTTAAAACAGCCAACCAAAAAAAAAACAAAACCGGCTCGTTAGAAGTTATACTTCTTTCGCCTTACTAAATTACATATAACCAAGTGTTATTTTGCGCACCTTACGTTTATGTACAGCTGAACCAGTGGTTTTCAAACTGTATATTAAAAAAAATGTAATCGCACTCCCCACTGTTCACCTATTCCCCTATTTACACTGTCGATAAATTCCGGAGAAAAACCTGTAGATTGAAAAATGTATATTTTAAATAGTTTTCATTCTACAACATTTTTAGAATTTGTCATATTTATAAACCGTGTAAAAGCGAAATCGTATGAAACGCGTAGCGTGTAAATCGGGGGACACGTGTAGTATTTTTTGTAGGTTTTGGTTAAATTTCCAGTGTATAAATTCGTCTCGGGACACTTTGCACTTTTCGGTCAAATGTGCACATACATCGTTTTATTTCTGAATAATCTTTTTTAATCCAAAATTAATGTCAACAAATTGAATAAATACGAGGTTGTGCACATTCGAGCGAAAAGTGGCACATTCTCGAAATCAGAATGTGGCACTTTGAGCTGGAATGCGCACACTCGGCTTTAAGAACGATTTATAATGGTTAATTCACTTTGCAAACATTTTTAATTAATAATTAGAGAACCGCCTTTGAAGAATAAAAACATAAAATATCTGATTTTGTATTTTTAAACAAAATCATTAAGAAAATAAACACTATAATTTTTGGCAAATATAAAAGAGAAATTTATTAGATTAAATTAAATTTTTTGAAAGTAGATTAAGGCAAGCCCATCCTCCTTAATTACGAAGATGTGCACATTTGAGCGAAAAGTGGAACATTTCCGAGCGAGGGAAGCAAATGAAGCGCGACGCGGAGCGGCGCGCTTCATTTTCCCGAGATCGGAATGTGCCACTTTGAGCTCGAATGTGCACACTCGGTTTTAAGCATGATTCACAATAATTTAGGATAATAAATTAGAAGAAAAATCAGTAGAATAATTTTAATCGTTCCCTCTCACTTGTACTTATGAGATTGTTGTATCTTTTCGCTCGCTCGCACTTATTGCTATGGTGAAATACATTTTTTGGAACAAATTCGATATTTACCGAACTAAATTTAATTTTTTGATTTTGAAAGAGCGATGAACAAAGTAGATAAATTTAATAAATACGAGGATGTGCGCATTTGAGCGAAAAGTGGCACATTTCCGAGCGAGGGAAGCAAATGAAGCGCGACGCGGAGCGGCGCGCTTCATTTTCCCGAGATCGGAATGTGCCACTTTGAGCTCGAATGCGCACACTCGGCTTTAAACACGTTTATTGGTTAGTTGACTGCGCACTGTCAATTTTTCGTTAATTGTGCGCGCGCAACTTCCGTTGCCTGCTAAAATTGTACGTCAAAGCGCCAAAAGAAGTATACCTTCAAAAAAACTAGTTATATTATGTAAGTTTGTTCCCAAAGACCGTAGGCAATTTATTTAAAAAAAAACCAATATTACTGTGCGCTCAAAATGTCAGTAACCTTAACAAACGTTAAACGGGAACCCCCTACAATTAACTTGCAAAGAATTTAATCCTTCGTCGCAAAGAAAAGAAACACAAATGTACAACGATTTTTTGCAAATTTATGCCAACGGAATAATAAATTTACAAAAGAACCGAAAAGACTTTCGGTGGCTAGCACAAGAAAAAAATAAAACGACGTCGCGCAGGCGCTCTTCCATTTGCGTCGAAATCAATAGAATTAAATAGCGCGTACGCTTGCCAACGTTTTCCACACTTTCATTAACAACTTTTCAGAGCAATAACACAACATCGAAAATTCTTTTCTTCGTCGAAATGGAAGAGAACACTTACGAGTACGAATGTATGAGAGCTGAATTACTGGGCATAGAAAAACCAACATTGGACCAGTTTTTAAGTAGGCAAAAAAGCACGAACCGCCAAGAAGTAGAACAAGAAGAGCTCGAGATAGAAAAATTGAAGGTAATTAACTGGGTATTATTTTTAATTGCTGTGCTTTGATCGTTTTTTTTCGAAATAGGAAACCGAAAAAGAAGGCGAGGAAGATTTAAAAAACATCTCCGGCGGTTTGCACGAACTTACCAACATTTTAACAGCCACACAAAAGAAAATAAATCGTTTTAAAGTAAGTTCAACTTTTGGTATTGACTTTTTTTGTTTAAGTATGTTTAATTCGCTTGACCTTTGTAAAGGCCATAAGCATGATAAAAAGGCCTTTCGTAAATACCTTAATGATATTCTATGGATATGTAGATACTATAGAAATATAAAGATTCTGTAAATTTCTGACCCTAATGTATATCGGTTTCTGCAAAATGTCAAAATACAGTCGAACCCCGATAAGTCGAATTTTTGATAACTCGAACTCGAGCCTGTTTCCCTAAGACTTGCCTATTTCAACGTTAATATTTTTATATCGATAAATCGAATTTCGATAACTCGAATTTTTCGATAAGTCGAAGCGTTTTACAATTTCCTAAATTCAAGTTTCCATTAGTAAATATTTCGATAAGTCGAAGTTAAAATTTACAGCTTTTCATAAAAATACAATACCTGGTAGGATTATAGAACGGGTTTGTTCGGTGTTATTGCTGGTCAAAATGGCTATTGTAACATAGGATGAAAAGGTTTAAACCTACTACAAGACTTTGATGTTTTGACGTTGGCACTTCAATTGTATTTAAACACTAATTTATGTTTAAATGCTTTCTCAACAGTTATGAAATTTAATATGGTGTTGCCGTTTCTTTTACAAGAAAAGGGTCTATTGTTCTCTTTTTGTTTTCGTTCTGGTCGTTATTCGTCGAGCAGGAATACGATCCAATGTATTTTGTGTTGTTTATAGTTTATAACAGTGTGTAACAGAAAATCTAAAAGAATTAAATACTTTTTCTAAAATTATTTACCGATCAACTAGAAGGGTAAACGAAAATTAAAAAAAAAGGCTAAAGGAGTGTCCTTTTTCCAACTTGGAGAAAGCTATGATTGAATGGTTTTGGTATATACGTAGTAAAAATATTCTGGTTTCGGGAGATCATTGGAAAAATTGGTAAAAACCCAACATTTTGGATCAATGAAGCAAAAGACAATTTTAGATTACTTTCAAACCAACAATAAATAAGATGTAAATAACCATATTACCTAAATATTTAATAACAATTAATAATGTTAACAATTGTTTACAAATTTTGGTTATTTTGTATAAAGGATGGTAAATATAGATATGATATATACACAGAAAAGTATTTAGCTCGATTTAACTCGAATTTTTAATAACTCGAATTATTTTTAGTTTCCCTTCGACTTCGACTTATCGAGGTTCGACTGTACATAAAAATTGGAAAATATTTTTTTTTTGGATTGGGTGAATCAATTTGTTTGAAGTTTTATGGAGGCGATGGAAAGCTTTTTCGGACACCATGGACTAATTTTTAGCTTATTAAATTGATGATCAAAAAATTATTTTCTCTTACTTTTTCAATTTTTATTATAATACTTTTTGGGCAAAATTATAATTCTATCATTTTTACATTTCTTATAAGACCTATAATCACGTTGAATTTTTTCAAAATATTTTTAGTGGTACGCCATAGTTAAAAAAATAAAAACTATTTTTATTACTAAAAAAAATCAAATTTTTCAACACATTCTATCTAAATAATTACAAATTATACTGTTATTATTGCATAAATAATAAGCTGAACTAAATCTCTTACATTAGAGATAATAAAAAAAAATTGTTCTTACAATGAAATATAACGCCTATTAGAATTTAATAAAAATATAAATTGAAATAATTTGTAATTCAACTTTATTAAAATTGTTTAATGGGAGTTATTTAGCAGAGGGGGCACTTTAGCTTGCGCTAAATGGTTGCCCCTAAGATCTTTGCTGACAAAATTATTGACAAATGGTTGCCCTTTAGGTCTTTGCTGGTTTGATAAAAATTTTGATCCGGCAATTTTGATGTCGAAGATGCACCACGTTCTGGAAGGCCGATTGAAGCTGATAACGACACTATAAAGGCATTAGTCGATGCAAACCGGCGAATAACAACGTGAGATCGGTGAGAAGTTATATTTATCAAATTCAACTGTTTATGAGCACTTGAAACGCCTGGGTTTGACCTCAAAGCTCCATATATGGGTTCCTCATGTTCTCATGGAGATAAAATGTTCGTCTTGACGTCCGTGATTCGCTTCTCAAACGTTACGAAAATAGTCCATTTTTGAAGCGCATCATTACTGGGGACGAAAAATGGGTTGTATATAACAATGTAAAACGCAAGAGATCATGGAACAAAAAAGATGAACCGGCTCAAAGCACTTCCAAAGCCAATATACATTCAAAAAAGGTGATGCTGTCTGTTTGGTGGGCATTTTAAAGGAATCGTTTTTTTTTTAGCTTTTACAGGATAACACAACAATTAATTCGGAAGTCTACTGTCATCAGCTGGACAAACTGAATAATGCCCTTCAACAGAAAAGGTGTAGTGTTCCACCAAGATAATGCGAGACCTCATACAAGTTTGGTCCCTCGCCAAAAGCTTGAATGGGATATAATGGCACACCCACCATATTCTCCAGATCTGAAATTTTCAGAATCTTTATATTTGTATAGTATTTACATATCTATAGAATATGATAAAAAAATTTACAAAAGGCATTTTTACCCTGCTTATCTCCCTATGGCCTTTCGTATGTCAACAAAAATTCGAATTTTTTTGTTGCAAAAAATTTGTATCTTAAAGAACCAGTACCAGTACCTACACAATTTAAATATCCGACGAAAATCAATAAATGTTTGGCGCCATTTTAACATATTACTTTTAGGCTTCGTGTGGGTCGCTTACAAATTTGCTAAAAATCAAAATGGGCTCGAACACAGGCTCGAGCGAGTCGATCGTTCTGAGCTCGAACGCTCCAGGGAGCCAGGACGCCGCAGGTTTGGACAATTCGTCTTTGGCGGACTCTCCCAGAAGATCCGTCGACGAGGAAGCGACTCCCGGAAATTACAGAAAAAGCGATTTGGCCAAAGCTCTAGACAATCACGTCGATAAGCTGGATTTGCTCATCGAAAAGGCCGAAAGTTGTCAGTACAGTATGTCCGAACAAAATAAGCAAATGAAGAAATTCTTACATTAAGGTTTCTTCGGCGGTTCGTTTATGAAATGCATTGAAATTTGAGCAATGGTTACGTGATTACGAATATAAATTTATCCTAGCCATTAACTAATAATCAAAAAACACGTATTTTTATGATTTTAAGAGGAATTATAGAAACTTGAGTCGGGGGCCTTTCAAGCTATTAATTTAACGCGCCGAAAAAAAATAATAGAAAGCTTCCATAGTTTTTAAGGTGATGTATTTTTTTTATATATTTCTGCATTATTGATTATAATTTACTGATAGTCATGGTGTGAACTAAACAAAGGGTCATGTGATATAATATGGTACAATGCGATTCGAATGATCATCACAGAACAAATCTATATTTTGTTAACTTATTTTATTCATATATCGTAAAAAAGTGATTTAAAGAGAATGCTTTCCGTTTCTATGTGACGTTTATTTTTAAGCCAAGACTGGATAGAATTTTTTTTTAAATCAACGTTTATGAAAACTTTAATATATGTCGATCTAAAACTGCTACAGCATTGGAATAAAAATGCGTGAGATTCTCATGCGATAGAAGTGAAACTTCTTAGGTGCGACAAACAATTTGGTGCTATGCATTGCTCTGAATTTGTTGACTATTTTATTATTTCAGGAAATGGTTCTGTGAAGGTTAATTGAAGAAAACCTCAATTATACGGACCCCAGTTATACGGATTCGCGATTCGCGATTCGCGATTTGCGAAAATTAAACCTCGGTATTTTTACTAAATATTTTATTATTTTATTGTGTATTTCGCACCAAACAGTGTTTTTTTGCTTTGTTGGTTTTAAGATAATGTGCGACTGTTTTATTTAGTGATTTGTTGCGTTTTTTGTAAACATATGCCTAACAATTTGACCAAATTTTTTCCTGTTTAAACGGGGCGCTTTGTAATAGTGCTTAAAACCGAGTGTGCACATTCGAGCTCAAAGTGGCACATTCCGATCTCGGAAATGTGCCACTTTTCGCTCGAATGTGCACATCCTCGTATTTATTAGATTTATCTACTTTATTCATCGCTCTTTCGCAATCAAAAATTTAAAATTAGTTCGAGAATATCGATTTGGTTCCAAAAAATGTATTTTTACCATAGCAATGAGTGCGAGCGAGCGAAAAGATACAACAATCTCATAAATACGAGTGAGAGGGATCGATTAAAATTATTCTACTGATTTTTCTTCTAATTTATTGGCCTAAATTATTGTGAATCATGCTTAAAACCGAGTGTGCACATTCGAGCTCAAAGTGGCACATTCCGATCTCGGGAAAATGAAGCGCGCCGCTCCGCGTCGCGCTTCATTTGCGTCCCTCGCTCGGAAATGTGCCACTTTTCGCTCGAATGCGCACATCCTCATATTTATTAGATTTATCTACTATGTTCATCGCTCTTTCAAAATCAAAAAATTAAATTAAGTTCGGTAAATATCAATTTTGTTCCAAAAAATGTATTTTTACCATAGCAATGAGTGCGAGCGAGCGAAAAGATACAACAATCTCATAAATACGAGTGAGAGGGATCGATTAAAATTATTCTACTGATTTTTCTTCTAATTTATTGGCCTAAATTATTGTGAATCATGCTTAAAACCGAGTGTGCACATTCGAGCTCAAAGTGGCACATTCCGATCTCGGGAAAATGAAGCGCGCCGCTCCGCGTCGCGCTTCATTTGCATCCCTCGCTCGGAAATGTGCCACTTTTCGCTCGAATGCGCACATCCTCGTATTTATTGGATTTGCCTATATTATTATTTTAATCTTCAATTCAAAAAATTAAAAGTCGAATAAATTAGATCTGTTTGTTGTTTCAAAAAGGTTATATATTTTATTCCTTTTGATAAGTTATCATGGTGCTCTTCCGTACGCCTAATTGTAGCGAGCTTGATAAAAATGTTTTCAGGTGTACTTTCGAATGTTTACTAATTCGCATATTTGATTAATTATAATTTTATATGATTCTTTGTGAAGTGCGCCCTTATAAAATCAACTAGTTGATTTTTATATCATCTTTTGCAGATTGTTGAAGGTTTATATGGGTGATTCCATTCCAATTGCGATTTTTTGTGTCCTATACTGTTTGCTCTCACTGGTGATACATTATAAATCTATTAATGAAATTTTTGTATCAATACGATTATCATGAACATATTTCATCACGTTTCTTGTATAATATAAGTTGCAGTCCAAAGAAAACTTGCAATATCTCACTTAAATGTCAGTACCGTGTCATGTCCTTTTCTAAAATTTACCTATAAATCGGTAATTTTTTTTGTTGCAATAAGTAATTTAAACCAATTAACTAATAAATCTTAATGTGTATAATCAAACTTAAAAGAAATTAACGAATTTTTTTTTAATACATCAATTTAAGATAGAATTCCGGCTGAATAACTTTTGTCCTCAGATTTAAACAAATTTTTAAATTTGAATGTGTATAAATGGTGCGGCATTTACCTTGAAATTAATGAAACAACTAATAAGCCATATTGAAAGTACGTTAACTGAGTTATGTTTACAAACATCACGCAAGTGAAATTCTCAAGCGAGTTTGTGTCGTTTAAAACTCAATTTTTAAAAGGTGATGTCATAAATTTACTTGTCAGTACCGTGCTATTGGTAAACTTAATTAACGATTAATTTTTTTCCTCATAAATAATGAATTTCTGTACTTATTATTAAACTAAACTATAGGATAATACGATATTATCAAATTCAAAATTAAAAAATTACAGTTGCTATTTTAATTTAAAATGTCAGTACCGTGGCGGTCAGTACCGTGTCAAAAAATAATAAAAATATATTTAATTGTTAATAAATAATATTGACTTTACTGAAAATTATGCATGTAAATATGAAACAGAAGTTCAGTTAGTAGGTACACTTTGGGGCTAGTAGAGTACAATTTTTCCAAATTACCAGACAATTTTAAGCCTTTTGTAGGCACAATGAAAGTATATACGTGGAATAAATTACAACGTAATTGTATTTTATCCAATCCGTTAAGTTGCTTTTATTGCTCTAATAAGAATGTATGCAGACACTTTTCTATGAGAAAATTTATTGTTCTTTAAATGATAAGGTGGGAAAAATAAATAACAGAATGACGCAAAAATAAAAAATCTGAGAATTCATCGCAAGAAGTTCAAAAATTGCCAAAAACGACTGAAACTGTATCACTGTGTAGACGTTTAAGAATTAAAAATGATGTGATGAAAACCAAAAAAAATTTTAGTTAAGTTAATTTTTGTGAAATGTGTTAGATTTGAGTTGATTAATGTTTGATATAAATTATAATGTATTATTTGTTATAGATAAGTTACTATGGATTACTGAAATGTTAAATAATCAATAAAAAAGAGTTTTAAAATGCTACAATACAATTCATAAATGATTGTAATATTTTTTCTGAAGAATGTCTACCAAAATTATTTTATGTCAGTACCGTGGCATGGAAATTATAAAATATGATTCTTATTGTCGATATTGTAAAGTTGTAGCAAAATCCTTTCGCACTTTCACTTTTACTATAAAAGAGAGTAATAATATGCATGAAAAAAATGTTTAGTTATAGAATTCAAAAATTTTTAATCAAAAAAGTAACAGTTAGAACGGAAACACCCATGTGCACTTTCAAGCGAATACTTTTTCCGAATGGAATGTTATTAATATAGTCGAATCCAATTAACACGACGATGTGCTCATTCGAGCGAAAAGTGGCACATTTCCGAGCGAGGGAGGCAAATGAAGCGCGACGCGGAGCGGCGCGCTTCATTTTCCCGAGATCGGAATGTGCCACTTTGAGCTCGAATGTGCACACTCCGCTTTTCGCCACGATTAACAATGATCAATTTACTTTAAAAATATTCAAGTAATTCTAAAACCGTAGTTGTGCTCTCAAAATGTCTTCTTTGGGCTTCGCCTATTTTTCATAATTTTTTACTTTTTTCATTAAGAAATTGCCATGAAATTAATTTGTATTTAAATAAAAAGGCAAGAATTAAATTCAGGTTAGGATTTCTTAATATTCGGTATCGTAATTAACAATTTTTGAAAACGGGACATTTTGACGTCCCGAATGATTACTTGGGGACAACGGGACAAATGATCTGTAAACGGAAAAGTCCCATTCAAAACAGGAAGTATGGTCACATTATATATAGCTAAAATTTGTTTTTTCCTATACATTCAATTAACCGAATTTTTCATTATCCGAATGAGGTGCAACAATAATTAGTCCGGATAACCGAGTATCAACTGTATTTATTAAATCAAATATTTCTTTTATCCGTCAATTTTCATTAATTCATCCTGTAAGAAAGAAATTATGGGTTTATGATGGCTGAAGTGTGATACAAAGAATTTAGTCTGTAAATTTTCTAAATAATAAGAGAATACTGCGTAGATGGTAGTGCCCGATCTGCTTGTTGGATTCGGAAAAGGGGAATCGTTTTAATTCTCGTCTCGATCAAGTCAACTCATGCTATGTGATTAAACAAAATACTACGTTACACAAAGTACGTACTGCGCATGCGTGTAGAGCGCTTATGGCGCATTTGACAGAGAGAGTAGAAACGATTCTTTTAACTGTCCGTTAAAATCGAAGAAGGAGCAGCGTTTGACTTTCCGAATTAGGTCAATTTGCTCCTCCTCGCCTAAAGAAGTTTCACTTCAAAAAAAAACCGGTGCGTGTTAGCAGTTATACTTCTTTGGCGTAACTAAATTAAATCCATATAATATGTTCAATTCAACAAATTGTGCTCGGTATTCGACCTAATTCGATTTTACGCGTCAACTATGAACAAGGGGATGTACGACGTACATCCACTTGTTTTAAAAAATATACATACGTACACTGTACGTATGTATATTTTTTAAATATTCGCATCGATATCTTATTCGTTTTACATAAAGAAAAAAGGGGTGCATAATAGAGATGAACAGACGTCGCGCCACGATCGATCCGCAGTACCGAGTATTTGTCGGGATTTCCCGAAACCGCGCCTCGACCAATTGGTTGCTGTTGGTAACGCCAAGTCCCGGGATTCAGGTAGTCGTTTTCGGGGCGAGAGTGCTAAAAATATAAATTTGCATTCAATGCAAATCGTAAATTCAAACACACATTAGCGTTATTGTCGGGTATTTGTCTAACCACCGAAAGTTTTCGATTCACATATTTCGGGGCGGGCAGCTCGACACAACGGTCACACGTAAAGCGTCTCGATATTTTTCGTACCGCGGGGATGGTGTCGTGCTGATTTTACTATTATTTTATTTGTTTTAAAATTGTACGTACAGTGCAGTGAATAAGTCGTTGGAAATACTTTTTAAAATAATACAATCAGCAAAATAATACATAAAGGGTGTTTATAGCATTCAAATGTATTTATTATACGTTAGATAAAATATTCGTCTACGCATTTTTTTAATTTTGATTAATATATGTATATCAAAAATGTTTAGGGAAATAAAATACGAAAACACGAACACATTGAAAGAAGCCGTGAGAAAGTTCTTGGAAATCACAATAATCATTTAGTTAAAAATGTGCAAGCTACAATTAAAACACAGAATACTCACTTAAAGAAGCGAAGCTTGTCGTCGCCACCTTTGATCTTCAGGTTCCCATATCACGTGACGTCCGCCATCTTATCGGAGCTGGTAGCGCGAGTTTTAAAATCCCTTCAGTTTAAAAGTTGAAATGCGTTATGCTTAAAACTGTTAGAAACAACATAAATTAATAGGAAAATCATAGTTATCATACATAATTTATAAATATAAGTGTAGTAGTTTTGTTTATGTTTCAAAAATGGGTAAATAACTACTATACTCTCTCCGGCCGACAGAAATAGTTAAGCCACGCTCCACTAAATTGAACCAATGTATGCAGTGCCCAGTTTCACACCGTACAAATTAATAACCAAGTTTGTCCGCCTTCTTGCAGGACATACATGCTTATATGGTTGCTTGTGTTACGTGCTTTATAAATTAAGCCAATAGAAAAAAATTCAATTTAAATTTAGCGCACATTTGTGGGAGTGGATTAACTATTTCTGTTGGCCGGACAGAGTATAATAACTGCGTTCCGATAGTATTGCAACCTACTTATTTTCAATGAATTTGTCTCCTCCCTGCGATAGAGGTCGCTCGCAAAACATACTCAGGTTCATCAAATGAATTTAGACAATGAGTTAGAAAGAAACAGAATGTGTGCGATTTGTTGAATCTAAATTTAAGCTTTACGACGCCATGTTAACGGAGCGGGTCATGCGCGTAGATATAATGCTGATGAAAAATAGTCAAGCTTCGCTTCTTTAAGTTAGTATTCTGTGATTAAAAAGCAATATCATTACAGTCAAATCTCCATAAGTCGAACCTCGATAACACAGGCCTGCAAATTTAAGGTCATGACGTTCTGGGCTATTTTGATACGCTGATGACAAATATGAACTTAGTTTCTTTCTATCACCCACAAATTTTTTGGAAAAGCTACAGATAGAAAATCGAAAAAAACACGTTTTCTCACAGAACAAAATATATATTTAAAAAAGTACTTGCTTTCTAACTTTGAAAACTATTAAAATATAATTAGAACACATTGTTATAGATGTTTGAAAGACTCATGCCTACGCTAATGCGCGAAGGAGGAGTTATATATCAGGAAAGAGGACGAGTGGTGAAAATATACTACCCAAAGCAAAAAGTTATACTAAAGTTAAAATGGAATTTCCTTGAAAAAGACAGATTGTTTTTAAATAAACGTAAGCCAAGAAAAAATCGAAAGAAGAAATGTAAATAAACCACTATGCAAGATCTTCACGCCACGAGAACAAGGATAAAAATAAACCCATATTAAAGCGAATGTTTCTAGGTTGAAGAGTAGGTAGTTTCTTGTGTAGGAAGGGTAACCCTGCGTGATTTGGTTCTTCGCGCAATGTTCATGAGTCTTTCAGACATCTATAAGCTACAATGCCTATTAATTTTCTTTGTGGAATTTGGACCTTTTTTCCCCAAAGCTTCTAGTTGTGTGATTTTTTTTTAATTTCTTGTTCGGATTGTTGCACTTCTGTAACCAACAATAGTCCGCCATCATGGTAGAATTCCATTTCGTTTGATACCTACCTTCAAGTTCTTTCAAATCTTGGTGAAACCTTTCGCCTTGTTCTTCGCTAACGGCTCCTAGATTTTTTGGAAAGTATGTAACGTGCGAATTGAGAAAATAAAGCTTAATGCTCATATTACAACCCATTAGACCCAAATTTGACAACATTTTGCCTACTATTTATTTATAGTCGGAGTGTTTATTGTTCCCCAAAAAGTTTTTCGCCACTTCCTTAAAAGATTTCCGCCCTTGTAACTTCAACATCGTTGAGTTTTCTGTCAAATGGTCAAAAGGGCAAAAAATACCTTCCCCTGGTGTGGGAACCAATAAAAACTTCTACTATAAAGAAATAGTAGTCAAAATGATAACAAATTTGGGTCTAATGGGCTGTAATATGAGCATTAAACATTATTTTTAGAATTCGTACATTGAATGCCTACCAGAAAATCTAGGAACCGTTGGTGAAGAACAAGTCGAAAGGTTTCATCAAGATTCGAAGGAACTTGAAGACAGGTATCAAGAAAGATGAACATTCACCATGATGGTAGATTATTGTTGGTTACTGAAGCGCCACAATCCAAACCGGAAATTTTAGAGAAAATCGCGCAACAGAAGCTTTGGGGAAAAAAGAACCAGATTCCACAAAGAAATTGATATGTATTGTAGCTTAGCAATGTCTTGTAATAATATTTTAATAGTTTTCAAAATTAAACATCAGGTACTTTTTTAAATATATATTTTTTTCTGTGTAAAAACGTGTTTTTTTCTTGAATTTCTATTTGTAGCTTTTCCGAAAAATTTGGAGGTGATGGAGAAAAATTGAGTTCATATTTGTAATCAGCGCATCAAAATACCCCAGAATCAGTTGTCAAATTTTAGAGGAGATATCATGATCTTAAATTTGTAGGCCTGTGTAAGTCGAATTTTTGATAACTCGAACCTGTTTCCCTAGGACTTGCCTATCGCAACGTTAATATTTTTATATCGATAACTCGAATTTTTCGATAAATCAAAACGTTTTCCATTAATAAAAATTTCGATAACTCGAAGTTAAATTTTACAACTTTTCATAAAAGTACAACACTTGGATTTAAATACTAATTTATAATAGTTAATTAATGTGTTTAAAGTATTAGTATAATATGTTTAATACTGTTAATTTTTTTCAACATATAATCAGAATATTTTTTAAATATTTTTAAATTATTTTATTATTTTCGTTTTTCTCACGGGGTTCTGTATTATAATTTCCATTTACTTATTCACAGCACTGTAATTAAAAGTCTTCGTAACCATATTAAATAACTTTGAAAATCAAAAGTTTAGCGATCATGCTGAAAAAGAATATGGCGGAAGTCTGGAACCATTACAAGAAAAGTGAAAACCGCGAAAAGGCATCGTGCAAGTACTGTAGTGCGCGGATTAGTTGCAAAGGATCGTCGACCAGCGGTTTAATACGCCATCTGTCCGCCATACATCCAGAAAATGCCAATAAGCGCAAAGAAATTCCTAGCCCAGATGCCGGTCCATCTGCTCCGAAAATTTCTAAGCTTCAACCGACAACGTCTGCGTCAACCAAACCGAAGCCGTTCACCGAAATTTTGGCCAAACTGTGCGCCTACGACGGTTTTATAATTTCGGGCGTCTGCAGAAGTTCCTTTATAAGGGAAAGTCTACGAGCTCGCGGATTTGAAATGCCCGAAAAGAAAAGCCAGGTCATGGAACTAATATACGACTACTACGAATTTGCAAAATTGAGAGTCATAGAACGAATCGATGCGCACAAAAAAGAAGATTCATGGCCGTTACTAAGTTTGACGCTCGACGAATTTTCCACTTACAAAAATCGACGTTATTTGAATATAAATGTGCACTATTTGAATGGGAACTATGACAACCTGGGCGCTATTAGAATTTACAAAACCTGTTCCGTCGGTGCTTTGAAAAGTACGCTCAAACAAAAGCTTGCCGGTTTTCACATCAATTTTAAAGACGTTTTGGCTACGACAACGAGCGACCCGTCCGTAATGAAAAAGTTTGGAAATGTATTGCCGTTCAAGGTCCACCATTTCTGCTGGAACCGCGGAATACATCTTGCAGTTTGTGACTTTCTGTACAAGGAAACGACAAGGTCCCAATCAAACATTGAGCTGGACGACGATCTTTCTCATGGCGAGGACGGTAGCACTTTGGAAAATGGCGAAGGTACCGATGATGAGTACGACCACGAAGAAGAAGAAGAAAACGAAGAATTTTTTGCAAGTATGGCGGAACTGCAAGATGAATTTAAAACGGTTTTGGACAACGTCCGAAAAATTGCAAAACTGTTTAAAACATCCATTGTCAAAAATAGCGTCCTACAAAACCACGTTATGAAGGAGCACGGAAAACAGCTCCATCTCGTTTTAGACTCGCCGACTAGATGGGAAAGTATTCCACCAATGCTGGAACGATATTTATTGTTGAAAACCTGCATCGAGAAGGCCTTGGTGGATCTCAATTCTCCAGTGAAATTGTGCGAGGACGAGGTTGCCATCATAGAGGAATTGTTGCACGCGTTGAAACCTGTCCAGTTAGCGGTCGAAGCGATGGGCGCGAAAGATTGCACGTTAGTGACGTCGGAAGGAATTATTAAATTTCTTTTTAATTCGCTTCGTGATTTAGCCAAATCCAGTCTGTTAGCCCTGAAATTGTTAGAAGCTCTAATAGAAAGATTAAGACAAAGACGGTCCAATGACCTTATCTCGCTCGTGATGTATTTGCAAAATCCTGAGAATTTAAAAACGACTAGCGATTTTTATAAAAACGACGAAGTTGTTTCGGGGAAAGCCGTTTCCTCCATCACCAAATATGCCAAGGATTTGGTTAACGAATATTTTTTGTTCGACATAGAATGGGCATCGGAATTGCAATATTTGGTCAAAGTGGAGGACGAAGGTTTACCATCTACTAGCGAATTTGCGTTACGGATTTCTTTGGAAAATGCAATAATGGCGTCGCATAGATCTGTGGAAGAAATAACGCCCGACAAAATATTGACTTTGGAAAAAGAACTGATGCTATACGAAGCGACAGGAACGAAGGCGCCTAATCTAAAACGTTTATACAATTCGTTGATGACCATAAAACCGACATCCGTACAAGCGGAACGCGTTTTCTCAAATTGGGGCACAAGTGACGCGAATAAATGCGCCCCTCTCTCTGACTATTCGGTTGATGCTTTGTGTTTTTTAAAAACTTATTTTAAAAATAAACTTGACATGAATTAAACAATTTTTAAGAAATTCCTGGGAAGTCCTCGTCGATATCGTTTATTTGCTTAGTAAGGATATTCGGAGTCAAAAACGTTAGCAAAATCAGAGATCTTCTTGCTGGTGACAGGGAACAGGGTAATCAAGAACGGACAATTATCGATCAATGAATTTTCTGCCATCTGTTGTTTCAAAGAGCATATTAAATTCTTGTATTTTGAAAAAAATACAGAAATTCTTTGTAAATATGGCATTGCTGATTGGATCTTTAAATTTTTTGACATTTGCCAGTAGTCTATTGTCAACCTAACGGTTACCAAATTAAAGAAAGCAGGCTAGCAAACAATGTTGTAGTTAGTCATTAGCGCCACCGTGAGTCAAGGAGCTAAACTATTCCATTAAATTGTGGTCGTCTTTTTAGCACACAAACTACATAGGAGTGTCCATTCTTTGTATCTGTGTTTCCTGGTTGGTCCAAATACGATGTCTACGAGGGCAGTCTAATAAGGCAGTGACTTTTTTTTTGGGCAAATAAACGTTTTATTTCTCAACATAGTCTCTTTTCAGCTCGATACATTTAGTCCAGTATTTTTATTCATTCCAAATAATCGGTTTTCTCAAGGCCCTCAAAATAGGCGTTTGTTTCTGTGACGACCTCTTCATTTGAACCAAATCTTTTAGCGCCGAGCCATTTCTTCAGGTTTGGAAACAGAAAATAGTCGCGAGGGGCTAAATCTGCAGAATATGGATGCGGTAGCAGTTCGTAGCCTAATTTATGGATTTTTGGCATGGTGACTACACACGTGTGCAGCCGTGCTTTGTCTTGATGTCTTTGCCAAAGGCGGTCTTCTTGTGCCGCTACGGCTCATTTCCGCCGGAAATGTTTCTAGGGTTATGGCTAATGCGATCATACGTCTTTTTTTGAATGGGATCGGTCCTTTTTCAGATCATCTGTCCCGTTGTTCCCAAGCAATCATTCGGGACGCCAAAACATCCCGGTTAAAAAAAAATTTCACTCATTTCTATTTAATACAAAATTAAATTAAATAGAAAAAGTTAGTCTATTCTGATATTTACAACAGTTTTTTAACCTATTAGCCCTTTTAGATAAAGTTTTCATAAGTGTCGAATTTCTTAAAGTTTGACGATGTCTATAATTTAATATCAGATGGCATTATTGGCCGGAGGGCATAAAAAGCCAAATTAATGGATATACAGGGTGGCCTATATTCAGGAAATTTTATTAAAAAGAAAATGTTCTTTTTTTTTAAATAAAAAGTGAAGGGAGAAAAAATGTATGACTTTTATAGTTTCAAAGAATTAAATTTCAAAATCCTCCTTTTGTGGTGTTGTGAACTTTCATTATTTCTTTCAATTATCTTGTGTGACGATTGTAGGATTTTTAGGGCACTATAAGACTTCCCGTCTACTATACTACTGATATATTTAAATTTTGCCATCAAACTGCAATTACACAATGATTTTTGTGGTTAATAGTTAATTTTAAATTAATTTATAAATGAAAAAATAGTATTTTAACTGATTACTCCACTGAATAGGGTGTTGATTTTTATCTACATTATTTTTGTACGCTTAGTCGTCTACTTTAAAAAAGCAGACTACTGTTTTTCGTTAAGGTGTCGTGCAAAAAATACGTATGTTAATCTTTTGATAATCTTATTTATACTTTAAATGTTTAATTAATGTATATATATATAGGTTTATCTGAAACGGTTCTAACGATTGGGATGACATTTTGTATTTAGATAATGTTTTACTTTACAAGTTTATCTAGGTAGGTATCATCCCCGAGAAATTCGTTTTTCAACAATTTCTTGTCTAACGCATTCACATACAATATTCTTGCATTGATGTTAGCTACTCAGCAACAGATGGCACTACATGACGTCGTTAACATGAAGTTAAAAAACTTATAAATGATAACTGTAAAGCGAAATACCATACTATAGCGAGCGAAGCTCGAACCATTACCTAAACTTTAATTACAAAATCATTTATATGCGATTAATAAAAATATTCAAAGGGTTGATTTTTTTATTAAATTTTTAATCTAACTGATTTTTATATAATTCTTTATTTATTTTCTTATTGACTAGCGGTCACCCCTCAAACTTCGCGTGGCATACATAAGCTTGTTCAACTATCTCTAATTTATACAGTTTTTTAATTTTTACGAAGAATCGCAAATATTTTAAATGTTTTATAACGAATGTCTGAAGGAGCGACGTTTCGACGTGTTTCGATTTCGCCGTGAGAATGTGATTGTTTTCGGTCGCCTAGCTAGTGAAATATTTATATATGATTGTAGTGCCATCTGTTGTTGTGTATCAATGTATGAATATTTGTGCCTACTGCTACTTCAATAGTCTATAAGTTGGAGCTAAAAAATTTTTGTGTGAAAACGTATTTTTTTAGCTATGACACCTATCTAGATAAATTTAGGCAGTAGAACATTATCTAAATACAAAATTTCAATCCAAATCGTTAGAGCCATTTCCGAAAAACATATGTGTATGTCTATATTTATATATATCTATGTACACAAGAAGAGCTTATTTAATGTATTAGATAGAACGATGTTTTAGAAATAATATTGATTGGTTGCATTTTTATTAGGATATATGAAATAAAACACAATAGATGTATTTCTTTTTAAAGATAGAATTTAAAAACATTATTACTGCCCAATAAGCGGTTTATTCTGTGCATAATCGCTCATTGGGTACCGAGGTTATTACGATTGACTAATAATTTATTGCTATTAATTTTTTTTTTTATAATATACAGATGGCGCTATTCTAATAGTTAAATATTCATATCGACGTTTTAACATTGACATTAAAACATTGATATTTATAAACGATACATCGATGTGTTGAAAACGTCCATGTATCGTTTGCATCCTTATTTGCTAGTACCATTTGCGCTAATTTGTAAACACGGTGTATACAGTTTATTTTAAAATTAAGCAATTCTGTAAAAGGTTAGCAGTGGTGGACCACCCTGTACATTAGTGTGGTCGTTAAAAATTAATTTTTTTCCGACGGCCTAAAATAAGCTTCCTTTTGATGAAAAAATACGGGGGAATGTTATTTAAAATTTTTTAATAATAAAACGCGCCTCAAGACATTCATTTTTTCATAAAATTGTAGTTTTTTGTAAGTATCTTTTAAGGTATACGGATTTGAGAAAAAGTCATAGGTATTATTTTGTAGGAAATTCAATTCTCTACAAAAAAGGTCTTTTACATTTTCTTCATGAAATTCATATTTATAGAGACATTCTCAATAATAAATTCATTAACTTCATATAGTCAACATTTTAAGACCTTCAAACGTCATTCTTTCTTAAATATATATAATTTCGTAAAACTATAATATACAAATGACGTTTGTAGGTGTTAAAATGTTGACTATATGGATATATCTCCATAAATATGAATTTCATGAAGAAAATGAAAAATACCTTTTTTATAGAGAATTGAATTTCTTACAAAATTGTTCCTATAACTTTTTCTCAAATCTGTATACTTTAAAAGATACTTAAAAAAAACTACAATTTTGTCATAAAATGAACTTATATTGCTTTGAGGCACGTGTTATTTTTGTTAAAAAAAATCCCCCGTATTTTTTCATCAAAAGGAAGGTTTTATTGGACCGTCGGAAAAAAATTAATTTTTAACTACCACCCTACCGTACATAGACCAACAAAATATGCATTTTTCTGTGATGATCAAGTATCTTATTTTATCTTTTCTGGATGATTTTGTATTGAACGATCTAGCAACTAAATTCGATTTTTTTTTAGGATTCGGATAATAATTATAAGCTCTAAAATTTATAAGTAAATGTTATTTTGTAGTATATATATTTTTGTATGTATATTAGCTGTCATAAAGTATTTGTACCACAGCCTTATTATAGTGTGCGTTGTTGCCGTTTACATTTTACCTATTTATTTGTATGAAAAATGGTCTTAATTGCTTTCGGAAGCGTTTCAAATTAAAAAGAACATTAACGATTTGGTTCAGAACTAGAATTTAAACATAAGTAAGAATAAACTAATAATAGTATTCGTAATTGTAATTGTAAAGGATATTACTCAATAATTAGAAGTGCATTTTATGAAAAATGACAAATATTTTCGGCTCAAATGACATACATATTAAGACGCTAAAATTTTATTTTGTACTCGACGATTATTATTAATTAAAACGTGTTTTACATTGTAAGAGTAGGATTTATATTTATTTAAAATTAGCACTTTGTATAGGAAATGTTTTTAAATGTGATCGAAATTTTTGAATTTACATATTTTACAAATAACGCAATTATCAGCTTGGTGCTTCCAAATGTTGTTGTTTGTTTCTTGTTGTAATTTTTGACATATATAAAAGCTGGACTGAAGAATGAAAATGAATTTTTATTCAATTTACACGCTATTCGTTTTATTCATTCGATTTTTTAATTGCCGCTTCGAAACGAACGAACTGTTATACGAATTAATCAATTAATTTAATGAGAGTTTACATTTACATTTTATACTAAAACCGCTAGTCCTTAATTTTATTTTGCGAATAGGGGGGCAGAGCGACAATAATTGGATGGATTCACTACAAAAACGTTTTAATTTATTTAACAATTCACAAATTGCACAAAGCGCTTTTATTTTTGAAATTGTCGCATTTATGACATTTCGACAGTACAAGAATTTACTAGAAATTAAAATAAGTAAATATTGTGGTAAACTCTCAAAAGTTGGTCACTGAAGTTGGGTTCCAGAATGATAAGTATTGTTTTCTATGGAATATGTCCTGAACCGTTATGGATAATTGTTCATAACGGTTAGTATAATGATAAATAATTTTAAAGAAAAAAGCAAGTAATAACAATTATATCGAAAATATTCAAAATATATTTTTTTATATATGATTTTATAAAATTATATAAAATATTTTCCCGGTTTATATAAAAATATATATAATTATGTATAAATTTATATAATATAACATTATATATAATTTAATATAAGCAATCTAATATAATTTTATATAATTATAAAAAAAAAATATAATATATATAATTATATAAAATTTTATATCGTTTTATATAATTATATAAAAATTAATATAATTTTATTTATAATTATACATAATTACATATGATTATATAAATTACTTTTTTCCCAGAATAAGCTACTTTATAACATTTTATATAGTTTTATATAATTATATAAATTTATACATAATTATATATACACTAATATAAAATTCTATATCATCATATAAAACTATATGAAGTTATACATGATTATAGGTACATGAGTATATATGATTATATAAAAAAAAAATTTCCCGGGAAGCTATAAAGCAGTGTTTCCCAACCTTATTTGTACCATGCCCCACCTAAGCTTTTACAAATATATTGTGTCCCCCCATGTAACATGTGCATAATTTTTAATATTCAAAATTTTTGAATTTTTTTCTAAGTAGCTTAACCTTCCGTGTACGAGGTGGGGTATAACCAACGTGACCAATTTTTTCTTGTTAAAACTGGACGATTGGTAATCATGCTTAAAACCGAGTGTGCACATTCGAGTTCAAAGTGGCACATTCCGATCTCGGGAAAATGAAGCGCGCCGCTCCGCGTCGCGCTTCATTTGCCTCCCTCGCTCGGAAATGTGCCACTTTTCGCTCGAATGCGCACATCATCGTATTTATTAGATTTATCTACTTTATCTGTAACTCTTTCTTATCAAAAAATTTATTTTAGTTTGGTAAATATCGATTTTATGATGAAAAAATATATTTACTATAGCAATGAGTGGAAGGGAGCGAAAAGATACGACAATATCGTCAGTGCGAGAGAGATGAAACGATTAAAATTATACAACTGCTTTTTCGTCTAACTTATTGGCCTAAATTATTGTGAATTGACCTTAAAACCGAGTGTGCACATTCGAGCTCAAAGTGCCACATTCCGATCTCGGGAAAATGAAGCGCGCCGCTCCGCGTCGCGCTTCATTTGCCTCCCTCGCTCGGAAATGTGCCACTTTTCGCTCAAATGCGCACATCATCGTATTTATTAGATTTATCTACTTTATCTGTAACTCTTTGTTATCAAAAAATTCATTTTAGTTTGGTAAATATCGATTTTATGTTGAAAAAATATTTTTACTATAGCAATGAGTGGAAGGGAGCGAAAAGATACGACAATATCGTCAGTGCGAGAGAGATGAAACGATTAAAATTATACAACTGCTTTTTCGTCTAACTTATTGGCCTAAATTATTGTGAATCGAGCTTAAAACCGAGTGTGCACATTCGAGCTCAAAGTGGCACATTCCGATCTCGGGAAAATGAAGCGCGCCGCTCCGCGTCGCGCTTCATTTGCCTCCCTCGCTCGGAAATGTGCCACTTTTCGCTCGAATGCGCACATCTTTGTATTAATTGAATTTCAGTTAAAATACATTTAAAAAACGTGTTTTTTTTTCAATAAGTGAAAAGATATCAACATCACTTGTACAGAAATGAGAACGAACCATCCCAAAATCTAAATTTGTTCGAGTTCCTATTTCTAATACTGTAATGAGTGGGAAAGGGTGAGAAGATACAACAATCTCAGAAGTGCAACTGAAAAAGAACGATTAAAATTGTTTCAATTACTATTATTCGAGGCTTGTGAACGTCTTCGGGGTGGTTTAAAGCGTCGGTGTAGTTTTTTCCCATGAACGCATTTTTTCTTTTGGAACTGCTCAGAAATGGGACTCGGTTTTCTGAAATAAAAATATTCTTCAATAGGATAAAGCATAAATATAGAGCATATAATTATTAGTTAATAAATAGAAAATAAAATAGGAATAAGTACCGAAGACTTCTTTTCCATTACATAGGATGTAAGAATTGGGGGCTATGTTCGAAGGAGTGCTTGATTCCACCCTTTTTGGAAACCGGGGCGCCAAGCTATACATTTTAATTTGTAACTCTCTTAAAAAATATTCAACAAACTGTGCTGAATGAAGTTCATGACAATACTTTGACAAACGATTGTTTTTCAATGATAGTTGCAAATATTACAATTTAAAAATGGGCAGAAATCAAAATATTTAATAGAAACTTATTGCACTTTGAACACTGTATTGAAATTGCCAATTCTTTGCAGGTAGATCAATCCTTGGGGTAATTAGTGATTCATTTTACAAATGTAATTTTTGTTGTATCTTGTTCTTTATTTAATTTTATTACAAGATATATTTTTTAAATTACATTAACAAACCTTACTTGTTATATTGCTATTTACTAAGTCTCAAGTGTTTTGTCTGGTTTTTCTACAATTACCATATTATATACAAAAATATGAATGGAATAATTTAGTCAAAAAAGTAGACATGAAATTAGAAAACTATGGGGGTTTTAAAATAGCACCAAAAGGTTCGCTAAAAACAAGTGTACAAGTAAGAAATGTAGAAACAATTGCAGAATTCCTAATACAGTGGAAACTCGATTATCCGGACTAATTAATGTTGCAGCTCATCCGGATAATTAAAAAAAAAACAATTTTACCTTGTTAGGTATTTATTTACAAAAAAAAAACGAAACAAATAAGTATTAATTATGAAATCAACAGTAAAAAATACCAAATAGGATCATAAAATGTTTAGATAAAATTGTAAGTTCTATGTGGAATTTGAAAAGCGATACGATTGAGATCGAAGGCGATTTGTATTTTGTTCTTTCGATTGATTTTCAGGCGATTGGACAGCAACGAATTCATGTTTTTGGCGCCGAAAGCGTTGGACCCTTTGGTCAATTTGAATGTTATTAAATTAACGAAAAATCTGTGGCATTGCGATTGCAATATGCTTTATCTGGCGGTGTGAGTAGAGCGAATCGGTTTGACGTTAGCTGCGAAAGATTTACAAACATAATTAATTGTAGTTGGATCAATCAGAATATAAATAAATTGTGGGACTCACAGCCAACGTGTAAAGGTCCAGGCGACTTGGGCGGCGCAGATTTAAAGGAAATGAACTTCGACAAGCTCTGCCATGGTCAATGGGCCAGTATGGTGAATTTAGCGGCACGTGTTCCAATACGCCAACCGTCTTTTACACCGCCGTCCGAAGCTAAAAAATGAAGTCAATGTACAATATCGATAGGCCCAACGAAAACCACAGTACCTTATAAATTGTAGTTTCTCAGAAATAACCATTAAATATTGCGGTATACCAATATTGCTTTATTTAAAACTAAAAATAGACGTACCGCAAACTGAACCTTTCGCTTGGCTGGAAGCCCGTAAGCGCAGTGGTCGGGCGAATGCCGGCGCTCCGGCGACCGTCTCGAATTTGGGACTTTGTGCGAACTTTCATTCTAAACCGATTCCGACACTCTTTCGCACTCGTGACCAATTAAACGCAGTTAAAACACTAATTTGTGCCGTTTTGCGTGGCAGCGAGCGACGAATGCAGGTTTATTTATGAGCAACACACAGGTCAGTGGCCTTAAACATAACGTAACCACTCGAAATTTTTTGGCGATGTCGCTACCTGTTTGGCATATCTAAAAATCAATACTTTGTAGGCTTTCTAAAAAATCAACACATAAACTCCGCCCCTTTACTGCGCAAATGTGCCTTAACTTATACGAAGCTTCAATACGAAGTGCTTCGTAAACGGCTTCGTGAAAAATCAATACATAAACTCCGCTCCTATACTTAACCCAAATTTTTCATAACTTATACATAGGCAGTTTGAATACAACATGTTTTTAATGTTAACATATGTGTCTCAAAGAATAATTAGGACATTTAAATTATATCAGTCGTTTAAACATTTTTTTTTAAACGACTTTAATACATTACTTAAAAATTGAAAATGCAAATATTTGTTTAATTGTATTATTTATTTAAACTCTTATAAATCATTTTAAACTAGTGCGTGTACCGTAGATGGCTCACACGGGTTGATTTAAATTAGTTACATTATTTGTTTTTGGTGTGTACAAACTTATAAATAATTATAAAACATCGGTACGGCCGTTTTTAGAAAGTTTCTTAATCATATACCAAAATTGAAATAAACGGATAATGTTGCAAACTGCATACATCGTTTCCCCCCGCACCCTAGTGGTAAATCGCAGGTTGAAGTGTTAAGAACGTTCTAGAAAATTTTGATTTTGACTAATTAGTGTTTGTGTGGAACGGAATAGTGTTTTCCAAAGGGTTTTGGAACTTTCCGAAGTACACTCTGTATATAAATCTAAATTGTAAGCTTATTTTTAAATATTCTATGTTTTGTCGTTTTTGTTAAGTCACAAATAATACTTTAAAAATCTTTACGCCACCTTTCTCAAAAATCTCGGCTTTTTTGGTCGTAATGGCTTTCCAAAATGTTAGTTGCGAGGCCCAAAATTCATTTGCCTTTGTTCAACGTAGCGCTTTCGGCCGTTTGCAAGTTAACGTTATCGCGCTTTCCGGAATCGTGCATTTGAGTTTTTAAATAGGCACACGTGTTTATCGGTTTGTAATAATCTCTTATAAATAATTACAAAGCCTCGTAACGATCGTTTTTGGGAATTTTTGAAAACCTTAAAATTTTCTGCTTTAATTCGAAACGCCCTTTATAATGGAATTTGGGTTTGCACGTAATTAATTTGGAATTGACACTTACTTTGTAAAATTAAAACAAATTATTGGGGTGTTGTTTAAAGATCATAAAAAAATTTATATATAAGGTGTTACGCATTTTGGTGCACCACTGTGAAATTTATTGTAGTCGTTGTTCAAATGTTTTTTTTGAGATTTTAAAAGTTAAATTTACTTGACGATATACGATACACAGAAAAGTATTAAACTCGACTTTTTTTGATAACTTGAATTATTTTTATTTTCCCTTCGATTTCGACTTATCGAGATTCGACTCTAATTATAAATTAACATTAAAGTTACTATACAAATAGCATTTATTGTGTATAAAATTGAGATCTTTACTGTAAACTTTTTTTTTTTCATATCCCTGTCATTCTTCATTAAATTGTAATCGAGAACGTCCAATTTGTATTATTTAACTTATTTATTTCACCTTTTAGCAATGCAATCAAAAAGGTTTTACTAAAATTCATTCAAAGGCCCTGGATTTCGAGCTTTTGCCATTTTTACTTCTTACGGCACTCCACTAATTGAAGAACTACCTCACTTTTTGATTAAATTTAAGAAACCATAATAAAAGTTTTGAAAGATGTAACGCAAAAGTAAAATTGTAAGAGTTACGATGGTTATCGTTGGAGACGTTGACATCTAATTAATTGCAAATAATTAAAGAAAAAAATCACAAAAAAAGTAGCCATAGTCGCTTCCACAGTACTTCGGAATGTAATATTCATTCCTGTGCGGCCTTCTGAAAACGACCAACTTTTTCGCAGAAGGGATCCACCAAGCACCCTTTAAACTATCAGAAAGTCAAGGGGTATTGCACATCGGAGAAGGCCGACAAAGTGAAAGGAGAAGGGCGCACACCTTACTTTATCACGTTTTGTCAAGGCCTAGGTCGTCGATGTAATAGCAACACACAACACCTCGTCTTCGACTGAGAGTAGGGGGACACTTTAACCACAGTCAAGTTACGTTGCATGACAACGTTACTATCCTGGGAAGCATCGGACTACTTGTTATGTATGGGCGACATCGGTCTTATATACTCATGGCTGACGATAAATCGGTTTTGACTTACAATTCTTAATTCATTTTTAACTAACACAATATACAACTTGGATAAAATGTTTTTCAAACAAATAATTAGAAATATGATATTGAACATAATTGTAGTTTAATTCTAATTATTTTCTTTAATAAATGATTAACATAAGTAGATTTCTTTAGCGTACATTTACAGGTCACTGTATTATGGGTTTACTATAGTTCGGGCAAGGCGCTGTACACGGAAAGGCGAAAGCCCGCCAGTTATATTTCGTGCTTGTGCGTAAGAACATTATTTAGTGCAGGGTTCGGCAATTGGCAGACCGCGGACGGTATAAAATTGGACCATCTACCTTTTCATCCATTTTCTATCCATATATTTCTATCGTACAATCTGCATAATGTAATACATTTGGAATTTTTGAATTTTCGCGTCATTTTTAAAGTGTTGGCGCCTGAGCGACGAGTTATAATACTTTGGTTAGAGTTCACATCGTGAGGCCGCCCTTGAATCGTACCGAAATGTATGTAGGGCGTTAATTTTGTATTCCAGGTTAGTAAATTAGATAATATCAAGTGTCCAAACCATTCAAATCAAAAGATATAACAGTTTTAATTTCGTTGTTTCCGAGCTAAAATTGGCCATCTTAGTCAAATAGTTGGGCTGACGTAGGTTAGATGGCGCTTCGAAATCAGCTGGAAATTTAAAAGTACCCAAACGAGTAAAGATGCGACAAGTAAATTGGAGAAATAAAAATAATTATTCTAAGTTAGTAATGATGCATTGTTATTTTCTATATTAACTCCAGGATATACTCTTTTGATGTCTGTAAAGACATGTTGCAACATATTACCTGGAGAGCGATTAAAATTTTTAAGAAACATCTTGCGATATAAAAAATCCGCGATATATAAATTAGCCGCGTTGTTTTCTCTACTTCTTATACAACTCCGACAAGATTTAATACTTTTTTTCAGTTTTCGCCACTGTCTTTCCTCTTTGTAGTACACACTATTTCCATACCTTCTCGAATGATTAATTACGAAATGATTCCCCATTCCGCATCAGAATCTGGTGATGGGATCAAATTCTTCCTCGATACCATTGTATCCACCCCAAGAATCAGAGTGTATGAAAGTAAGAGGCTCAACATATGTTCTAATAAGCCTATGCAATTCTGCACGATTTCTTTGTTGAATGGGCACTATAAACATATCATCCGTTTCTCTGCAAATACCACCGAAACATCATAATTGTTAGCGATAGATGGGTCTTCGGTGGTATTTGCAAGTAAATATGCATGCAGAATTGCATGCATTACCCAGTGTGTTTATTTCGAATTCTTGTAATTAAATATAGTTTTAATTTTTTGTCATTCTTTATTATTTACAGAAAGCATGCCTTCGGGTTGTAGCAATGGAACTGTAGCATTTCTCAAAGGATATAATTGTAAAAAAGGGTACTTGTGCCTTGCAATGATTCATGAAACGCGCATTCGCGCGTTCTCAATTTCTTGTTTCGGCAACTCCTACTAACAGTTGACCAATAAAGTAGTCAACGATTCTATTTGTTTACAAATAATACGCGTTAGATGATGCTGTAGTGTAAAATTTTGTGAGTATATGCTACCCAAAATACGCCTCAATAGAAGTAGTTACATATATTCTATTTTATTAATGCCACCTCTTTTATTATAAGCGCGCAATTCAATTTTCAATGATTTGAGTTATGCACTTTTAACAACTCTAAATTCATAATTATATTTTGTTGAAATAAGTATATAAATGTTCTTAGTCGTCATAGACTCCCCATCTATATTCTTTGTGGCCTGCCTTTCTGCCTTCATACTTTTGCTATTATTTTTTCTTGGCCATTTGAATCTAGTCTTTGATTTGTAAATACCTTCTTGGTCCATCCTTTTTAATCCAAAAAGATATTCCTGCAATATACTTGTCATATATTATTGTGGTTTTTAAAATATACATATATACTTAAATTTCATCATAATTAGTGTAACGTTTTACCTGTAGTCTTCTTTAATTAATAGGATGCAGATTTTTCTACTACAACTTGTTTAATTAGTAATATTCTTCCACGATCTGATTCAGATGAATGATACATAAAATTGCCAGAATTATTGTAGGAGTTTATAACTTGGAAGTATTGCTGTTTATCTAAAATTAACGTAACATAATATTAGTAAATTTTATTTAAAATTGATCTCTTCAATATTAATACGTGTGAAGATAAAGTAATTCTTTAATAAAACAAAATAATACATACCTTATACTTTCAAAATCAACTTTTTAGGTTAAACTCAAAATACAGCTGTATTTCACTGACTTACAATATCCGAGCCATAAAATCGATAAAACTTTCGTTGACGCGCATAAATTCAAAATTGTTTCATTCAAGGCACAAGTACCTAAAAAGTAAACTCTGGGGGCCTTAGAAGTGCTCACCAAGAAGTACAAATTCTAAATGGTCTTGGAAATATTTAGGTTTTATCATTTATGATCCTTTTCAAACATTTGCTGATGGTTTTTCTTTGAGAATGGCACAGGACGGAACTACAAACCTGAGAATTCATTAAAGTTATATAGATGTCAAAAACCTGATGGAAGCAAGAAGAGTTCGTTCTTCTAGCAACATAATTACAATTTTTTTTATCTCTGTGATCTTCAAAGTTTTGTAAATAGATAATAATTTATTTAAGGTTTGCTTTTGATTAATTTATTAATTTTGTTGTGTTAATTTTATGTCTGTTCCTAACTTAAATTATGTTTCAGTAAGCTACAACAGAAGATTAATGAATATGAAAGGATATATGATATTTACTTGTGTTTCTAACAATTTTAATTCTTGGACAAATAATATTAGTAATAATATCAGTAATGCGATTGCGAGCTCCAAATATGCTTTATAACTTATTCAATTTAAATTATGAAATGCATTTAGTTTATTGATTTTTAAAACGATTCTAACATATTTGCGCCATTAAATATCGTATTACTCTGTAAATTTGTTAGTTTCTGTTTAACAGTTATTTAACAAAGAATATTTTCTTTTTTTTAGCTATAAATTGGCAACTTAGAACTTCATTAATAATCAAAAGGATCTTGGCTACTTTTTACCTTCACCTTTAAGCACCCTTACATCTCAGAATTGTAGTGCCGACCAAAGAACACCCCTTGAAGAACAACAGCTTGCTTTATTATTTTGGGGTGAGTTTTCTTTTTTAACTACTATTTTCTTTGCGATTTATCTCACATAGAGAACAACAAATTAAAGCTTGTGGGGCAATTTTAAATTTTATTATAACGATTAAGAGTTAAAATTATTGAATCGTTTTTGTACTACAAAAATCACGGTTACTTGTCGACGGATCTTTGAGTACTTTGTAGATTTCAAACTTATGGACTTTTTGGCTGCGGATTGGTCTATAGGTATTTAATAATAAATTTTTCTTTTTTAAAATGTAAATTTGAACACCTGATTGTTAGGCAACCGCGTATACTCCACTTTGAAAGTATTTAGAATTGCCTATCTTTTGTGGACATATACATCGGCCATCATGGTTATCTAACGTCAATTTAATCAATACAAGAACATTTTTCCAATATTATTAATTAAATTGATTAAATTCTTGGTGTTTTTTATATTGAACAAATGTAAAACTACAATTTTAATAACTAAATGTGATAAAATCGATGCTATAATCATGTTCACTAAAAACTATTAGAATAGGATACCAAGTCTATTTACTTCATGTGGTTATTAGATGATTGGAAATATTTATGTACAAATGATATATCAGTGAGTACACTCTTGTAAGTTTAAGCATAAACTTATTCTGTTTTGTTTTAGTTTATATCGGTGGTCGAAGCCAGGTTCAACTGTCGCAAACACTAAGTCACTCTGAAAGAATGTTTTTACAGTACAAGAAGATGTACAAATTAACAGCTTACTCACCACAGAGAACTTTTATAGCAGGAGTCCTTGGTGAGATTTATGGCTATCATTGGAATGCTCTAAGCACAATATCTTCTTCTGAACTAACTAGGATGGTTGTGTCGTCTACATATTGCAGATTTTGAGATCTTCTGACCATCTATCGATGTCATCATTCCAATTCTCTATTGCTTTACGAATACTCCATTTTCTGTAGATTTTAAATAGAATATAAAAAGGACACAGTCTGGTCGCACTTCTTTGCTGATGGTAAAGCTCTATGATGTCCTTATGTTAATAGGTATGAAGGTATTGTTTGAATAGTACACCCAAACCACACTTTACGTTCCGAAAAAAGTTGTCAATAAAGCAAAAGCCGTATAACAAATCAATTTAAGACTTTGTTAAAAATAGCAACTGTCCATGAATGGGGATTGCTTTTAAGTACCAATAAACTAGTCTTTGACTTCTAAAAGGGTTTTAATATATCTTAAAAGATATTTGGTTCCCCAAAAGTGTATTTCTATTAAATAGTTTGTTTGTAGGTAGTATTAAACAAATTCGTTTATTTCTTTAACTTTTCGTTGCGTTTTGGAAAATTTTGTTACAGCTTTTAAGGGCCAAAGGACTAGTTTTTTTGCTCATGAAAGGGTTTTTCTTAACTCTTAAAATTAATAGAGATACAGGGCTGTAAAGTATATGTTTTCTTCTTACAAATAATAAGAATGGTTATTTTGCTAATTCTGAAAATGTTCTTGTTTAATTGATTTCTTTTCTTTCATAAACTAAAAATGAGTGCTTTAAAATAAAGTAGGAGCCAATATTTATGTATTACTCTGTATTTGTTCTTTCTTTTAAATTATTTATCGCTTTTGATACCTGGAAATTTTGCTTTGGGGTAAATGCGATAGCGTATATCGGCTTTTACATAAATTTCGTTTACTGACTCATTTGTGAGTGTACAGCGAAGGCAAACCGTTGTGTATTTGTAAGAATAAGTGCTCCTAATTTTAATTACAAACCTTAATCTGAGGTAAATATTTATTATAACAATTTCTCTTTCATTCTACAGCAGGGGTGCCCAAAGTACGGGAAATTTTTTTCTACATAGGCTTCAGAATGTAATAAATTTAATGGGTTTAAGTTGAATGGTAATCGATATTTACTGTTTTTAACTGACATTGTGGAAGTGCATGATTTTCCCAGTAAGAACAATTTTATTTAGAGTAAACTGAGTTAATTGATATCGATCATTATACCAAAAGAAAAATCACACTACGACCTTTATTTTTGTTACAGATTTGCCCTTTTGAGAGCTGCGAGTCACAAAGCAATTATAGTTAAATAGAAGATGACACGAAACTGATGGAAGCAAGAAAAGAGTCCATTGTTCAAGCAACAAAAATACAATTTTCATCTGTGTGACCTTCAAATCTTGGTAAATACATAATGAAGTATTTAAGGTTGACTTTTGACTACATTATTAATTTTCTTTGTATAATTTTATGTATGTTTTCATGACTGAATTGTTTAATTTATGTGTAAGTGTGTATCTGTAACTGTTTTTGTGATTGTGGAATAATTATGTATAATTTGTAGTTATAAACAAAGCTTATGGCCTATTTTTAATTCTTCTTTATTTCAGGGATTAGGCTGTACACCGTTCTGACACCCATCCCTTTCTTGGCCTTCCAACATCCCTTTTGGTTTATAATGTGTTGAAGCTAACGGAAGCCCTATCTCTTAAAATTTTGCTTTGTAATAAAACCCAGTGTTTATTTCGAATTCTTGTAATTAAATATAGTATTAAGTTTTTGTCATTCTTTATTATTTATAAAAAGCTAGCCTTTGGGTTGTAGCAATGGAACTGTAGCATTTTTCAAAGGATATAATTGTAAAAAAGTAAACTCTGGGGGGCCTTAGAAGTGCTCACCAAGAAGTACAAATTCTAAATGGTCTTGGAAATATTTAGGTTTTGTCATTTATGATCTTTTTCAAACATTTGCTGATGGTTTTTTTTGAGAAGAGCACAGGACGAAACTACAAACCGGAGAATTAATTAAAGTTATATAGATGTCAAAAACCCGATGGAAACAAGAAGAGTTCGTTCTTCTAGCAACGTAATTACAATTTTTTTTATCTCTGTGATCTTCAAAGTTTTATAAATACATAATAATGTATTTAAGGTTTGCTTTGATTAATTTATTAATTTTGTTGTGTTAATTTTATGTATGAATATTTGAATTTCAGTGTACATGTGTGTTCGTCCTTGTCTTTGTGATCGTGGAATGATTATCTTTAATTTGAAGGTACAAACAAAGCTATGGCCTATTTTTAGTTTTGTAATAAAATGCATTGGGTTCATATCGAATCATTATAATTAAACAGAACTTTGTGTCAATTATTGTTATTTATAAGACACATGCTTTCGATATGTAGCATTTCTCAAAGGATATAATTTTAACAAATTCAGAGAAGAAGTGGTAGTGATTCTGGCGGTCTAGAGGTACTCATTCACTTACAGTTCGCCTGCAGTCCAGAACTGCAGATTAGATAAGGTCAAGTACATATACAGCCTATGACACATGAGTCTATTGTAAGATTCACTTAAACTGAAGGCTGTAATCTATCAATGGCATGTATATGTAATTGCCCTTGACTGATCTGCAATTTTGGACTGCAGGCGACCTGTAACTGAATAGGTACCTTAAAAAGTGCTCCCTCGGAGATACAAAATACATATCCTAAATTGTTTTCGAACTATGTAGGTTTTATCATTTATGATCCTTTTCAAACATTTGCTGATGGCTTTTCTTTGAGAAGGGCACAGGACGGAACTACAAACCTGAGAATTAATTTAATTATCATTTATGTTTTGAAAATTATTAATCGGACACTGATTAAATTTTATTTGATTTCATTGGAGCGTACAAAATTCTTGTAAATTAATAGAATTCAAGCGCATGTTCTCAATTAAATTAGACATCAAGAATTATAAAATTACAATCACTTTTTCCATTTTAATCAAGTCTCGAAATAGCACATAAATTAAAATCCTGAATAAGGGCCGACATTTTATAAGCTAAAAATGACAACAAATTAATTTGATACTTGAGGTGACATCTGCTGCTGTTTTCCAGAACTCATTACAGGAATTTATAATGGTTTTAAAAAGAAGGGTTGGTTTTTAACTTAACTATTAAAGTGTAGCCTCTAATTGTTAGATGGCGGAAGCTGTATTATTTGGGTGTAGAAATAATTTTCTTTTATTGACAGATTGTTATTGTTTAATTTTACATGTTTAACTTTAAAAATTTTACTGAGAAAAGAGTGCATCCGATGTATGATTTAGGATATTATATCATACTTCAAGCTTCATTTTTTGTTACAGATTTGTCCTTTTGAAAACTGTGAAACTCATGAAGTAATTAAAGTTATATAGATGTTAAAAACCTGATGGAAGCAAGAAAAGAGTTTGTTCTTCTAGCAACATAATTACAATAATTTTACATCTATGTGATCTTCAAAGTTTTGTAAATACATAATAATGTATTTAAGGTGCTTTTGATTAATTTATTAATTTTGTTGTGTTAATTTTATGTATGAATATTTTAATTTTAGTGTATGTGTGTGTCCCTAATTGTTTTTGTGATCGTGGAATGATCATCTTGAATTTGAAGTTACAAACAAAGCTATGGTCTATTTTTAGTTTTATAATAAACAGCAATGGGTTCATATCGAATTTTTCTAATTAAACAGAGCTTTAACTTTGTGTCAATCGTTATTATTTATAAAACACATGCTTTCAGGATGTAGCAATAGAACTGTAGCATTTCTCAAAGGATCTAATTGTAACAAATTTAGAGAAGAAGTGGTAGTGATTCCGGGGGTCTAAGAAGTGCTTCCTCGGAGATACAAAATACAAATTCTAAATTGTTTTGGAACTGTTTAGGTATTATCATTTATGATCCTTTTCAAACATTTGCTGATGGTTTTCTTTGAGAAGGGCACAGGACGGAACTACAAACCTGAGAATTCATTAAAGTTATATAGATGTAAAAACCTGATGGAAGCAAGAAGAGTTTGTTCTTCTAGCAACATAATTACAATTTTTTTATCTCTGTGATCTTCAAAGTTTTGTAAATAGATAATAATGTATTTAAGGTTTGCTTTTGATTACTTAATTAATTTTGTTGTGTTAATTTTATGTCTGTTCCTAACTTAAATTATGTTTCAGTAAGCTACAACAGAAGATTAATGAATTTGAAAGGATATATGATATTTACTTGTGTTTCTAACAATTTTAATTCTTCGGACAAATAATATTAGTAATAATATCAGTAATGCGATTGCGAGCTCCAAATATGCTTTATAACTTATTCGAATTTAAATTATGAAATGCATTTAGTTTATTGATTTTTAAAACGATTCTAACATATTTGCGCCATTAAATATCGTATTACTCTGTAAATTTGTTAGTTTTTGTTTAACAGTTATTTAACAAAGAATATTTTTTTTTTTTTAGCAATAAATTGGCAACTTAGAACTTCATTAATAATCAAAAGGATCTTGGCTACTTTTTACCTTCACCTTTAAGCAGCCTTACATCTCAGAATTGTAGTGCCGACCAAAGAACACCCCTTGAAGAACAACAGCTTGCTTTATTATTTTGGGGTGAGTTTTCTTTTTTAACTACTATTTTCTTTGCGAATTATCTCACATACAGAACAACAAATTAAAGCTTGTGGGGCAATGTTAATTTTTATAACAATTAAGAGTTAAAATTAGTGAATCGTTTTTGTACCACAAAATTCACATCTCGGTTACTTGTCGACGTATCTTTGAGAACTTTGTAGATTTCAAACTTATGGACTTTTTGGCTGCGGATTGGTCTATAGGTATTTAATAATAAATTTTTCTTTTTAAAAATGTAAATTTGAACACTTGATTGTTAGGCAACCGCGTATACTTCACTTTGAAAGTATTTGGAATTGCCTATCTTTTGTAGACGTATACGTCTGCCATCATGGTTATTTAACGTCAATTTAACCAATACAAGAACATTTTTCCAATATTATTAATTAAATTGATTAAATTCTTGGTGTTTTCATATTGAACAAATATAAAACTACAATTTTAATAACTAAATGTGATAAAATCGATGTTACAATCATGTTCAATAAAAACTATTAGAATAGGATATCAAGTCTATTTACTTCATGTAGTTATTATTACATGATTGGAAATATTTATGGACAAATGATATATCAGTAAGTACACTGTTGTAAATTTAAGCATAAACTTAGTCTGTTTTCTTTTAGTTTATATCCGTGGTGAAGCCAGGTTCAACTGTCGCAAACACTAAGTCACTCTGAAATAATGTTTTACAGTACAAGAAGATGTACAAATTAACAGCTCGCTCATCACAGAGAACTTTTATAGCAGGAGTCTTTAGTGAAATTTATGGCTATGATTGGAATGCTCTAAGCGTAATATCTTCTTCTGAACTAACCAGGATGGTTGTGTCGTCTACATATTGCAGATTTTGAGATCTTCTGACCATATATCGATGTCATCATTCCAATTCTCTATTGCTTTACGAATACTCCATTCTCTGTAGATTTTAAATAGAATATAAGAAAGGACACAGTCTTGTCGCACTTCTTTGCTGATGGTAAAGCTCTCGATGACCTTATGTTAATAGGTATGAAGGTATTGTTTGAATAGTACACCCAAACCACACTTTAACGTTCCGAAAAAGTTGGCTATAAAGCAAAAAGCCGTATAACAAATCAATTTAACACTTTGTTAAAAATAGCAACTGTCCATGAATGGGGATTGCTTTTAAGTACCAATAAACTAGTCTTTGGCTTCTAAAAGGGTTTTAATATATCTTAAAAGATATTTGGTTCCCAAAATTGTATTTCTATTAAATAGTTTGTTTGTAGGTAGTATTAAACAAATTCGTTTATTTCTTTAACTTTTCGTTGCGTTTTGGAAAATATTGTTACAGCTTTTAAGGGCCAAAGGACTAGTTTTTCGCTCATAAAAGGGGTTTTTTCTTAACTCTTAAAATGAATAGAGATACAGGGCTGTAAAGTATATGTTTTCTTCTTACAAATAATAAGAATGGTTATTTTGCTAATTCTGAAAATGTTCTTGTTTAATTGATTTCTTTTCTTTCATAAACTAAAAATGAGTGCTTTAAAATAAAGTAGGAGCCAATATTTATGTATTACTCTGTATTTGTTCTTTCTTTTAAATTATTTATCGCTTTTGATACCTGGAAATTTTGCTTTGGGGTCAATGCGATAGCGTATATCGGCTTTTACATTAATTTCGTTTACTGACTCATTTGTGAGTGTATAGCGAAGGCAAACGGTTGTGTATTTGTATAAATAAGTGCTAATTTTAATTACAACCCCTAATCTGAGGTAAATATTAATTCTAACAATTTCTCTTTCATTCTACAGCAGGGGTGCCGAAAGTACGGGAATGTTTTTTCTACATAGGTGTAACCATTATTAAATTAAAGGGTTCTTAGTTTCAAAACTCGATAGTTAATTTAAACATATTTTAGTTGCTGCACTAAATTTCAGAACGGGCGGTTTAATTATATTGCGACGTTACAGGACGTTTAAACTCGTACCGACTGCTAGAATTGATTAGTGTTTATTGCTTATGATAACGAATCGAAATGTAAATTTATTAGTAGTTGAGTATTTTCTAAAAACATCCCGAGTTCTTATTAAAATTATGAAAAAAATATGATTCTTTTAATAGAACCTGCTAAACATTTAAATAATGCTATTCAAATCTTTTGTATATTTTATAAATCTCTTTTGTTCTTAGGAGAAAGCGAGTTTCACGGTGATCACTCGAAGGACTTGCCCAGTAAGCGAGGCACAGATATCAGTCAAAGGCATCTGCTTTGGGTGGTCGGTCTTCTTCTCATCGGATTCCCAATAACGCACGGTAAGTTTCTTTATTGACTTTTATTTGTTATTCTTTATTATTTATAAAAAGCATATCTTTGGGTTGTAGCAATGGTACTGTAGCATTTCTCAAAGGATATAATTGTAAAAAAGTAAACTCTGGGGCTCTTAGAAGTGCTCACCAAGAAGTACAAATTAAAAATTCTAAATTGTCTTGGAAATATTTCGGTTTTATCATTTATGATCCATTTCAAACATTTGCTGACGGATTTTCTTTGAGAAGGGCACAGGACGGAACTACAAACCTGAGAATTAATTTAATTATCATTTTATGTTTTGAACATTAATAATCGGACACTGATTAAATTTTATTTGACTTCATTGGAGCGAACAAAATTATTGTTAATTAATAGAATCCAAGTGGATGTTCTCAATTCAATTAGCCATCAATAATTATAGAATTACATTCACTTTTTCCACTTTAATCAAGTCCCGAAATAGAAAATAAATTAAGATCATGAATAAGGACCGACATTTTATTAGCTAAAAATGACAACAAATTAATTTGATACTTGATGTGACATCTGCTGCTGTTTTCCAGAACTTATTACAGGAATTTATAAATGGTTGGAAAAGAAGGGTTGGTTTTTAACTTAAATATTAAAGTGTAGACTCTAAATATTAGATGGCGGCAGTTGTATTATTTGGGTGCAGAAATTATTTTCTAGTATTGACAGATTGTTATTGTTTAGTTTTACATGTTTAACTTTAAAAATTTTACTGAGAAAATAGTGCATCCAATGTATGATTTAGGATATTATATCATACTTCAAGCTTCACTTTTGTTACGGATTTGTCCTTTTGAAAACTGTGAAACTCATGAAGTAATTAAAGTTATATAGATATTAAAAACCTGATGGAAGTAAGAAAAGAGTTCCTTCTTCTAGCAACATAATTACAATAATTTTACATTTCTGTGATCTTCAAAGTTTTGTAAATACATAATAATGTATTTAAGGTTTGCTTTTGATTAATTTATTAATTTTGTTGTGTTAATTTTATGTATGCATATTTTAATTTCAGTGTATGTGTGTGTCCGTAATGGTCTTTGCGATCGTGGAATGATTATCTTTAATTTGAAGTTACAAACAAAGCTATGGCCTATTTTTAGTTTTATAATAAAATGCATTGGGTTCATATCGAATCATTATAATTAAACAGAACTTTGTGTCAATTATTGTTATTTATAAGACACATACTTTCGATATGTAGCAATGGAACTAGCATTTCTCAAAGGATCTAATTGTAACAAATTCAGAAAAGAAGTGGTAGTGATTCTGGGGGTCTAGAGGTACTCATTCACTTACAGTTTGCCTGCAGATTAGATAAGGTCAATTACATATACAGGCTATCGACACACGAGTCTATTGTAAGATTCAATTAAACTGAAGGCTGAAATCTATAAATGGCCTTTATGTGTAATTGCCCTTGACTGATCTGCAGTTCTGAACTGCAGGCGAACTGTAAGTGAATAGGTACCTTAAAAAGTGCTCCCTCGGAGATACAAAATACAAATCCTAAATTGTTTTTAAACTACTGATCGTGGAACAATTGTGTTGAATTTGTAGTTATAAACAAAGCTTATGGCATATTTTGAATTCTTCTTTATTTCAGGGATTAGGCTGTACACCCTGTTCCGACTCTCATCCCTTTTGGTTTATAATTTGTTGAAGCTAACGGAAGCCCTATCTGTTAACATTCTGCTTTGTAATAAAACCCAGTGTATTTATTTCGAATTCTTGTAATTAAACGTAGTTTTAATTTTTTGTCATTCTTTATTATTTATAAAATGCATGCCTTTGGGTTGTAGCAATGGAACTATAGCATTTCTCAAAGGATATCATCGTAAAAAAGTAAACTCTGGGGGCCTTAGAAGTGCTCATCAAGAAGTTCAAATTAAAAATTCTAAATTGTCTTGGGAAATATTTCGGTTTTATCTTTTATGATCCTTTTCAAACACTTGCTGATGGATTTTTCTTTGAGAAGGGCACAGGACGGAACTACAAATCAGAATTAATTTAATTATCATTTTATTCATAATCGAACACTGATTAAATTTTATTTCATTGGAGCGAACAAAATTATTGTAATTTAATAGAATCCAAGTGGATGTTCTCAATTAAATTAGATATCAACAATTATAGAATTACAATCACTTTTCCCACTTTAATCAAGTACCGAAGTAGCAAAAAAATTAAAATCATGAATAAAGGCCGACATTTTATCAGCTAAATATTTCAACAAATTAATTTGATACCTGATGTGACATCTGCTACTGTTTTCCAGAACTTATTACAGGAATTTATAAAAGGTTTTAAAAGTAGGGTTGGTTTTTAACTTAAATATTAAAGTGTGGCCTCTAATTGTTAGATGGCGGCAGTTGTATTATTTGGGTGCAGAAATTATTTTCTATTATTGACACATTGTTATTGTTTAGTTTTACATGTTTAACTTTAAAAATTTTACTGAGAAAAGAGTGCATCTGATGTATGATTTAGGATATTATATCATACTTCAAGCTTCATTTTTGTTACAGATTTGTCCTTTTGAAAACTGTGAAACTCATGAAGTAATTAAAGTTATATAGATGTTAAAAACCTGATGGAAGCAAGAAAAGAGTTTGTTCTTCTAGCAACATAATTACAATAATTTTACATCTATGTGATCTTCAAAGTTTTGTAAATACATAATAATGTATTTAAGGTGCTTTTGATTAATTTATTAATTTTGTTGTGTTAATTTTATGTATGAATATTTTAATTTTAGTGTATGTGTGTGTCCCTAATTGTTTTTGTGATCGTGGAATGATCATCTTGAATTTGAAGTTACAAACAAAGCTATGGTCTATTTTTAGTTTTATAATAAAATGCAATGGGTCCATATCGAATTTTTCTAATTAAACAGAGCTTTAACTTTGTGTCAATCGTTATTATTTATAAAACACATGCTTTCAGGATGTAGCAATAGAACTGTAGCATTTCTCAAAGGATCTAATTGTAACAAATTCAGAGAAGAAGTGGTAGTGATTCCGGGGGTCTAAGAAGTGCTTCCTCGGAGATACAAAATACAAATTCTAAATTGTTTTGGAACTGTTTAGGTATTATCATTTATGATCCTTTTCTAACTTTTGCCGAGGGTTTTTCTTTGGGAGGGATGCAAGACAGGATAACCTGGAAATTAATTTAGTTAACATTTCTATTCAATTCATGGGATATATTGTTTTGGAAAATACTAATCTGAGACTGATTAAATTTTAATCTTTTAATAAATATTATTGGGTATACTTTAAATAATATTAATAACAGTTAAAATCTCGATCTTGTATTATATAGGCTTTAGTAATTTTTCTTAATTTTGTTTTTTATTTTATTGCAGAGAACAGTCGTGTTAAAAAATACTTTCGGAAGCCAATGTGGATTTGTACATGTACCCTTGGTTCTTCTTGACATAAGGCAATTCAAGAGGCTTTCGGAAACCTAATCCAGCAGCACCAGCTGAATCATCAATGGAAGACTAAATCTTCAGATTTGTATATTAATTATAGTTAATCTTACAGAACGACCCTCATATTTTTGTCATTTTTCTACATAGGATTAAGTTAGATAATCCATGTTAGCGTAGTTTTGCTAAACTTTTACTATGTTGTAAATTTATTTTGGGAATTTTAATTACTTTTAAAACACATTTCTTTTGCCACACTTATTTATGTTTAATTATTTATTTATAAATTGTTAAAAGAGTTGCAGTCCTATCATATTGATAAGTATATTAATGTTTCGATCAAACCTCCCTTAATTTATATATTTGACACTTTGTTTAATTTGAATAGGGTTTCTTTTGAAATTAAACGACAAAAAGGATGCAGATTTTTATTATTTTGGGTTTTTTAAATTGTAACAAATTGTATATCTTTTCTGTTAATCTAAGACAACATGTGCTCTGATGCGAAGGGCTTAAGTCTTCGTTTAAATAACTTTTGCTTTCGTTGGTTTCATACAGTGGTTACCCTTCACATCAGACCACATAATGTTTGTTGAATGATGGGGTGTTCTAAGATTGTATAATCTTAAAACATCCAATCAAGGGCTGTGCTCTATTCTAAACATATTTGAATTTTATGACCAATATTCTTCTGTTACGCTAATTAGATGTAAAGTGGGATGTAAGGGGGGTTTGGGAAATAAAAAAAACTATTAACTACCTGTTGTTTCTTTTCACACTAAAAATGTAAGGAGAATGTGTCAACTGGTAACAGGGGCATAAAAGAAAAATTGCAAAAATGTGATCGCGATCTACAGTCGTAATATCACAAATCGCGAGTGACGGTCGGCCGAGTCGGCCGAGTCGGCCGAGAGTTTATCTTGGAGATTTTTAAAAATATTTTTCAAATCACGAGTATCCTACAGTCATTCGTCATTCGTCATTCGTCGACTCGTCGGCTCGTTGCTCGTTGGATTTTTCTTAGAGATTTTTAAAAATTTATTTCTTCGACCGGTATGGGAATCGAACACGAGACCATTTGAACAAACAACCGATCGCTAACCATCTGAGCTATGGCGTTGTTATACTAAGTAAGTGTTTTAAACGTTATAAAGTACACGTCCTATAATATTAATTTAAAATTTATTTTTAAATGTTTAAGTAGTTAGGTGTAAAAGCCCACCTGACTCTTGCTCTTGCTCTTGCTCTTGCTCTTGCTCTTCCAATTAATAATTATTAAAATTCGGGTAACAATAAAGACTCTTTATTATATCTAATAATTTATACAAGTTATTTTACAGAGTTTAAATTTAACAGTTAAGAAGTTTGAATCACACATTTTTTAAGTCCGCTTCTTCAAAAATATTTAATTCAAACTTCTTATCTGTTTTAAATTATACATTATTAAAATAATTAATTAATTAAAAAAACCAAGTTTTAATATAATAAAAAGTTGCAACCTTTACGATTTTTTTTATTGTAATTAATTAAGAGTGATTTGCACGTCAAACTTGGGATTGCAACTTCTTTTACAATTACATTACATTACAATTACATACTATAAATAAAAGGGAAAAGGAAGGTGTTTTAAGTGTGTGTGAAAAGATAAAATAATAATATGTGGATGGAGTGGGGTTATTTTATAAAAGTAATAATAAATAAAAGTTAAGTGCCCTTCAAAGTGCTACATAAATAAAGGGGAAGACAACAAAAAAGGTAAGTATTAAAAAAATAAATAAAGAAGTGAAATATTAAAAAATAATAAATTAAATAAAAAGTATAAGAAGTAGTAATTTTTACCAAATTTTTAAAAAAATCTAAGTAAACATGAATTAATTTTGCAACAAAATTCAAAAGTTATAGCAAGTTCGAAAAATAAACAAGACGGGAAAAATTAATAAGATATAAAAATCAAAAAATCAAAACGCACGGTCCAATAATTAAATGAAGAGAAGGTGGCTTTAAACTTTTATGAATTATTTAGTTTTATCGAAATTTTTATTTTTGAGGTGTAGCGCGGGGAAATGACACCGATTATAGTTAGTAGGGGTACGTAGGAACGTCCCCTCGCAATATAAAGCAATTTTATTTTTTTCATATTTTGCCAAAAAGACATGGGTTAAAACCCATCGATTTTGAATTTTCAAAACGTTTTCCCAAAGCTCTGGATTAGCACGCCTATGGTTTCTTAAGCCTATCCGAAGCCAAAAAGGCTGCCAAATCCGATTCTGAATAGTTTTTAAAGATCCGTCCACAAATAACGGCGCTACAATTTTTTGAAAGTTCAAAATTCGCTCAAAATGAGCTCTAAAAATCGCAATTTTTTTTTTCGAAAAATTAACGTCGCACCCTATACATATTATACATGTATCTTATGTAAAAAAGCCTCAGGATTCCGAATCCGTGTCGTTTGTAATGATTGGATCGAAAATAAGGGCGCTACGATTTTTTTGTGAATCAAGGGTACGTATTTCTATTCATTTAGTTTGTATCGAAAATTTTTATTTTAGAGGGAAGCGCGGGAAATGACACCGGTTATAGTCACTAGGGGTACGTAGGAACGTCCCTCGCAATATAAAGCAATTCTATTTTTTCATATTTTGCCAAAAGACATGGGTTAAAACCCATCGATTTTGAATTTTCAAAACGTTTTCCCAAAGCTCTGGAATAGCACGCCTATGGTTTCTTAAGCCTATCCGAAGCCAAAAGGCTGCCAAATCCGATTCTGAATAGTTTTAAAGATCCGTCCACAAATAACGGCGCTACAATTTTTGAAAGTTCAAAATTTGCTCAAAATGAGCTCTAAAATCGCAATTTTTTTTTCGAAAAATTAACGTCGCACCCTATACATATTATACATGTATCTTATGTAAAAAGCCTCAGGATTCCGAATCCGTGTCGTTTGTAATGATTGGATCGAAAATAAGGGCGCTACGATTTTTTGTGAATCAAGGGTACGTATTTCTATTCATTTAGTTTGTATCGAAAATTTTTATTTTAGAGGGAAGCGCGGGAAATGACACCGGTTATAGTCACTGGGGGTACGTAGGAACGTCCCTCGCAATATAAAGCAATTCTATTTTTTCATATTTTGCCAAAAGACATGGGTTAAAACCCATCGATTTTGAATTTTCAAAACGTTTTCCCAAAGCTCTGGAATAGCACGCCTATGGTTTCTTAAGCCTATCCGAAGCCAAAAGGCTGCCAAATCCGATTCTGAATAGTTTTTAAAGATCCGTCCACAAATAACGGCGCTACAATTTTTGAAAGTTCAAAATTCGCTCAAAATGAGCTCTAAAATCGCAATTTTTATTTTCGAAAAATTAACGTCGCACCCTATACATATTATACATGTATCTTATGTAAAAAGCCTCAGGATTCCGAATCCGTGTCGTTTGTAATGATTGGATCGAAAATAAGGGCGCTACGATTTTTTGTGAATCAAGGGGTACGTATTTCTATTCATTTAGTTTGTATCGAAAATTTTTATTTTAGAGGGAAGCGCGGGAAATGACACCGGTTATAGTCACTAGGGTACGTAGGAACGTCCCTCGCAATATAAAGCAATTCTATTTTTTCATATTTTGCCAAAAGACATGGGTTAAAACCCATCGATTTTGAATTTTCAAAACGTTTTCCCAAAGCTCTGGAATAGCACGCCTATGGTTTCTTAAGCCTATCCGAAGCCAAAAGGCTGCCAAATCCGATTCTGAATAGTTTTAAAGATCCGTCCACAAATAACGGCGCTACAATTTTTGAAAGTTCAAAATTGCTCAAAATGAGCTCTAAAATCGCAATTTTTATTTTCGAAAAATTAACGTCGCACCCTATACATATTATACATGTATCTTATGTAAAAAGCCTCAGGATTCCGAATCCGTGTCGTTTGTAATGATTGGATCGAAAATAAGGGCGCTACGATTTTTTTGTGAATCAAGGGGTACGTATTTCTATTCATTTAGTTTGTATCGAAAATTTTTATTTTAGAGGGAAGCGCGGGAAATGACACCGGTTATAGTCACTAGGGGTACGTAGGAACGTCCCTCGCAATATAAAGCAATTCTATTTTTTCATATTTTGCCAAAAGACATGGGTTAAAACCCATCGATTTTGAATTTTCAAAACGTTTTCCCAAAGCTCTGGAATAGCACGCCTATGGTTTCTTAAGCCTATCCGAAGCCAAAAGGCTGCCAAATCCGATTCTGAATAGTTTTAAAGATCCGTCCACAAATAACGGCGCTACAATTTTTGAAAGTTCAAAATTGCTCAAAATGAGCTCTAAAATCGCAATTTTTATTTTCGAAAAATTAACGTCGCACCCTATACATATTATACATGTATCTTATGTAAAAAGCCTCAGGATTCCGAATCCGTGTCGTTTGTAATGATTGGATCGAAAATAAGGGCGCTACGATTTTTTGTGAATCAAGGGGTACGTATTTCTATTCATTTAGTTTGTATCGAAAATTTTTATTTTAGAGGGAAGCGCGGAAATGACACCGGTTATAGTCACTAGGGTACGTAGGAACGTCCCTCGCAATATAAAGCAATTCTATTTTTTCATATTTTCCCAAAAAAGACATGGGTTAAAACCCATCGATTTTGAATTTTCAAAACGTTTTCCCAAAGCTCTGGAATAGCACGCCTATGGTTTCTTAAGCCTATCCGAAGCCAAAAGGCTGCCAAATCCGATTCTGAATAGTTTTAAAGATCCGTCCACAAATAACGGCGCTACAATTTTTGAAAGTTCAAAATTGCTCAAAATGAGCTCTAAAATCGCAATTTTTATTTTCGAAAAATTAACGTCGCACCCTATACATATTATACATGTATCTTATGTAAAAAGCCTCAGGATTCCGAATCCGTGTCGTTTGTAATGATTGGATCGAAAATAAGGGCGCTACGATTTTTGTGAATCAAGGGGTACGTATTTCTATTATTTAGTTTGTATCGAAAATTTTTATTTTAGAGGAAGCGCGGGAAATGACACCGGTTATAGTCACTAGGGTACGTAGGAACGTCCCTCGCAATATAAAGCAATTCTATTTTTTCTATCCGAAGCCAAAAGGCTGCCAAATCCGATTCTGAATAGTTTTAAAGATCCGTCCACAAATAACGGCGCTACAATTTTTGAAAGTTCAAAATTGCTCAAAATGAGCTCTAAAATCGCAATTTTTATTTTCGAAAAATTAACGTCGCACCCTATACATATTATACATGTATCTTATGTAAAAAGCCTCAGGATTCCGAATCCGTGTCGTTTGTAATGATTGGATCGAAAATAAGGGCGCTACGATTTTTTGTGAATCAAGGGTACGTATTTCTATTCATTTAGTTTGTATCGAAAATTTTTATTTTAGAGGAAGCGCGGGAAATGACACCGGTTATAGTCACTAGGGTACGTAGGAACGTCCCTCGCAATATAAAGCAATTCTATTTTTTCATATTTTGCCAAAAGACATGGGTTAAAACCCATCGATTTTGAATTTTCAAAACGTTTTCCCAAAGCTCTGGAATAGCACGCCTATGGTTTCTTAAGCCTATCCGAAGCCAAAAGGCTGCCAAATCCGATTCTGAATAGTTTTAAAGATCCGTCCACAAATAACGGCGCTACAATTTTTGAAAGTTCAAAATTCGCTCAAAATGAGCTCTAAAATCGCAATTTTTATTTTCGAAAAATTAACGTCGCACCCTATACATATTATACATGTATCTTATGTAAAAAGCCTCAGGATTCCGAATCCGTGTCGTTTGTAATGATTGGATCGAAAATAAGGGCGCTACGATTTTTTGTGAATCAAGGGTACGTATTTCTATTCATTTAGTTTGTATCGAAAATTTTTATTTTAGAGGAAGCGCGGGAAATGACACCGGTTATAGTCACTAGGGTACGTAGGAACGTCCCTCGCAATATAAAGCAATTCTATTTTTTCATATTTTGCCAAAAGACATGGGTTAAAACCCATCGATTTTGAATTTTCAAAACGTTTTCCCAAAGCTCTGGAATAGCACGCCTATGGTTTCTTAAGCCTATCCGAAGCCAAAAGGCTGCCAAATCCGATTCTGAATAGTTTTAAAGATCCGTCCACAAATAACGGCGCTACAATTTTTGAAAGTTCAAAATTCGCTCAAAATGAGCTCTAAAAATCGCAATTTTTATTTTCGAAAAATTAACGTCGCACCCTATACATATTATACATGTATCTTATGTAAAAAGCCTCAGGATTCCGAATCCGTGTCGTTTGTAATGATTGGATCGAAAATAAGGGCGCTACGATTTTTTGTGAATCAAGGGTACGTATTTCTATTCATTTAGTTTGTATCGAAAATTTTTATTTTAGAGGAAGCGCGGGAAATGACACCGGTTATAGTCACTGGGGGTACGTAGGAACGTCCCTCGCAATATAAAGCAATTCTATTTTTTCATATTTTGCCAAAAGACATGGGTTAAAACCCATCGATTTTGAATTTTCAAAACGTTTTCCCAAAGCTCTGGAATAGCACGCCTATGGTTTCTTAAGCCTATCCGAAGCCAAAAGGCTGCCAAATCCGATTCTGAATAGTTTTAAAGATCCGTCCACAAATAACGGCGCTACAATTTTTGAAAGTTCAAAATTCGCTCAAAATGAGCTCTAAAATCGCAATTTTTATTTTCGAAAAATTAACGTCGCACCCTATACATATTATACATGTATCTTATGTAAAAAGCCTCAGGATTCCGAATCCGTGTCGTTTGTAATGATTGGATCGAAAATAAGGGCGCTACGATTTTTTGTGAATCAAGGGTACGTATTTCTATTCATTTAGTTTGTATCGAAAATTTTTATTTTAGAGGGAAGCGCGGGAAATGACACCGGTTATAGTCACTAGGGGTACGTAGGAACGTCCCTCGCAATATAAAGCAATTCTATTTTTTCATATTTTGCCAAAAGACATGGGTTAAAACCCATCGATTTTGAATTTTCAAAACGTTTTCCCAAAGCTCTGGAATAGCACGCCTATGGTTTCTTAAGCCTATCCGAAGCCAAAAGGCTGCCAAATCCGATTCTGAATAGTTTTAAAGATCCGTCCACAAATAACGGCGCTACAATTTTTGAAAGTTCAAAATTCGCTCAAAATGAGCTCTAAAATCGCAATTTTTATTTTCGAAAAATTAACGTCGCACCCTATACATATTATACATGTATCTTATGTAAAAAGCCTCAGGATTCCGAATCCGTGTCGTTTGTAATGATTGGATCGAAAATAAGGGCGCTACGATTTTTTGTGAATCAAGGGTACGTATTTCTATTCATTTAGTTTGTATCGAAAATTTTTATTTTAGAGGAAGCGCGGGAAATGACACCGGTTATAGTCACTAGGGGTACGTAGGAACGTCCCTCGCAATATAAAGCAATTCTATTTTTTCATATTTTGCCAAAAGACATGGGTTAAAACCCATCGATTTTGAATTTTCAAAACGTTTTCCCAAAGCTCTGGAATAGCACGCCTATGGTTTCTTAAGCCTATCCGAAGCCAAAAGGCTGCCAAATCCGATTCTGAATAGTTTTAAAGATCCGTCCACAAATAACGGCGCTACAATTTTTGAAAGTTCAAAATTCGCTCAAAATGAGCTCTAAAAATCGCAATTTTTATTTTCGAAAAATTAACGTCGCACCCTATACATATTATACATGTATCTTATGTAAAAAGCCTCAGGATTCCGAATCCGTGTCGTTTGTAATGATTGGATCGAAAATAAGGGCGCTACGATTTTTTGTGAATCAAGGGTACGTATTTCTATTCATTTAGTTTGTATCGAAAATTTTTATTTTAGAGGAAGCGCGGGAAATGACACCGGTTATAGTCACTAGGGGTACGTAGGAACGTCCCTCGCAATATAAAGCAATTCTATTTTTTCATATTTTGCCAAAAGACATGGGTTAAAACCCATCGATTTTGAATTTTCAAAACGTTTTCCCAAAGCTCTGGAATAGCACGCCTATGGTTTCTTAAGCCTATCCGAAGCCAAAAGGCTGCCAAATCCGATTCTGAATAGTTTTAAAGATCCGTCCACAAATAACGGCGCTACAATTTTTGAAAGTTCAAAATTCGCTCAAAATGAGCTCAAAAAATCGCAATTTTTATTTTCGAAAAATTAACGTCGCACCCTATACATATTATACATGTATCTTATGTAAAAAGCCTCAGGATTCCGAATCCGTGTCGTTTGTAATGATTGGATCGAAAATAAGGGCGCTACGATTTTTTGTGAATCAAGGGTACGTATTTCTATTCATTTAGTTTGTATCGAAAATTTTTATTTTAGAGGAAGCGCGGGAAATGACACCGGTTATAGTCACTAGGGGTACGTAGGAACGTCCCTCGCAATATAAAGCAATTCTATTTTTTCATATTTTGCCAAAAGACATGGGTTAAAACCCATCGATTTTGAATTTTCAAAACGTTTTCCCAAAGCTCTGGAATAGCACGCCTATGGTTTCTTAAGCCTATCCGAAGCCAAAAGGCTGCCAAATCCGATTCTGAATAGTTTTAAAGATCCGTCCACAAATAACGGCGCTACAATTTTTTGAAAGTTCAAAATTCGCTCAAAATGAGCTCTAAAAGTCGCAATTTTTTATTTTCAAAAAATTAACGTCGCACCCTATACATATTATACATGTATCTTATGTAAAAAAGCCTCAGGATTCCGAATCCGTGTCGTTTGTAATGATTGGATCGAAAATAAGGGCGCTACGATTTTTTTTGTGAATCAAGGGGTACGTATTTCTATTCATTTAGTTTGTATCGAATATTTTTATTTTAGAGGGAAGCGCGGGAAATGACACCGGTTATAGTCACTAGGGGTACGTAGGAACGTCCCTCGCAATATAAAGCAATTCTATTTTTTCATATTTTGCCAAAAGACATGGGTTAAAACCCATCGATTTTGAATTTTCAAAACGTTTTCCCAAAGCTCTGGAATAGCACGCCTATGGTTTCTTAAGCCTATCCGAAGCCAAAAGGCTGCCAAATCCGATTCTGAATAGTTTTAAAGATCCGTCCACAAATAACGGCGCTACAATTTTTGAAAGTTCAAAATTGCTCAAAATGAGCTCTAAAATCGCAATTTTTATTTTCGAAAAATTAACGTCGCACCCTATACATATTATACATGTATCTTATGTAAAAAGCCTCAGGATTCCGAATCCGTGTCGTTTGTAATGATTGGATCGAAAATAAGGGCGCTACGATTTTTTGTGAATCAAGGGGTACGTATTTCTATTCATTTAGTTTGTATCGAAAATTTTTATTTTAGAGGGAAGCGCGGGAAATGACACCGGTTATAGTCACTAGGGGTACGTAGGAACGTCCCTCGCAATATAAAGCAATTCTATTTTTTCATATTTTGCCAAAAGACATGGGTTAAAACCCATCGATTTTGAATTTTCAAAACGTTTTCCCAAAGCTCTGGAATAGCACGCCTATGGTTTCTTAAGCCTATCCGAAGCCAAAAGGCTGCCAAATCCGATTCTGAATAGTTTTTAAAGATCCGTCCACAAATAACGGCGCTACAATTTTTGAAAGTTCAAAATTCGCTCAAAATGAGCTCTAAAATCGCAATTTTTATTTTCGAAAAATTAACGTCGCACCCTATACATATTATACATGTATCTTATGTAAAAAGCCTCAGGATTCCGAATCCGTGTCGTTTGTAATGATTGGATCGAAAATAAGGGCGCTACGATTTTTTGTGAATCAAGGGGTACGTATTTCTATTCATTTAGTTTGTATCGAAAATTTTTATTTTAGAGGGAAGCGCGGGAAATGACACCGGTTATAGTCACTAGGGGTACGTAGGAACGTCCCTCGCAATATAAAGCAATTCTATTTTTTCATATTTTGCCAAAAGACATGGGTTAAAACCCATCGATTTTGAATTTTCAAAACGTTTTCCCAAAGCTCTGGAATAGCACGCCTATGGTTTCTTAAGCCTATCCGAAGCCAAAAGGCTGCCAAATCCGATTCTGAATAGTTTTAAAGATCCGTCCACAAATAACGGCGCTACAATTTTTTGAAAGTTCAAAATTCGCTCAAAATGAGCTCTAAAAATCGCAATTTTTTATTTTCGAAAAATTAACGTCGCACCCTATACATATTATACATGTATCTTATGTAAAAAAGCCTCAGGATTCCGAATCCGTGTCGTTTGTAATGATTGGATCGAAAATAAGGGCGCTACGATTTTTTTTGTGAATCAAGGGGTACGTATTTCTATTGATTTAGTTTGTATCGAAAATTTTTATTTTAGAGGGGAAGCGCGGGAAAACGACACCGGTTATAGTCACTAGGGTTACGTAGGAACGTCCCCTCGCAATATAAAGCAATTCTATTTTTTCATATTTTGCCAAAAGACATGGGTTAAAACCCATCGATTTTGAATTTTCAAAACGTTTTCCCAAAGCTCTGGAATAGCACGCCTATGGTTTCTTAAGCCTATCCGAAGCCAAAAGGCTGCCAAATCCGATTCTGAATAGTTTTAAAGATCCGTCCACAAATAACGGCGCTACAATTTTTGAAAGTTCAAAATTCGCTCAAAATGAGCTCTAAAATCGCAATTTTTATTTTCGAAAAATTAACGTCGCACCCTATACATATTATACATGTATCTTATGTAAAAAGCCTCAGGATTCCGAATCCGTGTCGTTTGTAATGATTGGATCGAAAATAAGGGCGCTACGATTTTTTGTGAATCAAGGGTACGTATTTCTATTGATTTAGTTTGTATCGAAAATTTTTATTTTAGAGGAAGCGCGGAAACGACACCGGTTATAGTCACTAGGGTACGTAGGAACGTCCCTCGCAATATAAAGCAATTCTATTTTTTCATATTTTGCCAAAAGACATGGGTTAAAACCCATCGATTTTGAATTTTCAAAACGTTTTCCCAAAGCTCTGGAATAGCACGCCTATGGTTTCTTAAGCCTATCCGAAGCCAAAAGGCTGCCAAATCCGATTCTGAATAGTTTTAAAGATCCGTCCACAAATAACGGCGCTACAATTTTTGAAAGTTCAAAATTCGCTCAAAATGAGCTCTAAAATCGCCATTTTTATTTTCGAAAAATTAACGTCGCACCCTATACATATTATACATGTATCTTATGTAAAAAGCCTCAGGATTCCGAATCCGTGTCGTTTGTAATGATTGGATCGAAAATAAGGGCGCTACGATTTTTTGTGAATCAAGGGTACGTATTTCTATTGATTTAGTTTGTATCGAAAATTTTTATTTTAGAGGGAAGCGCGGGAAACGACACCGGTTATAGTCACTAGGGTACGTAGGAACGTCCCTCGCAATATAAAGCAATTCTATTTTTTTCATATTTTGCCAAAAAGACATGGGTTAAAACCCATCGATTTTGAATTTTCAAAACGTTTTCCCAAAGCTCTGGAATAGCACGCCTATGGTTTCTTAAGCCTATCCAAAGCCAAAAAGGCTGTCAAATCCGATTCTGAATAGTTTTTAAAGATCCGTCCACAAATAACGGCGCTACAATTTTTTGAAAGTTCAAAATTCGCTCAAAATGAGCTCTAAAAATCGCAATTTTTTATTTTCGAAAAATTAACGTCGCACCCTATACATATTATACATGTATCTTAAGTAAAAAAGCCTCAGCATTCCGAATCCGTGTCGTTTGTAATGATTGGATCGAAAATAAGGGCGCTACGATTTTTTTTGTGAATCAAGGGGTACGTATTTCTATTGATTTAGTTTGTATCGAAAATTTTTATTTTAGAGGGGAAGCGCGGGGAAACGACACCGGTTATAGTCACTAGGGGTACGTAGGAACGTCCCCTCGCAATATAAAGCAATTCTATTTTTTTCATATTTTGCCAAAAAGACATGGGTTAAAACCCATCGATTTTCTAATATAATTTTATATAATTATAAAAAAAAAATATAATATATATAATTATATAAAATTTTATATGGTTTTATATAATTATATAAAAATTAATATAATTTTATTTATAATTATATAAAATTTTACATAATTATACATAATTACATATGATTATATAAAATACTTTTTTCTCGGAATAAGCTACTTTATAACATTTTAAATAGTTTTATATAATTATATAAATTTATACATAATTATATATACATTAATATAAAATTCTATATAATCATATAAAACTATATGTAAAACTATATGAAGTTATACATGATTATAGGTATATGAGTATATATGATTATATAAAAAAAAATTTCCCGGGAAGCTATAAAGCAGTGTTTCCCAACCTTATTTGTACCATGCCCCACCTAAGCTTTTACAAATATATTGTGTCCCCCCATGTAACATGTGCATAATTTTTAATATTCAAAATTTTTGAATTTTTTTCTAAGTAGCTTAACCTTCCGTGTACGAGGTGGGGTATAACCAATGTGACCAATTTTTTCTTGTTAAAACTGGACGATTGGTAATCATGCTTAAAACCGAGTGTGCACATTCGAGCTCAAAGTGGCACATTCCGATCTCGGGAAAATGAAGCGCGCCGCTCCGCGTCGCGCTTCATTTGCCTCCCTCGCTTGGAAATGTGCCACTTTTCGCTCGAATGCGCACATCCTCGTATTTATTAGATTTATCTACTTTATCTGTAACTCTTTCTTATCAAAAAATTCATTTTAGTTTGGTAAATATCGATTTTATGTTGAAAAAATATATTTACTATAGCAATGAGTGGAAGGGAGCGAAAAGATACGACAATCTGGTCAGTGCGAAAGAGATGAAACGATTAAAATTATACAACTGCTTTTTCGTCTAACTTATTGGCCTAAATTATTGTGAATCGAGCTTAAAACCGAGTGTGCACATTCGAGCTCAAAGTGGCACATTCCGATCTCGGGAAAATGAAGCGCGCCGCTCCGCGTCGCGCTTCATTTGCCTCCCTCGCTCGAAAATGTGCCACTTTTCGCTCGAATGCGCACATCCTCGTATTTATTACATTAACATAATTTACCATAAGCTCCTTCAAATCAAAAATTTTAATTTAATTTAGTAAAATATCGATTCTATATTCGAAAAACGTATTTACCATAGCAATGAGTGGAAGGGAGCGAGAAGTTACAATGTATTTCACTTACACCTATTAATTATTAAAATATATTTTTTATCATTGAACCGTCATGAAGTACAATTTTTTGGATTTTATTTTATTTTATTTTCGGGGTATAGCAAACCCCACCTAGTATGGCATGTTACATTTAGTCACCTAGTATGCGGAAGGTTAATAAAGATCATTATATGTTAATGACAATTTTTTTATTTGGTATGTAAAGAAAATGTATTTCTTTAATTTTAAATTTAGATTAAGTTAGTTATTAAAAAACAAAGAAATTGACAAGACATAAATAACTTTAAATGTCGTTTCTTTAATTTTAGGTAAGTTTTTAATAATGTGTTATAATGAGTTATAAATAAACTTTAATTTTAGAGCAACACATTATTTATTTTGTCAATTTGTGATAAATAAAATATTGAATCTTATAAAACGACATTTCTGGTTGTAAAATTCAATTAAAATGGAGAAACTTCGTTTTGAATTTACATTATTGCCTGGGAGTGATGGAAAATCAAATGTTTATTCTATAACATCAATAACCACGAGTGATAATAAAATATATGCAATACCAGAAGAGTTACAATCAGCTAGTTACCATAAAGAAGTAATAAAACAGCTGCTTTTAGTAAAATAAAAATAGTTTAGGAAAAAGGTACCAAATAAGAAGAATTTGGATAACAATGACAGAAGAACTTAAAAAACTTACATAGATGATGAGGGTAATTTACATTTCGAAGACCAATTTTAGAAGAATTGAGTCAAGAAAAATTACTGCTGAACATAAAAAGAAGAAACATGTACATTAGAAAGATTATTTAAAAAATAATAGAAAATACACAGGAAAATAAAGAGCAGAGTTTAAAACACATTGCAGATAGGTTTGTGATTGAAAATTTACAAGCAAAAACGCTGATGCAAACCAATGGATAAACATTTTGAAAAAGAATGCATACGGTTTAATGTGACAACAGATGAAAAGAAAATTGAAATACTCAGATTATTTATGGATAAATCTTGTGTAGATTGGTACAGTTCAATGATTATAAAACTTACAATAAACTCAGAATGGTCAACATGGAAAATAAAATTTTGTAAAACATTTGCAAACAAGGGATGGAATCCAGTCACATATGCACTATTATATAAATATAAAGATGGCTCATTGTTGGATTATGCTATGAAAAAAGAAAAACTTTTATTGGATATGAGAAGATCAATCGATACAGGTACTTTGGTGGATCTTATTGCAGCTGGTTTACCAGACTTCATACTTAATAAAATGGATCGAGAAGCATTAGAAGATATAGTGGATTTGTATAATGAAATGAACAAGTATGAACACATCGTAAATAAAAAACATTTTTTAGTTAAAAAAAAATATATAAATCTAAAAACTAATGGAAAAAATGAAGATCGATTCCCATGTAAAATTTGTGAAAAATTAAATAAAGGTACACGTTACCATTCTGAGGCTATATGTTGGTTTAGAACAAAAGAGAATGTCAAGGAAAAGGAAAATTTCATTAAACATATAAACAATTCAGTGATAGAAGCTGAGTTAAATGAAACTGATCAAAAAAACTAATAATAACACCATTAATAAATGTCAAACTACTATTAAATGATACATTAGAAATATATGGAATTTATGATTCAGGCTCAAATGTTTCTCTGGTAAATTCTAAATTATTAAAACTAAGAGGAAAAATAAATAATTTCAATAAAGCAGATTTAGTAACAATTAATGGTGTTAAAAAAACAAATGGTTTGACAACTCTGAAAATAAAAATCTTTGAATTACAAAAAAATGTTGATGTATATATCATTGATGAAAAAAATTTCAAATATGATTTTTTGATTGGATTAGACTTGATAAAACAATTCAAATTAATCCAAAATGAAGATTTAAAATAACTCAGAAACAAAGTTTTAATAATGCAGATGAAGTAAAAGAAATTTCTTTAAATCAAAAAACAAATACTAAACTAAAATGTATAGAAAGAGCTACTAACACTATCAAAGAACACAAAATAAATTTTAATGAGCATGTAAAGGTGGAAGATTTTGAAATAAAAATAGATCATTTAGATCAGTATCAAAAATCTGAAATAAATACCTTAATTTACAAATATAAATCAGTTTTCGCAAAACATAAATACGATGTGGGCACTGTTAATGGATATGAGGCTAGAATAGACTTACTAATAGACAAATATTGTAACAAGAGACCTTACAGATGTACTGTAGAAGATAAAAAGGAGATAGAAGAACAAATATCAAAATTACTAGATAATAAGCTGATAGAAGAATCCTATAGTCCATTTGCTGCACCTGTTACTTTAGCATTTAAAAAAGAAGAAAATAAAAGTCTAGACTATGTATAGATTTCAGAGACTTAAATAAAATAGTAGTACCTCAAGCTCAACCATTTCCATTAATTGAAGACCTAATGATAAAGACAAGAAATTGCAGATTTTTTTCAACATTGGATATAAACTCTGCATTTTGGTCAATTCCTTTACGAATCGAAGATAGAAAAAAGACGGGATTTGTAACACAGGAAGGACATTTCCAATGGACCTGTCTACCTTTGGACTAAAAACATCACCGGCAATTTTTCAGAGGATATTAAGTAATATATTGCGGAAATATAAACTTACGAATTTTACTGTTAATTATATAGATGACATTCTTATATTTTCTAAAACGTTTTCGGAACACATATACCATCTAATGCAGTTGATGGAAGCAATCAAAACAGAAGGTTTTAGATTAAAATTTACAAAATGCACATTTGCATCAGACTCAGTAAAATATCTGGGTCATATAATACAAAATAATTCTATCAGACCAATAAAAGATAATGTGATCTCAATAAAGGCTTTTCCTATTCCAAAGACGCAAAAGAATATAAGACAATTTCTAGGAAAAATCAATTTTTATCATGAATATATACAAAAACGTGCAATAATACTAAATCCATTGCATAATTTACTCAGAAAAAATCAAAAATTTGTTTGGTCTGATGAATGCCAAAGAGCATTTGATATGATAAAAAGCTTGCTATGCTCCAAACCAGTTCTGGAAATCTTTGATCAAAATTTACCAATTAATATTTATACAGATGCTTCTTTACAAGGTGTTGGAGCTATATTAAAACAGACACAGCCGGATGGAAAAGAAAAACCAGTTGCTTACTTTTCAAAAAAACTAAATGAAGCCCAGAAGAAAAAAAAAAGCAATATATTTAGAATGTTTAGCTATCAAAGAAGCGGTGAGATACTGGCAATACTGGTTGATAGGTAAATCATTTACAGTTTATTCAGACCACAAACCTCTGGAAAACATGAATTTGAAATCTAGAACCGATGAAGAGCTTGGTGATTTGACATATTATTTATCGCAATATGATTTTAAAATAAAATATGCTCCAGGAGAGACAAATTTGGAAGCAGACTGTTTAAGTAGAAATCCAGTATTAGAATCAGATGAAAATACAGATGAACAATTAAAAGTTGTGAACATGATTAAACTGGAAGATATCTTAACAGATCAAAATAAAAATGAAGAAATACAAAATAACAAAAACAAATTTATTGAAAAACACAGTATATACTTAAAAAAAGTAAAAAAAAGAGAAAAAATTATTTTATCAGAAAAATTTAGTATCAAATTTTTAAAAAACGTACATGAAAACTTATGCCATATAGGGATTAGGCAAATGCAGAATTCTATTAGTCCGCTATATGTAGCAAATAATTTGACAAAAAACATCAAAAAAATTTGTAAAAACTGTGAAATTTGTATAAAAAATAAATCTAGAGGACACGACAAATATGGATGGATGTCTCATTTAGGTCCGGCCAAAAGCCTTTTGAAATAATCTCCATAGACACAATTGGAGGTTTTGGAGGTTCAAGATCAACAAAAAATATCTACATCTACTAGTAGATCACTTTACAAGATTTGCATTTATTCTAACTTAAAAAACTCAGAATGCAAATGATTTTATAAAACTACTTACGCTCATAACAGAAACAGAAAACATTGGTATGCTTCTTACTGATCAATATCCAGGAATAAATTCGAAAGAATTTAAGAAATTTTTAAATGACAAAGGGATACCAATGGTCTTCACAGCAGTAAATGCACCATTCTCAAATGGCCTAAATGAAAGGCTAAATCAAACATTAGTAAATAAAATCAGATGCAAAATAAATGAAAAGAAAAAAGGTGCTTGGACAACAATAGCTCAAGAATGTGTAAATAGATATAATGATACTAATCACTCAGTCACTGGTTTTGCACCAAGTTATCTTTTATATGGTACAGATGTCACAATTTTACCAAATGAATTAAAACAAGAACAATCAAAAGTGACTGGATTAAAGATTCAAAAACAGCATTTGAAAATACATTAAAATCACATAATTATAATAAAACACTATTCGATAAAAATCGAAAATTCTATGACTTTAAAGTAGGAGATATGGTGTACGTAGAAAATGGGAACAAGTTGAACAGAAAAAAATTAGATGAACTGAAAATTGGACCATATCAGATTCTTGAAAAAATTTCAGATTCAATATGCAAAATAGAAACAGGCCATAGAAAATCGGAAAGTAATCTTTTTCACATTACAAAACTTATTCCAGTCCCTCCAGTAAGAGAAGAAACAGATCAAGATGATTAAATTACGCAAAAATTTTAGTGTAAAATTTTTTTTCTCAAGGGGGGGAGATGTAAAGAAAATGTATTTCTTTAATTTTAAATTTAGATTAAGTTAGTTATTAAAAAACAAAGAAATTGACAAGACATAAATAACTTTAAATGTCGTTTCTTTAATTTTAGGTAAGTTTTTAATAATGTGTTATAATGAGTTATAAATAAACTTTAATTTTAGAGCAACACATTATTTATTTTGTCAATTTGTGATAAATAAAATATTGAATCTTATAGGTATATCCCTGATTCTAGGAGTAGAGTGACTTTTGCAAAATCGGTATCCCAGGAGGCGATTGCTCGATGGTTCTTACTCTGATTTACTGATTTTGAAACGCGTATTAAAATTTTGAAAATAAATTTTTAGTGCATACCTACATATTTTTTTATTTGTATTAATAAAATATTTACTTATTTAAATATTTTAACGTCTGATATATTTCCAAAAAATATTAGACATAATAATTGAATAAATGTACTTAAACTTAATTACTAGTTTTAATTTACATTTTACTTAAGTAAATCGAATTAGTTATTTTTGTTTATAACTTTTCATAGAATTTTTACAGATATTAATATATGATAGTAAGTAAAACTAAAAAACTTTACAATCAAAAAAAAAAACTTTGGAATTCTATAAATACCCAAATACGATTTTTTATTCAAAAATTCATATTGTAAGACTCATAGCTCCCTCTCATCGAGGGCCACATAACGATTATTTTTACCACCCCTAGCCGGTCGGTAAAGAAGACGCGCCCCGGAAGGAACGCACCCGGAACCCGCATTCTACATCGTGGTGCAGTGTTGACCGGTTGTGCCATAAGAATTTTGTATTATTTTGTAACTTTTGTGAACATTTGTCTTTTGGACATTACATCATTTTTTGTATTAATTGTATCTCTCGCGGTAGCTCCGCCGCAAAGAAGCCTTTTAGTACCACGTGGGTACCATTTTTTACTTTTGAAAATTCATCGGTGGCAGAACCCTTCTCTGTAGAGCCCTTGTGAGCACTACAAATTGGCGCCCAACTCGTGGAGCCATCTTTGAAAATTGAGAGGTAAGAAACGTTACAACGTCGACAACTAAGCAGCCTCGTGCTTCAGCGTCAGGTTACTCGCTGAGGTCCCAAAACCGAGAAGCTAGAAGTAGTACAAGAAAAAGCTACAAAAAAGAACAAAAGATCGCAACAATGAACAACCAGATCGTGATGACGAACGATCAACTGCAAAATCTAATCATGAGCATCACAACTCAGATGGGCAATGCAAGTAACCAACACCTAAATGTAGAATCCCCGCTCACCGGTACATTTACCGCGTGCAACTCCAGATTTGCGGGAGAAAAAGACGAAGATGTGGACGCGTTCATCGACGCCATTACAATCTATAAAGAATGCGCAAACGTGTCGGACGAAAATTCAACAAAAGGACTAGCTATGCTGTTGGACAAGGGAGCCGCTATTTGGTGGAAAGGGCAAAATATCATGCAACACGTGGAAAGATGCGCTGGATGGTCTGCGGCATGCGTTTGGCAGCACTATGCCATCCCACAAAGTGTTTCTCACATTATTTTCGCGGGAACAAACAGAAAAAGAACCAACGGACGTTTTCGTGAACAAAGCACGTGCTTTGATGGCCCATTTACCCAGAGACCCCGATTTGCCAATAGTGTACCAGTTGGATATGGTGTACGGTCTCTTACACAAACGGATTCGCCGCGCCATTACACGTGATTCTTTTACAACATTTGAAGAACTCATCACAAAAGCACGGTCGGTAGAGGACACAATGTTAGTGCGCGAGCGCGAGATGCCTCACCCAAGCCACAGCAAAGATCCCAAACCTTCAAACAAAGTGCGCGTAAAGTGTGAGTTTTGCCGGAATTTTGGACATGCGCAAGCGGAATGCCGTAAGTTCGCCGCGCAAACTCGGGCACGGACGGACACTCCAACTGACGAGGTGGTTGACCCTCCACGACCCGCAATCATATGTTTTGGTTGCCAGGAACCCGGACATATAGTTTCAAATTGTCCCTCAAGCAACCGCCGCACCACATCGACGAATGCCGTCAGCTTCATGATGCTGGAGATGGCCGATGACAACAACGATCTCCACAGCCGCCCAGTCGTGGGTGTAGAAATCGCTAACCTTCGAGGAGTCGTTTATGTAGACAGCTGCTCTACCAACTCTGTGGTTGGAGACCGTCTACGTAAACACCTACGAACGGAAAATTACCCCTATGTTGAAGTAAGTCGTAGCGTCACGCTGGGAGACGGGATCCCACGACAGCACGTCGTCAGAGACTACGAGCTGCCGGTCGTTTTGGAAGAACGCACTTTTGTGACACATTTCTACGACGTCCCCAATTTTGGACGACCCACCACATTGTTGGGAGTGGACTTCATTCGACTCTCAGGTATGCAAATTAACTTAAAACACAATACCTGGCGCTTCGAAGACGATCCCCAAGTATTTCGTTTCGTCAACGCCTTGAGCGACGACGCCGGTCAACCCACGATCGAAACGGTTGCACTGACCCCCGGAGAAGCAACGTGCTTATCCCTTATGGAAAAGAACCAGCTGGATGCGCTATTGGAGAAGGTATCCACGCAGTTCAGTCCACCAACGGATTCATCACCGTTTGCAGAACACTGCATCTCCTTAACGTCCGATGTTCCAATTGCACTACCACCATACAGACTTAGCCCGCCCAAGACGCAGGTGTTACGGGCCGAAGTTAACCGTCTTTTGGACCTACAGATCATCGAGGAATGCGATTCGCCGTATGCTGCGCCCGTTGTGCTGTTGCAGAAAACCGACGGCAACGCTCGACTGTGTGTGGACTACCGGCGCTTAAATTCAATTACAGTTCCAGATCGTTATCCGCTACCGAGGATAGACGACCTGCTGCACGCGACATACAGGTCTCTCTTTATTACGACCCTCGACCTACAATCTGGATACCACCAGGTTGCCGTGCGAAAGGAAGACCGCGATAAAACCGCTTTTATCACGCCATTCGGGACGTACCGCTTCAATCGCATGAGTTTTGGTCTGCGAAATGCTCCCGCAACATTCCAAAGGCTGATGGATAAACTACGCACAACTTTGCCAGAGGTTATCCTTCTGGCCTACCTCGACGACTTAATCATTCTATCCCTGGACTTCAAGACCCACCTTGAAGATTTACGAAAAGTTTTCTTACAGCTAGAACGATTTAAACTAAAGGTAAACCGAAATAAACGTTCCTTTGCTTGTTCGGAGGTGAAGTACCTCGGACACATCATAACCCCAAGTGGACTACAACCTGACCCGCCAAAGTGGCTGCGATTTCCGCCAGGGCTATGCCGAGAAACCCAAAAGAAGTGAAAAGCTTCTTGCAAACCGCCTCATGGTTTCGCCGATTCGTTCCGGACCTTGCCAGGATCGCACAACCCTCTGTGCCCTAACCCGGAACAACGCTCCGTGGAAATGGGAGCAACCCGAAGTCGACGCCTATGAAAACCTGAAGACGTCGCTGACGACCGCACCAATTCTGAGGCAGGCCGACCCGACGCAACCCTTCGTTTTAAAGACAGACGCCAGCGCGTATTCATTAGGTGCATGTTTACTCCAGGGGGAGGCTGAAGAGCAACGACCGGTAGAATACGCCAGCCGACTGCTTACGGTAGCGGAACATCTAAAGAAATGTACGGAGTGTTTGCGATACAAACCAACCAACCTAAAACCAGCGGGTTTGATCCAGACTCCAGTTCAAGCACAGCGCTTCGCAACGCTTGCGATGGACCTTTTTGGTCCCCTACCCGAAACTGCGAATGGAAACAAGTGGTTGTTTGCCGTAGAAGACACAGCAACAAAATACATGGAGTTGTTTCCCTTGAGCCGTGCCACTGCGGAGAACTGCTCCAGGTGCCTGATCGACGAAGTTATCCTACGCCATGGATGCCCGCGGAGGATCATTTCCGACAACGGGGTGCAATTCGTTAGCCAAGTGATGCAGCAAGTCGCTTACTCGCTAGGAATTCACCAGAGTTTGATACCTGTGTATCACCCGGCCCCCAAACCCCCGAGGAGCGCCGAAATCGTGAATTAAAACGCAACTCGCTATTGCGTGTGAACAAGATCACACAAAGTGGGACGACGTCCTGCCTTCTATTCGCTTTGCGATGAACACCGCCAAGCACAAAACCACAGGGTATACCCCAGCTTACCTGACCTACGGCCGAGAACTCCGTAGCCCATTGGAAACCTGCAGAGACTTGCGGATTGTCAATCCGAGCGAGAATTTTGTAGGGGAGATTATACCGTACCTCCAACGTATGACAACCACCCTACGGGAAGCCCATATAAACCGGGAGAAGCAACAGGACCGAAACAAAAAGTACGCCGACCAACGTCTCCGCGATGCCCCGCGCTACGAAGAAGGGCAGCATGTCTACGTAGAACTTCACGTTGTGAGTGACGCCTCGAAGTCCTACTCAAAGAAGTTGGCACCAAAACGGGATGGCCCGTATGTTATTTTACGCCGAGTATCGCCGACGTCGTACGTGTTAGCGACCGTAGCTAACCCAACACAGAGCGTGGGAACGTTCCATGTCAGCGCCCTCACACCAGCACCAAGTGTCGACCAGACCCCTGTAAAGCCGATACGACGCCGAGGACGCCCACCCAAAGCTTTGAACACCACCGAGGTGCCCGTCCAGGTACCACGCGGACGTGGACGCCCGCGTAAGGATGCCACCCAGAGGTTAAATTAACCGCGAGGACGCCAGGTCTAATTTAAAGGGGGAGTATGTAAGACTCATAGCTCCCTCTCATCGAGGGCCACATAACGATTATTTTTACCACCCCTAGCCGGTCGGTAAAGAAGACGCGCCCCGGAAGGAACGCACCCGGAACCCGCATTCTACATCGTGGTGCAGTGTTGACCGGTTGTGCCATAAGAATTTTGTATTATTTTGTAACTTTTGTGAACATTTGTCTTTTGGACATTACATCATTTTTTGTATTAATTGTATCTCTCGCGGTAGCTCCGCCGCAAAGAAGCCTTTTTAGTACCACGTGGGTACCATTTTTTTTACTTTTTGAAAATTCATCGGTGGCAGAACCCCTTCTCTGTAGAGCCCCTTGTGAGCACTACAATATTTAATTACGCATTTGTTTAGAATTTTTAATTTTATATACAAAAAGCAAAATAAATAAAACGAAACGAATGAAAATTAATTAGATTTGCACGAAAGAAACGATATTTTAATCGTTTTTCAAACCGTATTTAATACGTTTCCTTTCCAAAACTTTTTGCCTTTACAACGTTTTAATATTAACATTAAATTGTTAGTTAACTAAAACCAAGTACTTACAAGATTCCTTTGTCTTACAGAAAACATCTAAAATCTTTAAAAAAATAATCATTTTTGTTTAAGAAGCGATGTCAGAATGTCTAATCGAGTTAAATATTATCTTAGGCTTTATTTCAAAGAAGAGCTCCTTTGTTGTTCGGGAATGGACTTTAAGAAGAAATCACAAGGAAGTTATTAAAAAAACATAGTAATTCAAGCAAACATAATATATTCAAGTATTCAAGTACAAAATAATTTTGATATATAATTTTTCTATATTATTTTAATTATTGGAAGTTTTTTTTAAAATAGAAGATAGAACTACAGGGTGACATATTTTGTTTTGTCTTAAACTAATACAGAATAAAAAAAATTGCGAAGTAGTTATAATCAAAACTACATTAAGGAACAAAAAATTAATTTTCTAAATTATAATTTATCTTATCGATTGTTCTTACCAAAAAAAATTTGTTAAAAAATATTAAATAAAATAGTTACAATAAAATAAATACAGATTAACACATTTTTAAAAATCACTGGGACATATTTTAAATGCTTATCCGACTATAACCTTTTTAAGATTTTCTAAAGATCTATATTTTTTTAAATTTTCAAAATTTTACGGCCCTGACAAAATACTCACCCTTCCACGTTGCTAACACTGCCTGTATATAAATTTTTTTGGTATCTAAAAAGTGGATTTTTATAGTACAGTAATCCGCCTATAACACGGTAGATTAGTTCCGCGTTATAGGAAAACGCGTTGTACGAGCATCCTCGTATAACGCGCTCTTATGACCCCATATAACGCATTATGTACAAATAATTCACGTTTAATCTGTCTGGTTAAAGGGGGTTTCAATCGAATATTAAGAAAAAACTATGTTATGAACGAAATATGTGCGTAATTGATTATGAACTGTACAAATCATTATAAATTTCACAGTACAGAAATATAACGTGGCAAATCGCCGCGTTATATGGGGGAAAACACGTGTTATACGAGGGACATGAAATTGCGTAATATGAAAACGCTTTATAAGAGTACCGTGTTATAGGGGGGACTACTGTGTTTCAATTTTAACCATGAATTTTTACGAAAATATTTTTTTTTAATGAGAAATCTATCAACCATATGAATATTTAAAAATTTTAAATGGTTATCCGGCTATACCCTTTGGCGTAAAACCACACCTGCACTATAAAAGGTTTAGGAAACAAATTAACATTTTTATGTGAGCCGCACTTGAGTCAAAGAAGAGCCGCATGCGACTCTCAGAGTCAATACGAGCCAACTTATCATTATCTTATTTTTTATGTAATTAAATAAATTAGTTACACTCATTTATCTGCTTTAAATTTTTATTTTTATAATAAACGACGCAATGTCGGTAGTGTATGCAGATTTTCTTGAGTAACTGTAGTTTTCTATGATATAATCCAGGGGTTCCAAATCTTTTTTGCACTGCGACTCGCTTTACAGGTTGTAATTCTTTTGCGACGCCCTTCTAAAAGAATATATTTGTTTATTGCTCTAGCAGACATTAAGATTAATTAATTAATTTGTTATATTTATTTAATTATAAGATACTCATTCAGTGTGTCGCGTGCAGGCGACCTGTGCGGATATGCGGACGCCCCAGGGCGTCGCGACTCACAGTTTGAGAACCCCTGATATAATACATTCATTAACTACGAATAATCGTACAAAATCAAAATTGAGTACCGCAAATACGTACCTCAACATAATGCAAATACGTACAACGTAAAAACAGCAAGAATTTCTTATAAATACTTTTATTTTGGAAACAGGTATTACCCACGAGCCATACGCACCCTTGACAATCTAGAAATCGTTAAATCAATCCCAACAACAATCTGTCAGCGTTAATGTTCTATTTCTACAAAAAAAAACCTGTCAAAATTTAGTTTCGCAAGAACCTAAAGCGGGGGACAATTTTCGAAATTCAATTTGAAAATGCGAAAGCGATAAACGCAAGCGAATGCGCGCGCACGCGAACATGTGAACAAGCCTTTTCAATTTTAGTGACAAGTCAGTGATCAGGCTAGTCCGTTAGTTCAGTGTACGTATCCGATAGGAGTGTCGGCGGTTCGAACGAATTCTATCACGTACAGTGCGAGCAATCGGTTTTCCAGGTAAAATCGTATAAATAAATGGCTTTTCTGTGCGCATTCCTCAGGTGTAGTGCGTCTAAAAGAAGATACACACTCCACGGACTTTATAACATTAGCGGCACTGCACTCAAGTCCACAGCGGCCGGTACCATCGTGCAAAGCAATAGTACCCAGTCCACTGCCGCAACTTCGCCAAAGGACCCCCTGGATCTTAGCTTCGAGGATGCGAGAGCGGCGTTCAAGAGCAAAACGACATGGGAGCTCTTCCGAGCCTACTTAGTTTACGAAATATGTTCCATAAATTACATCGTGGAGCACAATATGAAGGTAGGCGAAAGAGTCGGCGGTAGTTGTGATGCGATTAGTGCCGAAGAGGTGCAATTTTATTGGGCGAGAGGTTGTGTGACCTTGAACGGTGCATGCTTTCGTGCGGCAGGAGCTTTCCGAGCCACCGATAAATTATTCTGACGTTACTGTTAACTTTTTTACGATTACATAATTTCGCTAGTCGTTCCGCGTCCAATTTTTTACCTTTTGCTATAGAATTTTTGGCAGGCGGTTGAAGGTTGGTGAATTTTAGAGCTGTATTTTGGCAACTGTACAATATCGATCCGTTATCGTTGAGGTTGTGGATTTAGGTCGCACCACTGAATTTTCCACCCTCCCCGTTTCGCTTCTTGTTCTTCTTGTCCGACATATTTTTTTTCTAAAGGTTACTTTGCGAAGGAAACGCTTCGTTTCGATTAGATTACACGCTTAATGAGGAAGTACAATTTTAATCGCGAAACGTTTAATTTTAACTAACCAAATAGGTATCAAACTTTTTTTGAAGTAAACTGATAAGTAGGTCCAAAAAAATTTTCCTATCGAGATCCGACCGCTGAAATCTTGATAAAATATAGCGCTTATTTTTAGATACTGAAGTGAGTTCGCACAATCGGAAAGCAGATACCCATCAACCTACACGTTGCATTTGCATTTGAGCAAGTGCTGAAAATAATTCGATATCAAGAACAAATCGGCAGTTTTATAACATTGCCATGGCAACGCGTCAAATCGGCTTCTTTATTTCACGTTTGACAGTTGTCGAATACGTTAACCACATTGAAATGTCAAAACGCAAAGTTCTGTTAAAATCTGCTTACTTACGATCCATTGTCGAGGGATGTGACAAAAAAAGCACATGTTTAAAATGATCATGCCTCCCAACTTTAATAAATTAAAATTATTTTGTTTTAAGGAGATTGAGTCGTTAAACGTCAAATATGAATGGTATTTTGTATACATTTATTTCGATAGATTAATTGGTTTAGAAATTTTATGGAGAACTTGTCAATTTGATATGAAAATGACACATTTTTTGCTATTAAAAATGAAAAAAAAAATGTCATCAATACGAAATTTAACTGTGTTGAACATTGCAATTTTGTGATTATTTTTAAAAAATTTCAAATTTAATTAAGAAGCGTATACCTTATGAAAAATAGCAATTATTAGGGCTACTTGTGAATGATTTACAATAACGGCAACGTTGTATTTAGCAATAATGACAGAAAATTTAAATATATTAAATTGTTTGGTTTAAGGTTATATAATTGAAATATATGGTACAAGTAAATAATATTAAGTTTAACTATTAATAGATTTGCAATGGGCATTGGTTTTTATTAATAAAATAGAGATAAATAATTTAAAGTTATAAAAGTAACAATATAAATAAATAAGTAAAACTTAAATCCAATATAACTGAATTATATTCATATTGGTATTTGAATAATTGTTTTTAGAACAAATATAGATTAATATGAAATAATAAGTAATATGTAATAATAAATAACCACAAAATTAAATATATCTATTTATATATTAGCGTGTCAGTAAAGCCAACAGTAAATTACGTTAGTGTTGCCGTTTCGAAACAATGGAATTTTGAGATTTTAAATTTTCATTTTGAATTACTTTGCTTTTAACTATTAATTTTTTGTTTTATTTCTTTTATTTTTGTTATATCACTTTGATAATTTTTCAAAATTTCTAAAATCTAATTAATCTCTATTTTTCATATTTTGTAATTAAATATGTATACATATAATGTCTTGTTTAGGAGTTATTATTTTTAAAATTATTTTGAATTTTTAAATGTAATTCTTGGAGGTTTTTAAATAATTTATTTTTCCCGATGTTTTAATGTTTTTTTTATAATTTTTTGCTTCATTAAATGAAGTGGCCCAGTCTGCCCCATGTTTACAATCTATCTCTTAATTCTAAGGTAACGAGCAAATTTTATGTAAGGGAAATATTCGAATCCAGTATTCGTCCAATACTTTAGGAATAAATCCAATATAAAAATTATGATTTATTTCAAAATAATTGGGGAAACTGTTTCTTCTGCCTAAGAAAATGTTGTTCAATTATTAGGTGGAATTTAAAGGTAAAAAAACATTTTGCTTTACCTTGTCCTAAAAAGCAATTTTGCGTTATTGAACTTGGTTTCTTCCAAAGGCAAATGAAAGTAAACTTCATTAACGAATTTAGCAATATCTTTCTTTCTCCTTGTCCCCATTTATACCTCACGGTGTTGGGTCTTTTATCCATCTCTTAAAGGTGTTCCTTTCTCTTCCCATTCTCCGTATTTTAGTGATGTTTTTTCCTCTTTTCCTTGCCATTTCCTCTATTGATCCATCCCACTGGATCCTTGGTCTTCCGCTTTTTCTTTTTCCCTCGGGTCTCATACTGAACATTTTCTTGGGTATCCTTTCCTCCCCCATGCGAACCCAGGTGTCCATACCAGCTTAGTTGTTTTTTCTCTATTTCTTCTACTAGGGGTTCAACTTCCAGTTCGTCTCTTACGCTTCTGTTACGTACCCTATCTCTTCTGGTTTTTCCTAGTATCTTCCGGAGGTACCTCATTTCTGCCGCTGTTATTCTGGATTTATGCTTGTCCAGCATCGTCCACGTTTCTGATCCATACTTGAGTGTCGATGTATAGATGGTTTTGTATAAGTGTTGCTTTGTTTTAGTGCTTAATTCTTTCTTTCCTACTAGGGTGTTGTTTATTTGGTAGTAGACTCTACTTGCTTTGGCTATTCTGTTTCGTATTTCTTGGTCGATCTTCCCGTCTTTGTTTATCATTGTTCCTAAATATTCGTATGTTTCTATTAACTCTAGTTGTTGTCCATCTATTCTTATGTCTATGTTTTCTTCTCTTTCTTCTTTTGTGATGTGTAGAATCTTACTCTTGTTCTTGTTTATTTCCATTTGTTTTTCTCTCAGGCAGACATTCCATATTTGGATGTTTCTTTGTAAGACATTTACCTTGTCAGATATTAGGACAATATCGTCTGCGTAAATCAGGTCTTGTGTGTAAACTGGAATTAGGTTGTGGTACCCTAGTCTTGTCGGTCTAGTTTGATTCTTGGTTCTTTTTATTATTGTATCCATGATTTAGCAATATTCAAGTACAAATTATACAACATTAAGGTGACATTTTAATGTTAGAAAATGTCACGAATTTCATTATTCTCAAAAAGGTATGATGAGACAAATTCTTATTTTTATAAATTATTTTAAGATTAGTAAAATGTTAATAATCAGTCATACGCCCTTCGTCGTTCCGGTATTGGGTCATTTACCTTATATACATACTAGAATTTTTCATTTAAAGTATAAGATAGTTGCCCTGTGAGTTGGTGAAAAAAAGTGAGAGTACAATAACTAATATTTCTGTTTACTATTCGACTATCTGTGTACTACAATGAACAGATGTTCAAAATTAGTCGATATACCAAATCAAGTACCATCATATTTATTCTATTTATGTATGTAAGTACTTTTAGGCGTCGGTAATTTATCCTGAGAGTAGCTAAATGAAAAGCTTTCACTTTAATCGAAATTCAACGAAAATAAATGATGGCATCTAAAAGTGCAAAATGAAAAATAATACATATCTATATCCAATAGTTTTTACAAAATACATATCAATATTCTATTTACTTTCTTTGTTGGAATGCATGGAATTTTTATTAAAGATAATATATTACATACTAAATAATTTGCCGTTGTAAACATTTTTAATTTTATTGAATGCTAATTGAAGACTTCTAAATAGGTTAACTATGGTATTTTTTTTATAAGCTATTGAAGCAGTGCGGTATGTTCCTGAAAAAAATGGCTGATATTTGCAAAGGGATTTTAATGAAACGTAGTTGGTAAATACACACTGCAGCTTTAACAATTTTTGTCGAGAATGCACTATTCGTATTAAAAAAAAATTGTCTACGAACGAACGCAAAAAAGATCGTTGGCATAATAGCTTTTGACTTGGTAGCAAAATTAATGAAATTCACGATGTGAAGGACATTTTTATTAGATGTTCTTAAATGGATTTTTATTAGTACAACCTCCACTAATTTAATTTGTACATTGTACAGATTTCTCTTTTACACAGCACAATTTAATTGTAATGCTAACTTTTTGCTATGTTATATCAACTATTCTATGTATCTTGATGAATATTTGGAACAAGAAAAGCTTTTAATATTCAAAAATGTATTTTATTTTGTTTATGATCTACAGTCACGGTTAGATGAATTTTTTTGAAGAATTTTTTTGTTGTACAATTTATAGGTATATTATTTTTTATTTAACCTTCGTGTACTAAGGGGGGTATAACTAACGTGAACAATTTTTTTTTTGTTAAAACGGGATGTTTGGTAATCGAGCTTAAAACCGAGTGTGCACATTCGAGCTCAAAGTGGCACATTCGATCTCGGAAAATGACGATGTGAAGGACATTTTATTAGATGTTCTTAAATGGATTTTATTAGTACAACCTCCACTAATTTAATTTGTACATTGTACAGATTTCTCTTTACACAGCACAATTTAATTGTAATGCTAACTTTTGCTATGTTATATCAACTATTCTATGTATCTTGATGAATATTTGGAACAAGAAAGCTTTTAATATTCAAAATGTATTTTATTTTGTTTATGATCTACAGTCACGGTTAGATGAATTTTTTGAAGAATTTTTTGTTGTACAATTTATAGGTATATTATTTTTATTTAACCTTCGTGTACTAAGGGGGTATAACTAACGTGAACAATTTTTTTTGTTAAAACGGGATGTTTGGTAATCGAGCTTAAAACCGAGTGTGCACATTCGAGCTCAAGTGGCACATTCGATCTCGGAAAATGAAGCGCGCCGCCGCGTCGCGCTTCATTTGCTCCCTCGCTCGGAAATGTGCCACTTTTCGCTCGAATGCGCACATCTTCGTGTTTATTGAATTTTGTTTATTCAACTTTCTTCCAAATCAAAAATTGATTATATATTCAAAAAACGTATTTTTACCATAGCAATGAGTGGGAGCGAGCGAAAAGATACAACAAACTCATAAGTACGAGTGAGAGGAACGATGTTATCTAATATTTTGTCTATTTTATTGTGAATCGTGCTTGAAACCGAGTGTGCACATTCGAGCTCAAGTGGCACATTCCGATCTCGGAAAATGAAGCGCGCCGCCCGCGTCGCGCTTCATTTGCTCCTCGCTCGGAAATGTGCCACTTTTCGCTCGAATGCGCACATCTTCGTGTTTATTGAATTTTGTCTATTCAACTTTCTTCCAAATCAAAAATTGATTATATATTCAAAAAACGTATTTTTACCATAGCAATGAGTGGGAGCGAGCGAAAAGATACAACAAACTCATAAGTACGAGTGAGAGGGAACGATGTTATCTAATATTTTGTCTATTTTATTGTGAATCGTGCTTGAAACCGAGTGTGCACATTCGAGCTCAAAGTGGCACATTCCGATCTCGGGAAAATGAAGCGCGCCGCTCCGCGTCGCGCTTCATTTGCCTCCCTCGCTCGGAAATGTGCCACTTTTCGCTCGAATGCGCACATCTTCGTGTTTATTGAATTTTGTCTATTCAACTTTCTTCCAAATCAAAAATTGATTATATATTCAAAAAACGTATTTTTACCATAGCAATGAGTGGGAGCGAGCGAAAAGATACAACAAACTCATAAGTAAGAGTGAGAGGGAACCATGTTATCTAATATTTTGTCTATTTTATTGTGAATCGTGCTTGAAACCGAGTGTGCACATTCGAGCTCAAAGTGGCACATTCCGATCTCGGAATGAAGCGCGCGCTCGCGTCGCGCTTCATTTGCCTCCCTCGCTCGGAAATGTGCCACTTTTCGCTCGAATGCGCACATCCTCGTATTCATTACATTAGTATAATTTACCGTGCGCTCCTTCAAATAAAAAAATTTAATTTAATTTAGTAAATATCGATTTTATATTCGAAAAACGTATTTACCATAGCAATGAGTGGAAGGGAGCGAAAAGATTCGATAATCTCGTCAATGCAAGTGAGAGGGAACGATAACAATTATTCAATTAATTTTGCCTGCAATTGATTGGTCTAAATTATTGCGAATCATTAAGAAATTGCCCTGAAATTAATTTATATTTCAATAAGGAGGCAAAAATGAAATTCTTGTTAGGTTTTCTTAATATTCGGTATCGTAATTGACACGCGTTATTGGAATTTAGTACTCAAGAAAAGACTCGATAATTTATAAGTTGAAGAAAAAGTAAAGTTCTAGTATTTTTATTAATAAAAGTCTATTCTAATGCATAAATAAATATGTTTTACTTAAACCTATTCATTATTGGTTATTAAAATATATTTCTTATCATTTAATTATCATAAAGTACAATTTTGTAGATTTTATTTCATTTCATTTTTGGGGTATGGCGAACCCCACCTAGTACGGCATGTGACATTTAGTCACCTAGTATGCGGAGTGTTAAAACAGATATATTTGTTTTGAAACAATATTTTTTAATAGATTTTGTTTACAAAAGTACGTATTATTTTTATATGACCGATAATTGAAAAATTTTAAATTATAACATACAGGGTGTGAGACGAATAGGTACTGAGGCTTAATCGGGTAATACCTGATACCAATCTAAATCATAAAAGTTGATATGCAATATGTCCTAAATCTAAAGAAATGCGATAAAGATGCATTTTAATTTTCCAATAAATGGCAACACGGCATTGTTTCCATATGCTCTTAAAAGAGAACGAGATTATTTAGTACGTCCTTTATTGCTAATTAATGTTATTCTTTGAATATTATGTCTCACAATAAACGTCGATTAAGATTGTTCATTTTACATTTATTTTATCGTATGGATATCATGTTTCAATATAAATATGCGGAACTGTTATTCTAAACATTTTTTCTTACCTGTGAAGCAACTTTATTTCACGTCTCATTTTTGAGACATTGTTGCCAGGTCATCAGAAGTAATTCAAACAAATTGATAATTATGCATTTTCTCAGTCCTTTGCAATATCTCTACTATTAGCCAATCTTTTTTTTAATATCCTCTGATAAAAAAAACTGGTTACTAGATTGTTTTACGTCTAAAATCTGCAGTTTAATCCATATGTAAATACTTATTTGTATTCATTCGGGTAAAAGCGTCTTTCCAAAATTTAAAGTGACGTAACTAGGGCCCTATGTGCCCTTTAAAAAAATATTTGTTTCATTTTATTATAGGCTATCGATTAATAATACCAGACACAAAAATATTCCAGAGCCTATGCGATGGCGGACTCTTAGTTAGTTTTAATCTTATTTTCTTCGTTCTTTTTATTTCTTCTAGTGCATTTTTTTTTCAAATAATTAAAGATGCGGGGCATTTCTATTATCAAAGAAACTCTTCGTCTTTGTGAAAGTATCGCTCGATTGTAGAAGGCGTGATATGAAACCAAAGAGGCACTTTCTTTAAGTTTGCAAAAACACCATGCATTCTAATGCTTCATTAATGCGCTTTATATACTCTTTTCAAGATAATTAGGTTCACAGTTTTCTTATAATGATAATGTACCGTGTTTGACAATTGACTTATATACTCGAAGGTGAGCACAATGTTAATTACATAAGACCTTCCGAACAATACATATTTTAGTACTAAAAAAATATTGAATGGTCATTTTTAGAACGAGGCTATTTAACTATAAGATTTTAAAAGAAGTTTTCATATTAGAATATCTATTAAAAGTAATTTATATGCAATAATGAACTGTTTTGAAACTTTTAAGCGACAGTGTACATTCGGACAGTTCGACTTTGGATTGCGCGTTTTTTTAAACGCCAAAATTTTTCGAAATTCACCTTTCGTAAAGTGAAAATTATAATTCGATTGAAATAATGAGACATAATATGGAGTACTTGGAAATCACTAAATGTTATCAATTAAGTGTCATATAATATTACGTTATAGTTACTTGAAAAGCGAATTCGTTTAATCGCTAGACAATACGTCACATAATAGCCTACTTGTTAATTTTTTATTTCTTATCTCTAAAATACCTGGGAATGGGTTCACTTTAGTGCATTCGCGTAAGGTTTATTGTTATTGTTTTATAAGAAATAAACGTCAAGGAAAAACCATGTTACGTCGCACTTCGCCCATTTATTACCACAGAATCGTAAAATAATAAATAATGCTTGGCCATGAGAGAAATTCTTGTCTATTTATTGTCTAGCCGTATAATTTTAAATGTAAAATACTAGTTTAATAATGAATTAATTTATACAAGATACATGTATAAATCGCTATAGGGTGCAATGGTAATTTTTCGAGTAAATATGGGTTGAAGTTTTAGATTCATTTTTGTACCACAAAAGTTTACGTAAAAAAAATTGTAGCGCCCTTACTAGTGGACGGATCTTTCAAAACTATACAAATTCGGATTTGCCAGACTTTTGGGCTTCTGATAGGCTCAAAAAACCATAGGCGTGCTATATGAAATTCTCGAGAAAAACGCGTTCGAAGAGTCCATATTGAAATTATTTTTTTTTAAATTTCGGCTTTAAAAAATCGTGTCTCGGTTATTTGTGAACGGATCTTTAGAAACTTTTCGGATTCTGAAAGCCCATTTATCCGAGCGTAGGATTAGCCAAAAAAATGAACAGGGCCCAATGTTAAGTCTGGGAGAAAATCGCATTCAAAGTTTTCTAAATGTAAATTTTGCTAAAATTTTTAATTTTTAAAATGCTGTAACTCCGCCGTCTTTGCGAATTTCGTCAAATCCTTTCATTTCTGAACGTTCCCGACCCTAACACGTTGGAATCCGGTCCTAACTCAAACCCCCCAAAATCGGCTAAAATCGAGAAAAAAACATGGATTTACCCATTGCGTATTTTTGAGGAAAAAAAATTTTAGGTAATGGATTTGCTTTAAATTTTTACGGGCCGTTGCTATGGACCTCAAACCGACATAGCCGGAGCCCTTCTTCCCTGCTCCCCCTTTAACCCCCAAATTTTGAAAAACTGATTAAATTGAAAAAAAAATACACTTTGACTCACAAAAACGATCGTAGCGTCCTCATTTTCGATCCGATCATTAAAATCAACCCGGATTCAGAATCCTGGGACTTTTTCCCATAAGATACGTGAAAAATCGCTATAGGGCGCAATGTTAATTAAAAGTTGAACTTTTATATTCATTTTGGTAGCACAAAAGTATACGTTTAAAAAATTGTACCGCCGTTCTTTGTGGACCGATCTTTAAAAACTATACAGATTCTGATTTACGAGACTTTTTGGCTTCGGATAGGCCCAAAAAAACCATAGGCGTGCTATTTGAAATTTTCGAGAAAAACGGGTTCGAAGAGTTCGACTTGTAATTAATTTTTTCTAAATTTTTACTTCAAAAATTGTAGCTCGGTTATTTGTGAACGGATCTTTAAAAACGTTTGAGATTATGAAAGTCCGTTTATCGGAGCGTAAGGTTAGCAAAAAAAAGACAGCCCAATGTTAAGTCTGGAAGAAAAACGCGTTCGAAGCTTTCAAAACGTTAGTTAATGTAATCACTTTTGTTAGGTCCCAAAGTGATCACATGAAGCGGCATCTACTGTACTACTCTAATGCAAGGGCTATTATTTATTGGTATAATTTGCGACATCTGCACATGAGTTTTGTTGCACACTTAATCTTCATAAATATAACTTATTCCTTGTGACGTTTATTATCAAAACGATATTTTGTATGCATTTGTATGCATTATTGTTAGTATTAATAATTATTCTTTAAGAGGAAGGAATTTACTTTAGGTTTGCATTTTTTTCTTTATCATTTAATGCAATGGTTCTTAAAAAACTTAAAAATGTAACCTACATTTATACAACAATTTTTAAAAATTTGGGGACCTCTCTTTTACAGCAAAATATCCATAGGATATTATGAATCTTCAAAAGACGACGCAAAAAAGTGGTCCTTACAAATTTTTATATGTAAAAAAATTAAAATATTCATTATGCTGCCAATGTTCTAAAAGGCGATGATAATAATGCGAAAATTAGAAACGAAGCACAATTTCAAGTATTAAGAATTCTTTTGAATATTTATAATTTATTAAATAACACGTGCTTATTGCGCTCACAGATATTTTAGCACGTGGCATTGAAAAATAAAAGCGGTGTCAATGAACAACCTTCCTTTGCTAGAACCTCGCTATTTATAATGCCATTGCATTCCCATTTTATTCATCAGGTTCTGGTTAAAGAAGCCAATACCGATCGGTATTTTAACCTATTAACAGTTTTTTTGTATGGCATTGTTCTTTTTCGTTTTCAACAAATTTAACACGTGCGACGAATGACATGTGAACTTGAAAGGGATCGATTCATAATTTGGGACATGTGTTTAGGGGTGAATAGCCGTAGCATTTAACCCTTCTCGTTAAGAGAGTTTTTGCTTTAAATAGCTCTAATCAATATTGTCTGCAGGCAAAGCGTTTTTTGCAATTCTAAATGCTATTTTAGGGGAATAATGGAAAATTTGATGGAAACGTGATTGTCCTTTGCCCACTTTGATGGAATATTGCTATTTAGCTTTAGATTAAATCGAGAAAATTAATTTTTAGCCAACGATGAAGGTTTTCCCAAAAAAAAACATTTCGCATTTACTAATTTTTCTTTTGATGAGTTGGCGTTTCTTATTTAATCAATTTTCGACTATGTATGTATTTGTTTTCTGTTAAATTATTAAATAAAAAAAAAACATATCTAATAGAAAATAATGGTATAATGACTTTTGAGGCAGAGTGTAAAGGGCTTCCGTTGATTAGTATTAAAAATGGAAAACTGTCGAAAGTATTAAATTTCAAATACATATCTTGAAAGCTAGAATAAATATAGTATGCTCCGGTTATAACGTATATCCGGTTATAACGTATATCCGGTTATAACGTATATCCGGTTATAATGTATATCCGGTTTTAACGTATATTCGGTTATAAAGTCCGACTGTACGCTGTCTCCATCGAAATATACTTGTTATCAATTTATCTTACATAACGTACATTGTGTCTTAGACGGGACCAAAAAAATCGACTTTTTTTAATGGCACACCGAAAATATTATTTAGGATAATAAAAAAAAAGTTAACGTCAAAATTTGAGCCCTTAATTTTAATATTAAGAGGTCTATCATTGGGAATTTCAATTTTTTTACACCACACGCATCTTTTACTCAAATTTTCTTAACAATATAACTGAAAAATATAAACAATACATATTTTTGAAGAAAATTAGGCGCTTTACAAAAAAGGTCTCATTACATTTTTCGTTAAATTCACTCTTTCAAAAGTTATTCGAAATTCAAGTTTATGTATATGAAAAAAAAACTAAATTACTTATACCATATTTCATCTGTACGCATTTTTTTATGTCTGACTTTTCTTTTACTAATTGGATGAAAAGGAGAGACAAACAACACCTAGTCCAAAGAGCAATGGCGATCTCATCACCACCGGCAAGACCCGATAGACCTAGGGCAACATGGATTAAATCATGTGAAGCTCTCTTAAAACAAAAACAAGTGCCCGAAGAAGTGATACAACTTACGCACTCGCCGACCTCACCAAAGTGAGAGGAGTTGAGAACTCCAGAAGGCAAGCATAAATGAAATTGGATGATTTACTGTATTAAAATGCCTCTTTTACATTCAAATTTTCTTCTGTTTGACAATGAACTCAAAATCTTGTGACCGATGAGGAAACGCATAGCACTTTTCGGCGTTTTCTATAAAATTTTGTCTTTGAAGGCTGTGTCGTTTAGTCCATTCATAAAAATTGTTTATTTCTTTACAATTAAAATGTTTAATTTTTGTAAACTTCACAATTAGTAATGTTTTATGGAAAGAAAATTTTTGAAAAATTATGTTTCATACAATTTTACTTTTATATAAAATGAAATAAAATCCACCAAATTGTACTTTATGACAGTTCAATGATAAGAAATATATTTTAATAATTAATAATGAATAGGATTAAGTAAAACACATTGTATCTTCTCGCTCTCTTCCACTCATTGCTATGGTAAATACGTTTTTCGAATATAAAATCGATATTTACTAAATTAAATTAAAATTTTTGATTTGAAGAAGCTTATGATAAATTATATTAATGTAATAAATACGAGGATGTGCGCATTCGAGCGAAAAGTGGCACATTTCTGAGCGAGGGAGGCAAATGAAGCGCGACGCGGAGCGGCGCGCTTTATTTTCCCGAGATCCGAATGTGCCACTTTGAGCTCGAATGTGCACACTCGGTTTTAAGCACGATTCACAATAAAATAGACAAAATATTAGATAACATCGTTCCCTCTCACTCGTACTTATGAGTTTGTTGTATCTTTTCGCTCGCTCCCACACATTGCTATGGTAAAAATGCGTTTTTTGAATATATAATCAATTTTTGATTAAATTTTTGATTTGGAAGAAAGTTGAATAGACAAAATTCAATAAACACGAAGATGTGCGCATTCGAGCGAAAAGTGGCACATTTCCGAGCGAGGGAGGCAAATGAAGCGCGACGCGGAGCGGCGCGCTTCATTTTCCCGAGATCGGAATGTGCCACTTTGAGCTCGAATGTGCACACTCGGTTTCAAGCACGATTCACAATAAAATAGACAAAATATTAGATAACATCGTTCCCTCTCACTCGTACTTATGAGTTTGTTGTATCTTTTCGCTCGCTCCCACTCATTGCTATGGTAAAAATGCGTTTTTTGAATATATAATCAATTTTTGATTAAATTTTTGATTTGGAAGAAAGTTGAATAGACAAAATTCAATAAACACGAAGATGTGCGCATTCGAGCGAAAAGTGGCACATTTCCGAGCGAGGGAGGCAAATGAAGCGCGACGCGGAGCGGCGCGCTTCATTTTCCCGAGTTCGGAATGTGCCACGGAAGGTTAAAACAATTAAGAACAGACCTAAAACTGTTGATTGAACACAAAGAAGAGATTAAAAATACAATCTTAAACCTAAAATATTTACGTGTTTGTAAAATACTTTTTTTGTTCCATTGTGCCCCAGGTCTGGGGTATAATGAAACATGGTCAATAAATTGCGTAAGATCATGAAATATATTAAAATAAATAATTAACCAATAGAATACTTCCTTAACAGTCTTGCTTGCTAAGCATGGACTTGGCAACAACAATTTTATATCTATAATTGACACTATTGCCATGTTAGGTTTTAGAGGAAAGTAAACGCCTCTCACATATTAGCCTCACTAGGCAGATCCCTATCACTTTTTCTCATACGCTCTCTAACCAATACGACTTTAAAATCTGCAACAAAAAACCAATAAAGTAAATTGGGTTTAATGGAGCAGTGTTTCATTGTGCCGCGTTCCAAGGTGCCCCATAGGGTTTCAAAAGTATCAAACGCGAATTTAAAAAACTTGGTAATGATTTCCATTTTATATTCAACTGTATTAAATAGTCAATATGATTAAATTTTGTGTAAAAAAATATCACATACCTACTAGGATACTTTTTCTGTAAAAAAACATAGTTTTTGGGTAAGAAAATGAAACTTATTACTAATAAAAACTATCTTTTACTTCTCAGAACTTCGTTGTTGCAGAGTGGTCTAATTTTACTGCGTTCCCGTGTGGATAGTTTGGCGCTGTAATCGCCCAAAACAGAAGCCCGCGAATTCGTTTGGCATTTGAATATTAATCGTCGTTGTTCCGTTGTACCCCGCGTTCCATTGTGCTCCAGCTGACCCTATATGTTTTTTAACCAAAATTAAACGAGAAATATTGCAAATATACATCGAAAACCAATTATCAGTTATTAAAATGTAATATTTCGCTTGTGACGTCAACAACTTAAAAAGGTGTGAGGGTGTTACGATGTTAACTACTTTGACCTTTAAATTCAATTTCTAAAAAAAATCTTTCCACCTGCTTTACGCTTTTCAAGTTAAATAGCGAAACAAGGGTCAAGTTTTACTCGGTTGCAAAGACCAAAAATTAAAAATAAAAAAAGACGAAATCAATAAGTAAATTAATTAATCTAGGGCCAACTACTTTTCAAGTATCACTACAGAATACAATAAGAATATCGACAGGTAATTAAACCGATCTAAATAAACTTAGTTTCATTGAGTAAATATTGTTAGTGGCACTTACAGTTTAATTCAAGTTTATATGTGAGTAGAGGAAGTGCGAGGAGGAAGGCAACAATAATAATAGATATAAATAATTGGGGTACCGAAATTGATATTGATGACATTTAATATTTGATCTGTAATTTTATCTTTTCGTCAGCATTATTTGGTACAAGCTTTTATACTTTCGTCTAGACTTACGATATTTTCTGATTATTTAGAAATCGATTTTGAAATTTAGGAGTAGGTGGTGTGACTTTTTCGAATTTGTATTACTTACGTCCTGGAAAGATAAGATTTTTTTGTTGTGTCATATTAGATTATTGACTGATTTAATTGTCGTTAGATGATTTTTAGAATATCATAATTGTTTTTTTAATTAGTTCACGCGATTTTATTGACAACATTAGTCAGCGACATCTAGCGTAAATTGGATGAACTACGTTGGTTTTTTTCTTGATAGATTTTGTGGTTTGTCATCTTGGTATGCCAAAATTTACCAGAAAACTAAATAAATCGAGAAAAATACACTTTGACTCACAAAAGCGATCGTAACGCCCTCATTTTCGAACCTATCATTAAAAACGACCCGGATTCGGAATCCTGAGACTTTTTCCCATAAGATACATGCAAAATCAGCATAGGGCACAATGTTAATTTTTCAAATAATTAAGAGTTGAAGTTTTAGGTTCTATTTTAAGCACAAAATTATACGTTAAAAAAATTGTAGCGCAGTTATTTGTGGACGGATGTTTAAAAACTTTACAGATTCAGATTTGCCAGATTTTTGGCCTCGGATATGTCTAAAAAACCATAGGCGTGCAGTTTAAAATTCTCGACAAAAAGGGGTTCGAAGAGTGTCACTTGTAATTAATTTTTTCTAAATTTCTACTTTGAAAAATCGTAGCCCGGTTATTTGTGAACTGACCTTTAGAAACTTTTTAGATTCAGAAAGCCCGTTTATCGGAGCGTAGGATAAGCGAAAAAAACCAACACGGTCCAATGTTAAGTGTAGGAGAAAAACGCGCTTGAAGCTTTCAAAATGTAAATTATGCTAAAATTTTTAATTTTCAAAATGCTGTAACTCCGCCGTCTTTGCGAATTTCGTCAAATCCTTTCATTTCTGAACGTTCTCGACCCTACCACGTTGGAATCCGGTCTTAACTCAAAACCCCCAAAATCGGCCAAAATCGAGAAAAAACAGGGATTAACCCCTTGCGTATTTTTGAGGAAAAAGATTTTAGGTAATGGATTTGCTTTAAATTTTCACGGGCGGTTGCTATGGACTCCAAACCGACATAGCCGGAGCCCTTCTTCCCTGCTCCCCTTTAACCCCCAAAATTTTCGACAAAACTAATTAAATTGAAAAAATACACTTTGACTCACAAAATCGATTGTAGCGCCCTCGTTTTTGATCCGATCATTAAAAACGACCTGGATTCGGAATTCTCAGACTTTTTCCCATAAGATACGTGCAAAATCGGCATATGGCGCAATGTTAATTTTTTGAGTAATTAAGGGTTGAAGTTGTGGGTATAATTTTGTAGCACAAAATTTTACGTTAAAAAAATTGTAGCGCCGTTATTTGTAGAGGGATCTTTACAAACTATACAAATTCGGATTTGCCAGAAATTTTATCTTCGGATAGGCCCAAAAAACCATAGGTGTGCTATTTGAAATTCTCGAGAAAAACGGGTTCGAAGAGACTGACTTGTCATTTTTTTTTCTAAATTTTCACTTTGAAAAATCGTAACTCTGTTATTTGTGAACGTATCTTTAAAAACCTTTCAAATTCTGAAAGCCCGTTTATCCGAACGTAGAATCAGCCAAAAAATCAACAAGGCCCAATTTTTTGTGCTATGAATTAAATCTATTATTAAAATGTTTTATTCGAACTTGTAAGTCAAAGTCGCTTTGAAGCAAAACCGAATGTATTTCGGACTTTGTTTTGGTACTTCGTAACAACTCATAAATAGAAAAATTATTGATTGTGCCAATTGCATTGCAAAAAAATAAAAAAGTGACGTTTTCTTAGAAATGAATTTTTAAAATTAATTTTGGCACTTATTACAACATCTCGACAATTACGACCGAAATGTTGGTGCTTGTAAAAATGACCGATTCGTGCCTTTTGTTCCGCATTTATTTATTTTTTTTCAAAAACAAGCAGGAAAAATGTTGTATGCAACAAAAAGTAGAAGATCGAATATAATAAATAATAAATTCAAAAAAAAATGAAGAATAATAATTTTAGAAATGACATGTTTTTGGTTTATAATTTGTTTCAGTTATGATGTTAAACAAAATTAATAGAAAACCAAAAAATAGTTTCATTTTTACTTCATAATTATTATCACCTTTTTCAGTTGGGCAACTTGCTTGGAGTTGAACTTATGTTATTGACAAATTTCAAATATTATTAGTTTTTTTATTTTAATAAAACGAAGTTTGAATGATATTTTTTTTAAACGGTTCTTCACAATGCCTACTCCGTAAAAAAAATTCTAGTTTAATTAAAATAAATGCGTGTAGGTTTTTTGAGTGTTTTTTTTTCATAACCTATTAATATTTTTTTCTGAGAACATAAACAGATAAGTTTATAAATACTTCAATTAAAAGTAATTTAAACGACCGAAATGTTTTACGTGAATTACTAGAAATTGGAAAAACTTGTTCGATTGTTCAAATTAACTATTAGAATTTTTTTCGTGATACCTAAATATCTACCTTGCGTTTCCCTTAATTTTTAATTTACCCACACATAGTTTTACAGTTTAATTTTTCGTGCTTATAAAATTTTCTTATATACCACTTCATTCTGCCATTGATTCATTTATCACGTGTGAATTATTCAATTACGAGCTATTATCGTTATTTCGTGAACGAATACTTTATTGCATTTGAAGTAGAAACTAGGAAGAAATATTGTTTAACAGGTGCTATCATTGTGTTATAAGTAATAAAGGTTTTAAAAAAATATTTTATAATTGTAATCCGTTTAGTTAAAACGGCAGTTTTCCACATAATTGGTTAATGTGTTTTGGTTGCTAAATTAATTATTCAAATGAAGTTTTCAAAGTGCCATTAAAAATTACGAGACTATTTAAAACAACTTTTCACGGTAACTTGAAAGCTCTTAAAAACATGATGTACCTAAGTGGTTAAATGAACATTCAAACTAAATACTTAATCAGGATGACAGCTTTGTTATCCTCTAAAAAAATACAACTAATGTTGTTATTGGTCTCGAGGGTATAACCATATTTGTATCTAATACTATTTATGTCACAAAATAATTGCTTGATTTGAACATATTTATTGTTTTTTTTTTAATTTCCCTTAATTTTGAGTCATAAGTATCTGTCCTAATTGATAAGGGAATATATCAATGTACAATAAGTGAAGGAAAAAGGCAATTGAAAATTATTTTTATTATGCACTTAATTACTTCATATTAGTTATTGTTATCAGCACAAACTTACACAACGTAAAACTATTATTAAAAAAATACAGTAGATGCCACGTAATGTGATCACGATTTTTTTTAAAAATTGAATTATTTCTTAGTTACTATAGAAACCGCAGACGGAGCTCACGTCAGTATTTTTCGTGTTTTAAATCACTTTGGAGTGACTTGGTCAATTTTTTAAATGCAGTTATTATTTATCAGAATCATATTATATTAAATCAATGTTATTATAAATAAAGTAGTATTATATCGGAAGTAAGTTAATTATTGTGAATCGCGCTTAAAATCGAGTGTGCACATTCGAGCTCAAAGTGGCACATTCCGATCTCGGGAAAATGAAGCGCGCCGCTCCGCGTCGCGCTTCATTTGCTTCCCTCGCTCGGAAATGTGCCACTTTTCGCTCGAATGCTCACATCTTCGTACTTATTAGATTTGTGTAAAGTTATCCTTAACTCTTTTAAATCAAAAAATTCAATTTAGTTTGGTAAATATCGATTTTATGTTGGAAAAATATATTGACTATAGCAATGAGTGGAAGGGAGCGAAAAGATACGACAATCTCGTCAGAGGGAGCGAGAGGAAACGATTAAAATTATTTAACTGCTTTTTCGTCTAACTTATTGGCCTTAATTATTGTGAATCGTGCTTAAAACCGAGTGTGCACATTCGAGCTCAAAGTGGCACATTCCGATCTCGGGAAAATGAAGCGCGCCGCTCCGCGTCGCGCTTCATTTGCCTCCCTCGCTCGGAAATGTGCCACTTTTCGCTCGAATGCGCACATTTTTGCATTTATTAGATTTGTCTAAAGTTATCCTTAACTCTTTTAAATCAAAAAATTTAATTTAGTTTGGTAAAAATCGATTTTATGTTGGAAAAATATATTTACCATAGCAATGAGTGGAAGGGAGCGAAAAGATACGACAATCAAGCCAATTGGACCGAAAGGGAACGATTAAAATTATTAAATTACGCTATATCTGTTTTGAAACATACTGCCTGCTTTTAGAGGTGGTCTCCTTATAGAGATGGTCGCCACGAGAGGTTTTACTGAGTTTGCAAATGCAGTTTATATAAAGAATAAAATATTTTTGATGACAACAAATTAGCTGTATGTCTGTTGAAACATTAAAAATTGCATAGGTTATTATTTTTCCACTTTGGTTCAAAATAATTTAAAATAGATTTCCGTGTGATTATCAAAAAGTAAACATCGGGTTAGTTTCCTATCTTAGACCACCACTAAGTGCCTAAATTGGACTAATTTTTAATTTAAAAAAAAATCTTTTCTTTATAGATAAAATGTCAAAACCAAACAAATTAAATAGTTCAAAATTAAAAACCAAAATCAGACCAATTCAAAGAATTATAAAAAAGAAAAAAATGTCTGCATGATTTATCAAACGAATCGGGCGATAAACATTGTTGTTGCGTTATTTATCTAGTTTTATTTTCACAATCAATTACAGGAAAAAAAAATTAATCAATCAGAAAATATGGACTTTTTAAAGATGCTTATGTAACGATCAAATGAATGCGTGAATTGTCAATCTAATTGTAAGCAATTAATCTAATTTTATTAATAATTAAAAGTTTTCATTGAAGGAAATGCTTTTCTTTTAAATATACAGTCTAACCTCGATAAGTCGAAGTCGAAGGGAAACTAAAAATAATTCGAGTTATCAAAAAAAGTCTGTGTATATTTCATATCTATATTTACCATCCTTTATGCAAAATAACCAAAATTTGTAAACAATTATTAACATTATTTATTGTTTTTAAGTATTTAGGTAATATGGTTATTTACATCTTATTTATTGTTGGTTTGAAAGTAATCTAAAATTGTCTTTTGCTTCATTGATCCAAAATGTTGGATTTCTACAAATTTTTCCAATGATCTCCCGAAACCCGAATATTTTTACTACGTGTATACCAAAAACATTCAATCATTGCTTTCTCCAAGTTGGAAAAAGGACACTTCTTTAGCTTTTTTTTAATTTTTATTTACACTCCTTGTTGATCGGTAAATAATTTAAGAAAAAGTATTTAATTCTTTTAGATTTTCTGTTACACACTGTTATAAACTATAAACAACAAAAAATAAATTTGATCGTACTCCTGCTCGACGAATAACGACCAGAACGAAAACCAAAAGGTAAAAATAGACTCTTTTCTTGTAAAAGAAACGGTAAAACCATCTTAAATTTCATAACTGTTGAGAAAGCATTTAAACATAAATTAGTATTTAAATCCAATTGATGTGGCCACGTCAAAACATCCAAGGCTTGTAGTAGGTTTCAACCTTTTCATCCTATTTTACAATAGCCATTTTGACCAGCAATAACACCGAACAAACCCGTTTTTTAATCCTACCAGGTATTGTTCTTTTATGAAAAGTTTTAAAATTTAACTTCGAGTTATCGAAATATTTACTAATGGAAACTTGAATTTAGGCAATTGTAAAACACTTCGACTTATTGAAAAATTCGACTTATCGAGGTTCGACTTATGGAGGTTCGACTGTATTGTTGAATTGGGTTTTATTATTATTTTTAATTATAAAAGTTTGCCCGTGTTTATCGGCGTCATCTGAACATGAAAGAGGGTTCCGTTTTGTTTGCACAAACCGAATCGTACAAGTAAGTCGTTGTCGTAGTAGATTGTAGCCTTCGTATAGGGAGACTACGACGACACAATGTCAGCTATATCTTTCAATAAGCGGGGTAGTGAAAACTTTGCTGCGTGAAGACAAAGCAAATTTTTTACGACACCTCCATGGCGCACGGCGACTGCAAAAAAATCGGGTGTGTAAAAGCGGCGTTTATAGTACATAACTGAAATAGCTTCGCAAATTTAGAACACATTAGGTGTTTGCATATTTATTCTGCAAATACTCGAGTACGTCAATGTAAAAAAAAGTCATGTGTTGTGAATGCGTCATTCATTCTTTAAACTTTCGGATCTATTAATAAGAAAAAAAGTTTTGTTAGTCCTTTGCAACTCCAATAGAATATTAATGGATTTTAATTCGCCGAAACTCATCTACTCGCGGGATACCATAGTAACCTTTGTTTCGGTTCTTTTTTTATTTATAGAAGGCCTTGAGAAACGTTATATAATACGTGTGGAACTCTGATTTCCTTCTAATTTCGAGATAGAGATTTATTCTAGAATTACATAAATGTCTCTCGAGTGATTCGAGATTAGTTACTTCTCTTTTCGGAATTGGTTTATAAAATTGCGTATAAATTACAAATATACTTTTCCATAAAATCTTTAGATTGGCTAATGTAATAATCTTCATCTTGCAAAAGCGTTGTATTCAAAATAGAAATCTCTCTAATTGAAAATGAATTGTCAGATTTTTAGTTCTAAAAAATGCTTCCTGTTTTACAACTTCTTTTGGTTAGTTTTTTAGTTATTTTTGCACTGGTAACTTTATCAAAGTTTTTTATTGACAATTCAGTAAGTTTGATAATATGGTTAAAATTTAATTTACTTTTCAAGCTCGTGCAATATTTGTATTTATGCCTAGTACAAAAGGCCATAGATATTTAAAAATATGTTTAAATAACTATTATGTATAATGTATTGTTATTTTACAGAGGTTATGTAAGCAAAGTCACATAAGATGTAATGCCAAAATTGAGACACCTGTTCATTTATGTTTATAATGGTTTCGTAGTGAACTAACAATTATTTATATTTGTTTTTTAACATGTGCACATCTAAATTTAAATTGTGTACTTTATTTAACTGCGAATTTGCTAATACAGTCGAACCTCGATAAGTCGAAATTGAAGCGAAACTAACAATAATTCGAGTTATCAAAAATTCTAGTTATCGATATAAAAATATTAACGTTGAAATAGGCAAGTTCTAATGAAACAGGTTCAAGTTCTCAAAAGTTCGGCTTATCGAGCTTCGACTGTATATCTATTTGTACCAGATGCCAGAGACTCTGTATAAATGTGGAACCGGTCACCGGTGCGGGTGTGCGTACAGAAAATTTTTAGACTTTAGTCTAAAGTTAAGATTGGCACCGTGAGAACGACAGCGCTTCCTCCCCCTTGAAGTTGCGCGCGCAGCATCTTATGGGCGCATGCGCACAACAGTGTAACGCCTTGCCGCTAGTACTGTGGAGCGGATAATTCCATATAAAGATTTTTGTATTTTTTTCGTAGACTGGGGGATGGTTAGTGACATTAAGCTTAAGGATTATATATTGTAATAAGTATATAGAAGGAATTAAAGAAAAAAACGACATTTAAATATAATTGAACCCGGCCCCTTAACCAGATAAGATCATTAACAAAAAATAATTTTTCAGTTCGAAACTAGAACAGTAAGTGTAAAATAGTACAGTAAACCGAGCCCCATCATTTTAATGGCATGCATCCAAATAGTTGTAATAGAAATAGAATAACGATAATGGTTCGTCATGCAATTTTAGTAGTATTAAAAGTGGGTCATTGTAATTGTAAAGCTGCTTTACTTTACATAATCTACAAGTACATATAAAAGTATCTACTGAATTACTATCAATCATTTTTGGGTTAAAACAATCATCGACATATTCTATCTACGTTACTGGAAATGCATTTTATTTTTTTTTAAACAGTGGTTTTAATTTTGGGACGTGACGACCAAAACACTAAAATTAATTTTGAGTGCTCTATTGTTTAATAAACAAAATATTTATTTTTTCTTGTAATTTTTGTTATTTATTCTTGCAGTTTTGGAGTATAAGTAGGAAAGTCGTCGAACAAAAAATATACAAATTTTTGCTTTACTTTAGAAAGGTCCACGGACTTCAATAATTTTTTTTAGCGATTCCATCATAAAGTTCTTCTAGATAATTTAACCCTCTTTAATTTAACTTATTTTCGAGCATTATACGATGATTTTTCGGCGAGTTATTATCGTTCAAAGCAAAAAAAAAGTCATTTTTGACTTTAGTAATTAATGACTCCGGAAATAAAAATTACGCTTACCTATATTTATTGACGTTAAAGGGGTAGCAGAAAAAAATAGGGATGTCCCCATAAATATTTAACAATATTCTTTTACTTGAAGGAAATATGCGGGCGTTATTACTTTTAGGAGGTTTATACTTTATTCTTCATCATAAATGGTTTACACTTTTTGCAGCCGTGTTTCTGGCAAAAAATTCAATAAAAGCAATTAATTCAACAATAATTATTATGTACACAAGCCGATAACGTTTTTTTAATTGTCGTACTGTGCCGCTTTTTATTCGACTTAATTACAACTATTGTAATTAGGCGCGGAACAAACAAAATTAATCATTTGCATTCAAGTTCATTCACGAAAAATGATAAAAAATGAAATGTATTAAAAAAAAATAACTAAAGTGTAAATGAGAACTTTGGCAACGTTGTTTCCCGTTTTTGTTGTGTATCTTTCGCGTATAAAATTTCAATGTTTATATCAAAACAAGAGAATCATTACGTGAATTATGTAAATTTCTAACATGTTTTGATTGTGTTTATTATGTAATGTATTTATGAGAATTTTTCGATCAAACTGTGTTTGTTTGCCTTTTGTATACTGTATTCATTTAATATTAATACGAAATGCTTGGCAACCAACAATACAGCCACATAATACGTAGTCCTTTATACAGGGTGGTCTTTAATTTATAGGATAAGTTTTCAGGGGCAGTAGGACAAACTAAATTAAGCATTTTTTGTTTTTAATGTAATTGTTGAAATGTTAATACAATAAATATTTTTTTTTAGTTTGATACTACTAGTGATTGGGTTGCTAACTTTAGCTGAACCGTGTACTAGGTGAAGTATAACTAACGTGACCAATTTTTTTTGTTAAAACGGGACGTTTGATAATCGTGCTTAAAACCGAGTGTGCACATTCGAGCTCAAAGTGGCACATTCCGATCTCGGGAAAATGAAGCGCGCCGCTCCGCGTCGCGCTTCATTTGCCTCCCTCGCTCGGAAATGTGCCACTTTTCGCTCGAATGCGCACATCTTCGTATTTATTAGATTTGTCTACTTTATCCTTCACTCTTTCAAATCAAAAAATTCAATTTAGTTTGATAAACATCCATTTTATGCCGAAAAAATATATTTACTATAGCAATGAGTGGAAGGGAGCGAAAAGATACGATAATCTTGTCAGTGCGAGCGAGAGGAAACGATTGATATTATTCAACTGCTTTTTCGTCTAACTTACTGGCCTAAATTATTGTGAATCGTGCTTAAAACCGAGTGTGCACATTCGAGCTCGAAGTGGCACATTCCGATCTCGGGAAAATGAAGCGCGCCGCTCCGCGTCGCGCTTCATTTGCCTCCCTCGCCCGGAAATGTGCCACTTTTCGCTCTAATGCGCACATCCTTGTGTTTACTATATTTACCATGCTTTCCTTCAAATCAAAAATTTTTATTCAATTTAGTAAATATCTATTTTATATTCGAAAAACGTATTTACTATAGCAATGAGTGGAAGGGAGTGAGAAGATACGGTAATCTTGTCAATGAAAGTGAGAGGGAACGATTAAAATTATTCAATTAATTTTTCGTGTAATTGATTGGTCTAAATTATTGCGAATCATTAAGAAATTGCCGTGAAATTAATTTATATTTCAATAAGGAGGCAAGAATGAAATTATTTTTAGGCTTTCTTAATATCCGGTATCATAATTGACACGTGTCATTGGAAGAAAAAGTTAAGTTTTTGTATTTTTATTAATAAAAATCTATTCTAATGCATAAATAAATATGTTTTACTTAAATATATTTATTAAAATATATTTCTTATCATTTAACTGCGATGAAGTACAATTTTGGGGATTTTATTTCGTTTTATTTTTGGGATATGGCAAACCCCACCTAGTATGGCATGGGACATTTAGTCACCTAGTATGCGGAAGGTAAAAAAGATCATTATATGTTAATTACAATTTTTTTATTTGGGATATCCTTGATTCTAGGACTAGAGTGACTTTTATAAAATCGGTAACCAGGGGGCGAACACTCAATGCTTTTTACTTTGATTTACCGATTTTAAAACGCGGATTAAAATTTTGAAAATAATTTTTTAGTACATACCTACATATTTTTTTATTTGTATTAATATAATATTTAGTTATATAAATATTTGAACGTCTGATATATTTCCAAAAAATATTAGACATAATAATGTACTTAAATGTAATTACTAGTTTATTTTTACATTTTACTAAAGCAAAACGAATTAGTTATTTTTGTTTACAACTTTTTATAGAATTTTCTTAAATCGAAAATTACATTTACAGATATTAATACATATGTGATAGTAAGTAAAAATAAAATACTTTACAATCAAAATAAAACTTTGAAATTCTATAAATACCCAAATACGATTTTTTTATTCAAAATTCATATTTAATTACGCATTTGTTTAGAATTTTTAATTTTATATACAAAAAGCAAAATAAATAAAAGGAAACGAATGAAAATTAATTAAATTGGCAGAACTAGAATATCTTTTCTCAGACCGAATTTAATATGTTTACTTTCCAAAATTTAAAATTCCTTTGTCTTACAGAAAGCATCTAAAATCTTTAAAAAAATAATCATTTTTGTTTTTGCAATGCGATGTCAAAATGTCTAATCGAGTTAAATATTATCTTAGGCTTTATTTCAAAGAAGATCCCTTTTGTCGTGCGGGAATTAAATATACAAACGAGTATTTTATTTTAAAATTGCTATCATTTTGTAAATTGGTTTTGTAACAGGAAAAAGATGACCGATTTCGCCTTGAAATTACAATTATCTAATTTTTAAGTTGGTTTAAAATATTATTAACTGGGATAGAATGATTTGCTCTTGCGTGTTACAATTTCAAATACGTAAAGGTCTTTTTAATAATTCTATGTATGAAATCATATTTATACTATGCCTATACTATATACCTACTTATGTATTTAGTGTTACGTGTCGGTGGTATGTTGTAACCAGCTACCATAACAAAATCGAAAAACACCTATTCATGTAACCTGAAGCTTTACAGTAAACTAATCAATGAAAGTGCCTGGCAACAACTGCAAAGCTATATCACAGACTTTCTTTTTAGCCCTAACAGTAAAAAATAAAATTCAAATAAAAATTACAATTACTTATTATGGTTTGTTTTTGAAAACCGAAATTTGTAGGATGTACTGGAGGCGAACTACTACGATAAGTCAAAGTTGAGGTAAAACCAAAAAAAAGTCGAGTTATCAAAGTAAGCTTAAAATCTTTTATATAATTATGTTTTTCACACTTTTGTTACTTAAACTTAAAACATATTAAGGTAAATGACCCAATACCGGAACGACTGATTATTATCATTTTACTAATACAATAAAATCTTGCATGGCGAGCAACTCTATAAGGACACTATCTCTAATAGCGGGCAGTATGTTTTAGAACAGATATATCGTAATTTAACTCTTTTTATAAAGTTCTCTCTAAGGCGGCCACTCTGTAACCCGACCGCGAACATTAATTGCGCGACTGCTACCTTACATAATTACATGGAAAAATTTGTATAGATAATAGCTGTAAAAGTGAGCGTACGTTAAACAAAATGCATTACCTGCATTAATTATGATTCTAAGACTGACTGACATTTTAATATTTTCATTGTCTGTAAAGTAAAAAAACCTCAGGGGTTTTTCGAAATTTCTAGCACAATATTTCACGTTATAAAAATTGTAGCGCCGTTATTTGTGGACGGATCTTTAAAAACTATACAGATTCGGATTCGCCGGACTCTTTGGCTTCGGATAGGCACAAAAAACCATATGCCTGCCATTTTAAATTTTTGAGAAAAACTGGTTCGAAGAGTACAACATGTAATTAATTTTATCTTAATTTCCAATTTGAAAAATCGTAGCTGGTTTATTTCTCAACGGATATTTAACACTTTTAAATTCTGAAACCCCATTTATCGGAGCGTAATATCAGTTTAAAAAATCAACAGCGCCCAATGTTAAGTCTCGGAGAAAAACGCGTTCGAAGCTTTCAAAATGTAAATTTTGCTAAAATTTTAATTTTCCATAATGTTTATCTCAGCCGTTTTTGGGAATTTTGTCAAATCCTGTCATTTCTGAACGTTTCCAGCTTCTACGCGTCGGAAACCGGCTCTAACTCAACCCCAAAATAGCCAAAATCGAGAAAAAACATGGATTAACCCTGGCTTTTTTTTGGAAAAAAATTTTAGGTAATGGATTTGCTGTCAATTTTCACGGGCCGTTGCTATGGACCCCAAATCGACATAGCCGGAGCCCTTCTTTCCTGCTCCCCCTTTAACCCCAAAATTTTCCAGAAAACTAATTAAATTGAAAAAAATACACTTTGACTCACAAAATCGATTGTAGCGCCCTCGTTTTTGATCCAATCATTAAAAACGACCTGGATTCGCAATTCTGAGACCTTTTTCCATAAGATACGTGCAAAATCGACATAGGGCGCAATGCTAATTTTTTGAGTAATTAAGGGTTGAAGTTGTGGGTACATTTTCGTAGCACAAAATTTTACGTTAAAAAAATTGTAGCGCCGTTATTTGTAGAGGAATCTTTACAAACTATACAAATTTGGATTTGCCAGAATTTTTGACTTCGGATAGGCCCAAAAAACCATAGTCGTGCCATTTGAAATTCTCGAGAAAAATGGGGTTTGGAGATTGCGACTTGTAATAATTTTTTTCTAAATTTTTATTTTGAAAAATCGTAGCTCGGTTATTTGTAAACGGATTTTTAAAAACTTTTCAGATTCTGAAAGCCCATTTAACGAAGCGTACGATCAGCCAAAAAAATCAACAGGGCCCAATGTTAAGCCTGGAAGTAAAACGCGTTCGTAGCTTTCAAAATGTAAATTTTTCCACTTTAAGGTACTCATTCACATACAGTTGGCCTGCAGTCCACAACTGCAGATCAGTCAAGGTCAATAACGTATACAGGCTATCGATAGATTGGAGTTTAAGCGAATCTTACAATAGATAGAGCCTGTATATTTAACTGACCTTGACTGATCTGCAGTTCTGGACTGCAGGCGAACTTTAAGCCAATGGGCACTTTTAGAGCTCCGTGACAATTTTAATACGTAGGTGTACGGTAACTAGGAAACAGCAATTGTACAGTGATACTCCCACAACTGAAGAAGATTACTCAACAAATTGAATTTGTTGGTTTATTTTAGTAACAGACTTGTTGGCGCTCCACTTCAAATCAATACAAAATGCAACGTACGATCAAGCACGATTTCACGTTCGCTTTTTATCTACTTATAGCACTGCAAAAATAGATTTATAGCAATATTAATGTGGATTTTTTTCCTCTTTTAATATCAATTGTTACTTGTCGTTTCGCTTCCATTCGAAAAAATAAAATGATATTTTAATCTCAAAAATGGAATTTAATATTTTGTTACCAAGAACATGTGTTTTAATTGTTAGAAAAATTCTATTCTGTCTTAATTTGACATTGTTGTGACTTCGTCCTCTTTCTACACTTTGTAGAATACTCAAAATACAAATAATATAAACAGCTTTTGCATATTACACATTAAGTGTACTGTATTTTATATTGTTTGTTTTTCTTTTTCAAAAAATCAACGAGTTTTGTAGCATTAACCCTAAAATACATAACTACTGATTCTGAGGCCCTAATTAATATGTATTTAATTCTTGTAATTTACACGGGAATGTTTTAATTTCATTGTACGTTTGAATATACCTTAATTAGGCTTTCATTTTATATTTTTTGAAATCAAATTGTCTCAAAGATTTTTATAATTTGACTAACAATTTTTTTTACCGCTACCCAGTATACGTATACAGTGAAACTTGGTTAAGTGGACCCTGGGAAAGTGAGAAACCTCTCCTATTGAGGTACACAATGGGGTTCCGACACTTTTGCATCTAAATACTTCTTTTACTGGGAATTATCTGAGATTTCGTTTTTGAGATTTTGGCAGACATGCCACTTACGGTTATACCGGAAATGAACAGCAACTTCGTAATTTTAAATAGAATACCTTGTATATTATTAATTTTTTGGATTCTACGTTATGTAGAATACCCTATACCTAAAATGTATACTTTTCGAGTTATTAATTTTTTGAATAAATAATTGACAGGTTTATATTGAAAATTCTATGTGAACATCCCTAATACCAAATAAAAAATATCTTTTGGGTTAATGAGTAGGAAGCTCAAGCTAATTGGTGACATGTCGAAAACTGATTTATTGTATACAGGGTTCGTAAAAAAATTATGAAAATTTCGTGTGAGTAGTTTTCAATATATAAATAGTGTAAGCTCGTCGTGAAACAGCCTGTATGTATGTAGCTTGTAAAACAGAAAACACTTCTTATTGATTTTATATATTTAGTTCATTATTATTATTAATATACAGTTCTTGTTTATTTATAGAGTTATTAATTAAGTATTACTGCTGTATAAGAGTAATATGAAATTAATTTGGAAAAATTCATTCTGGAATATTTTTTATTGCTGCTAAATATAATAAATTGGTATGTACATAGTTAAATGATGATTGCAAAAATAGCACATGTTTTATTAATAATGCAACAGCTTGTGTTTGAATTCTGCTCATTTTAAGTAGGAAACGTCATTAACGATGACGATTGTAACTGATAAGATAACTATACATCTATATTTAACAAGCACCTACAAAGGTTTTACGATTATTTATTATGTTTATCAAATAGTGACGAATATTTGTTACCAAATAGATTTAAATTAACCATGGAGGTACAAAAAAAGTAGATTGAGTGGTATTGTCAAAATTTAAAAAATAAACAAAATTTGTATTCATAAAATTATTGGTTTGAATTTAGACTTCCTTTTAACACAGTATTGATTTGTTAGATATTTATGAATTAAAAAGAGGATTTTGTTTACATAAAATCTGCTCTTTGATATTTTTGTTTGTCGAGGGAAAAACGTTTTCCTCTTTGCTTCTTTACAACTTATAAATAATTTTATTAGCGATCTTTTTGTTAGCATATAAATGACAGTAAAACAGAAAAAATAGCGATTTTTTTAATATTACTTCTTTCTGTGATATTGCAAGGACTTGTTGATGGTTTATGAAAGCAGATGGGAATATTTATATTATTAAGCTGCGGATTAAACACTTATAAATTAAAACTGAATTAAGGATATCTCTCGAATTTTTTATTGTTACCAACTTTAATACCTATTACACCAATAGATCAATCCATTTTTTTTTCAAATTGTAAATAACTACATTTTTTTATAAATTTTTGGGGAAATTTGAAAATTAACAAAAATCAATAATTGTGAGATTTATCTATTGTGTTCACTGCTATTATTTTTTTTTTAAAGATTGTAGATCACAATAAAATAGAAAATATGGGGTCCGGCAAGAAAGTAATTTCGGTTGTTTAGTTCGAAATAAAACTCGATTTTTTTATACAAAGAATGAATTTTAATCAACTATATATGTATATGTTTAATGATTTTTTGTCATCTTTCTGATAATTTTATTTTTTTTAACACGCCCCACCAAAGTCATACTGAAATTAACACTTTTCATTTGAACACAGTCGAAATTAACAGGGAATATAGGGAAAAGGGAATATAGTAAATAGCAATCGTTCGATATAAAAATAGGACCTTAAATTGAAAATAAAATAAGAATTAACATTTGAAAAATATTTAATACGCGAGGAAAAAAAAGGTTCAAAGATATCGAATCCAAAATTAGAAATGTATAGAAGTTGAAATAGCATTGAATAAAAAAGCTAACCCAGAAACAATTCATAATATTTTGAGAAAGAATAAATTAATTGGCAAATAGCTTGTTTAAAATAAGTTATAAATAACACCAATCCGTTAAACCGCTTACATTTTTTTAAAGTGTATGAAAACTAGGATTTTGAGTTCGGGATATACGTCTTAATCACGGTTGAATGTAAATAAACTTATTTGGTCGAGATAGAAGACAAATGCCTGGAAAACAGCCAATGAAGAACTTAATCCAAGAACTTTGTTGCCGACTTTCAAACATAGCGCTATTCGATTATGGTTTGGGGGTTATATGGCAGCTGCTGATATTGGCAATTGCATTTGATCGATGGAATTACATATCTGAATTTTTATTTGAACATCGCCAAGTTAAATATAACTGGCCTTTTTATTGGGATAGACGCCGCACGGGACTCACATGAACATCAAAAGTAAAAATAGATTAGGGTAGTAATTAACTTATTTAAAAACACGCCGTTATCGAGATAAATTACCTAAATGTTGTAAATATTTTACATAAGCATTTCCATCAATGTAAATATAAACATGCATAAAATTAAAACATGGTTGTACAGTTAAACTTTATTCTATTCAACACCCTCTAAACCACTTATTGTGATCGAACTATTCCAAGAGACAAAATCTGGTGCTGCATGGTTGAAAGAAAATTCAAGGTTGATCTTGGTAAGGTTTCTTGGAATAGCTCGATCACTATAAGTGGTTTAGAGGGTGTTGAATAGAATAAAGTTTTACTGTACATACCTATCTTCGTAATGAACTTAGCCATAATAACGAGATCACTTCTTTGACACACACAAAACCTTCAAGGTAACAAATAATAATCGAATATACAGTATCAAAAAAAATCTATGATTTGTAGTTGATATTGCCCCTATGCGGCGTCTCTCCAACCGCGGCACCTCTATGCCATTTACCATAAGTAGGGTGGGTGTACCAGTCCCAAACCAGGTACCAGTAGTTGACCATTTGCATGTTTGATTGAATAAATTAAGAAATGCTGGCATTTTTGAAGAATTCAACTGTTTTGTTACGTGGTCCCTAGACGGTTACCAACCTTCCAAACATATTTTAAAAATTTAGTGTTTATTTAAGAGCTATGAGCGCAGTGGTCAACCTTAGGCTTAACTGGTTTGGGACTGGTACATCCACCCTATATAAAAATATGGAATATCGTAACAAGCATTTTGTTTTTTTACATCAAAAATCATACTGTATTCATACATAGATTTTCTCCGGTTGTTACAGCTCTACCCGAATTTTTTTTAACCCTGCAAATACTAGGTGACTAAATGTCACATGCTATACTAGGTGGGGCTTGTCATACCCAGAAAATAAAATGAAATAAAATTCACAAAATTGTGCTTTATGACAGTTAAATGATAAGAAATATATTTTAATAACTAACAATGAATATGTTTAAGTAAAACACATATTTGTTTATGCATTAGAATAGACTTTCATTAATAAAAATACAAAAACTTAACTTTTTCTTCAACTTATAAACTATTAAATCTCTTGTTGAGTAGGGGAACCTGTTGTAGCTTGCCCCTTTTTCCACTTGTAATTTTTTTTTAATTGTATAGGGGAAACGGTATAGTTATTGGCCCCTATACAGTTATTGGCCATTTCAACTTTGATGTTAAAAAACTAGCAACACCCTAGATAAATGGTAGATTTAAAACAACATCAATGGCAACACTTTTCTTATCTGTCAAAAAGTTTCAACAAAATTCTGCTAGGTGGATTGGTTCTTTTCCAATTTGTGATTTTTTGCTGGAGGAACAAACGATGAGCTTTCTGACTTTATATGCCATAACTGTTTATCGTTAAATGATGATTCTGAACCTTCTGAAGATGAACATTATCATGAAGACATGTTTTAGTGATTATAGAATGTCAAGTTATTATTCAAGTTTAATTTTATATTTTATTTTTTGGTTTAGCCAATAACTGCAATAATATGGCCAATTAATATAACTTTATGTTAATTTTATTCCTAAAATGTTTAACAAAAGTGTACCTATGTAAGGTGTCTTAACTAATAAATACATTCATATAAAACCATATGGCATAACTTTTATTCATTTCTAACTGTTATATTTATTTTTACTTGATATTTTCGATAATAAGGTCGCTTAACTGGCCCATAACTATACAGTTTCCCCTATTTAACAATTTGTTGATAGAATGAATGGAATCGTAGTGGGGCACTAATAATGTATTCATCATAAAATATTTGAAAGAATTACCAACCGTTTACTCAAATTGCTATAAGATTTAAAAATTAGTGGATCTATGGCCTAGGTACAACAGAGGTACCTTGGCTCTTTTCACATTAAGCAAATTAAAACTCATTGTTCTATGAAAACTATATATTTATTTTTCGATTATAAGAACTACTAATGTTCTTCTTTCAGATGACACTAAAATTGTTTCAAAAGTTAACAAAACTTTTCTCGTATACTAAAATTTCACATACTTAATGGTTAACTTTGCAAAAATTTAAATTTTTCGTTAGACTTGCAAGACATATTATCTGAAGCAAAATAAAAAAATAATAATTTATAACAAAGGTATATCTAAATTTTTATTTATTGCGCGTTGATCTTAGGGCCGAGGTACAATTTATTGACAGTGACCGAGGTACAACACACCGACCCTTGATGTTTAAACTCAAAAATAAAATTAAAGATTATGCTGTGCCAAAATCAGACCACTACTATGCAAACATTAATAAATAATATTTCTATTACGATGAGTCATTTGTTATTAGGTAATAAAAATCGATAAGATATTTAAGTAAAAAGAATAGAAAAAGACTTATTTTTCGATTAAAAATGTCAATTTATCTCATACATTGCCTTAGGCAAATCCAATAAATACGAGGATGTGCACGTTCGAGCGAAAAGTGGCACATTTCCGAGCGAGGGAAGCAAATGAAGCGCGACGCGGAGCGCGCGCTTCATTTTCCCGAGATCGGAATGTGCCACTTTGAGCTCGAATGTGCACACTCGGTTTTAAGCACGATTCACAATAATTTAGGCCAATAAGTTAGACGAAAAAGCAGTTGAATAATTTTAATCGTTTCCTCTCGCTCGCACTGACGAGTTTGTCGTATCTTTTCGCTCCCTTCCACTCAGTGCTATGGTAAATATATTTTTTTAACATAAAATCGATATTTATCAAACTAAATTGAATTTTTTGATTTGAAAGAGTTAAGGATAAAGTAGATAAATCTAATAAACACGAGGATGTGCGCATTCGAGCGAAAAGTGGCACATTTCCGAGCGAGGGAAGCAAATGAAGCGCGACGCGGGGGGCGCGCTTCATTTTCCCGAGATCGGAATGTGCCACTTTGAGCTCGAATGTGCACACTCGGTTTTAAGCACGATTCACAATAATTTAGGCCAATAAGTTAGACGAAAAAGCAGTTGAATAATTTTAATCGTTTCCTCTCGCTCGCACTGACGAGTTTGTCGTATCTTTTCGCTCCCTTCCACTCAGTGCTATGGTAAATATATTTTTTTAACATAAAATCGATATTTATCAAACTAAATTGAATTTTTTGATTTGAAAGAGTTAAGGATAAAGTAGATAAATCTAATAAACACGAGGATGTGCGCATTCGAGCGAAAAGTGGCACATTTCCGAGCGAGGGAAGCAAATGAAGCGCGACGCGGAGCGGCGCGCTTCATTTTCCCGAGATCGGAATGTGCCACTTTGAGCTCGAATGTGCACACTCGGTTTTAAGTACGATTCACAATAATTTAGGCCAATAAGTTAAACGAAAAAGCAGTTGAATAATTTTAATCGTTTCCTCTCGCTCGCACTGACGAGTTTGTCGTATCTTTTCGCTCCCTTCCACTCAGTGCTATGGTAAATATATTTTTTTAACATAAAATCGATATTTATCAAACTAAATTGAATTTTTTGATTTGAAAGAGTTAAGGATAAAGTAGATAAATCTAATAAACACGAGGATGTGCGCATTCGAGCGAAAAGTGGCACATTTCCGAGCGAGGGAGGCAAATGAAGCGCGACGCGGAGCGGCGCGCTTCATTTTCCCGAGATCGGAAATGTGCCACTTTGAGCTCGAATGCGCACACTCGGTTTTAAGCACGATTACCAATTGCCCCGTTTTAACAAGAAAAAAATTGGTTGCGTTAATTATACCCCACCCCGTACACGGAAGCTCAAAATAAATAATATATCATTTATTTTGCAGATAATGAAGTTCACAAATGCCATCTTGGGCGATAAATTATTTACTGCGTTAATGAAAGCCACATTCTATGGACATTTTGTGGCCGGCGAAGATCAGTACACGATTAGACCAACGCTGGAGAGGCTGCGGTCCTTTGGTGTCAAGCCCATTCTCGATTATTCGGTTGAAGAAGACATAACTCAAGAAGAAGCAGAAAAACGCGAAGTCGAGTAAGCTGTAATTCGATAGACTTGAATCGAAACGATAATTTGAAAACGTTTAACTTTTAGAGCTTCCGTACCCGAAAGTGGTCAAGCACAGCCCGAAGGATCTTTAAAACAGTTTCAGGTGGCAAAGCCTTTTGCTGATCGCCGATACAAAGTCAGCTCGGCTCGCACTTACTTTTACATTAACGAGGCCCAGTGCGAGCGCAATATGGACATATTTATACGGTGCCTGGAAGCCGTTGCAGGTCAGTATATGCCAAATGACCGACGACTAGTTTCTAATTATTTCAAGAATGAATGTGTCTTATGTGAAAAACTATTTATTATTTAACACACGTAAGTGTTTTTTGCTGAGATGCAGTGTTCGTTGTTCTTTTTTTATTCACAAATTGTTAACATACTAATTCGTTTGTGTTTTGTGTGTGTTTTCAGATTATGAAAGATCGGGTAGAAAAAAATCAATGGATCGTAAGTCTCTCAGGTCCTATTGTAATTAGTGTACGATTTTGTTTTTATTCCTTACATCTTTTCGTTCCTTCGTATTTAAATATTTAACACTTTGTTTAAAATTTGGATAGGTCGCACAATTGAAGTAGGCAACAATGCCTTCGAAGTGTTAATTATTCAGATATCAGTTTCCTATATTTGTTGTCTTTTGTTGAAAGTAGTGATTGGTGATGGTTATATTTCTTCCTGCATCAGTTATATTTCTATTATTTTCGCTTCTGTCATTTTTAATGCAGAATTTTATTTCTTTTGTACATAAATCAAGCTTTTGCATATTGTCTCGTGCGAATCCCCTTATGACCAAAATGACTGATTTGTCTCTTAACTCACATTATACAAGTTTTTTTAAATCGCGTGGAAATGTAGCCTGCAACAGTGATTATTAGCTTGTGCGGGCCCGAATCTAACGGTAGACGTAAAATTGAAGCGAATAAAAAGAAAAAAAACTAACGAAACTACAAAAACACGGTTATTTTTCAGGTCCGGTGCTTTGCAAACGTTGTGAAGTACAGTAATCCCTCAACATTCGCGGTTTCGATGTTCGCGAATTTCGATTATTCGCGATTTTTAAAATGACCTTGACTTATATTTATATATAGCGAGGGTTGCAGCTCAGTGGCCCTCTAGCTGTGTGCGCCACTGGAATATCCACATTTGCACAATGCAATACTTTACCTAAATACTGTTTTAACAATTTTTCCAAGACGAGTCACTGATTTGCTGCAGCAAAAGAGTTTGAGAAACATCGGCTTGCAGTGAAAACTTTTAGTATTAGTTTTTAACATTTTGAGTATTATTTGAAGTTTTAAAAATTGAGAAAACTGGGGAACAAAACAGCCATTTCGGTTAACACGCTTGAACGATTTTTCATATATAGTATTGTTGGTAATACCTTTGCACTGATGTATATTACTGTTTGTATAGCGAATGTGTAGAAACTCATCAAATGTTTTTACTATATGGTTAAAGCGAATGGAAATCTGTTTGATTCAATTTTGCTTTTGAATATTATTAAAGTTAATTAAAAAAAGATAAGATTGAGTGTTTTAAAGCAGGGATGTACGCATATTAGAACATTTTTAACACACATGAAAGCTTAATGTAATTACGAGAATTAGTATTGTCTAAAATTATACATATATGTTAATTTGAAAAATGGTAAAAATACTTATTGTGGTTATGAAAACGCACCAATATGCAATTTGAGCGAATACTTGCATATTAAGAGACAAACGATGTTGCGTATCATTCATTAATCTTCTCTTTTTGATCAAAAATTGGTCATTTTTTACTGTGGTACCCTCATCATTGTGATTGCTTATGCCGACCGCGTACCAAAAAGGACCCATAATTAAATTCTCAGATTTTTTTGGAAATTTCGTCAGGTCAACCCTTAAGTATTAATGATCTTTTAGGCACTTGTAAGAATCGATTAATTTTTGTTTACTAACATGTGGATTACATGTGCATTACATTTTTTTATTTAACATTTGTAAAATTTATTAACTTATTTAATGCAATTGTTTCAACATTCGAGGATACCTTTTATTTTAATCTATTGTGAATTTATTTAGGTTTAACAAGAGTTAAAAATTGTTATATCTGTTGAAGATGATGTTGCCATAAGTAATGGATAGCTTTCATTGAAATTAGTAAAATTTATATTATTGTTAGCAAAAACAATTTATTATAAATAACTATTTTTCTAAAGTTTTCAATGTGTGACTAAAAATTCGATTCTTAATTTTGTAGTATACTAACCAATACATTAGTGTTTTTAATAAAAACGTTATTTAACTTTGTTAATTTTCTAAGTTTAGCTTTAAACTAACTACGTTGATTTTATATTTAACATTTTTCTCTTTAATTCCAATTGCAAATAACGATACTATAACCATGTAATTTTTACCAGTTATTCTTAACATACAAAATTTGTATTCTAAAAATGGCAGATTTGGTTATATTGGGCTTAGTATTTAAATGTAGCCGTTTTTATTTTTTTTTAATTTATTGTTAATTAAAATATGTAATTTATTCTTCTTTTTCAGGATCTACGTATGGTACAGGTATTACAGCAGTAAAATTAACAGCATTAGGCAGGCCACAATTACTAGTAAGCTATTAATTTAATTAATTAGTTGAAATAAGTTATTCAATTAAGTTAAATCAGAGTTTCTCAAACATTTGGTTTTGCCTTTTTTTAAATAACATGTATAATAAAGTTTTCGTTGTTTTTAAAATGCAGCAATTACAAGTACACTTTCGGCTATGCTTCTAATTTGCAATTTTATATTTACTCAAAAGGCTAATCAGGCTAGAAAAAGGGTGGGCAATCATGGGGTCAAAGAGAGCCACAGGTAGATACACAAATTCGAAATTTTTTATTTAATGTATGATAATTGCATATGTTCACAAGCCACATATGAGAACACTTAAAAAATATAATTAATTATTTCAAAATTTTACAATTCCTTAAATTCGAGTTTCTATTAGTAAATATTTTGATAAACCGAAGTTAAATTTTACAACTTTTCATAAAAGTACAATACCTGGTAAGATTAAAGAAAACGGGTTTGTTCGGTGTTATTGATAGACAAAATGCCTATTCTAAAATAGGATGAAAAGGTTTCATACTACAAGAGTTTGATGTTTTGACGACAGCACTTCAATTGGATTTAAATACTAATTTATGTTTGACTGCTTTATCGACAGTTATGAAATTTGCCCAAAATTTTGGTACAATGAAGCAAAAGACAATTTTAAATTACTTTCAATACAACAATAAATAAGATGTAAATAACCATTTTGCTTAGGTACTTAATAACAATTAATAATGTTAATGATTCTTTACAAATTTTGCTTATTTTGTATAAAAAAAGATGGTAAAATTTACCACCTTTTATATTTTATATTTAATATAAATATGATCTATACACATTTTTAGTTTCGCTTCAACTTCGAATTATCGAGGTTTGACTGTACTTGTTTGAGAAATACTGATTTCAATAATTTTGGACTTAAATAATGATAATTAAAAAAACATCTAGAAATAGATAGCGCTTAAGTTAATGATAAAATGACTTTAGTAGCACTGATCTTTTGCAGCTTCAAGTATCTGAGGTAATAATGCGTACTCGTAAGTACATGGCAGATTTAGGCGGAGGCGAAGGCAATGTTTTAAAGCATCACATAAAACCACAAGAGCTCGAAAAGAAACTTGAGCAAGCTCATGTATCTAATCAAGATACTGCAGAGTTTATGAAACAAGTTACTTCCGATCAAGAAGGGTGACTTTTAACAACAATTACACTTTGAACTATTTTGCTAACGTAATTTCTTTTAGTATTCTTCATCTGTTTCCTTGGTCAGGCATTATCGACGAAAATCAAGAACTTAGCAAAACATTTAGAATACCTGACATGCAAACCGGTAAAATGGTACGTCTATTATCTCAGTTATCTAGAAGAGAAGAAGAAATGTTTAAAAATTTCGTTAGGAGATTGGACAATATAGTGAAGGTAATACTTTATTTTTCACTTTAAAGTAGTAAGTAAACGTTGAATGAGAGAGAACAATTTATATCGTAGGCTGCTGTAGATATGGACGTTCGTATAATGGTAGATGCAGAGCAAACATACTTTCAGCCAGCAATTACGCGACTCACTCTCGAATTTATGCGCAAATATAACAAAGAAAAGGCGATTGTGTTTAATACGTACCAGTGCTACTTAAGAGAAACGTTTAATGAAGTTACGACCGACCTCGAGCAATCGAAAAGGCAAAATTTCTTTTTCGGTGCAAAACTGGTGCGGGGAGCCTACATTGAACAGGTAATTTAAAATAACTACTAAAACCACTTGGAACTAATTAAAGAAAAACTATTATTAGGAGCGAGCCAGAGCAGCTGCTTTGGGATATCCGGATCCAACGAACCCCAATTATGAGGCAACAACTGAAATGTACCACAAAACGCTCTCTGAATGTCTTAGGCGCATTAAAGATATGAAAGACAAAGGAGAAGATAAAAATAAGATTGCTATTATGGTTGCATCTCATAACGAAGACACTGTACGATTTGCTATACAAAATATGAATGACATTGGTATATTACCAGAGGATAAAGTTATTTGTTTCGGACAACTACTTGGAATGTGTGACTATATTACGTTCCCGCTTGGTAAGTTAAAGAAACTTTCTAGGAAAGATAATAAAATAGCCCTATTATTTGCTCTCCTTACAAAAGTAAATTGATGTTAAACAATGAATGATTAGAACCTCAGTAAATGTAAAAAAAATATTAATATTGCCGCAAACAGTAAAATATCTTTGTTTTTAGCACATTTTGTACTTTTGCTTGTTAAATCGGATAGGGTTTACCCCTTCTTACTTTAATTATCTAGAAAGGTTATTCATTTTTTTTTCATAGTTGGATAGAGCTTTCAAAGAACTTTTTAAAAATGTACTTTCGAGTTATAAGCTTACAACATTTTGGTGAAAAAATCTGGTTTCGAAAAAAAAAATTTATTAACCATATGGTAACTTGTTATATTTCTATTTTTGGAAAGCTCTTGATGAGATTTATCCAGCTATGAAAAAAAAATTACTCCTAAAACCTTTCTATTTAAAATAAGAAACTTGTCGTTTTCGGTTGAACGGAAAAGATTCTAAAATCAGTATTTATACAAATTGAAAGATTGGATAAATTTAGAAGACTTTTATATTTACTCCTTTTATTGAATTTCTATTAGTTTTCCAGTTATTGATTCATGCCACTTTAGTGAAACTTTTTGGTTTTTACTAAAAGAAAATTATTATGTATTATTATATAACTCGTCATACATTTTTGGAAAGCCCTTGATGGGCTCTGTGCAATCATGAAAAAAAATTAACGGCTTTTAATTTAATATAGGAGAATTAATAAAACATCAAGTGACTCCCACGACATACAATATGATCTCTTGATCACATTCTCGACTCTTTGTGACAATATTAATATCTTTTTTAAATTTATTGAACTCCAAATCAATCATTTTTAACATTTGACTTTTGTAAGAGGTGCAAATATCAGGGTATTTTTAATATTTATTGAAATATATTTATATGTATCATCGTGCCTTACAACGATTATCATTTCGTAGAACACTCACGTCCCATTGTATGTATTTATTCAGGATGATGTTCATAAAGCACTGATGCAGTCATTAAATCTTTAGAAATGAGTATATATGTAATAATAAACTTCGATCAAAATCATTAGAACAAAGTTATATTATTTCAATAAGTCCATTTGTTGGTCGTCAGAATAAATCGACGATGTAAATAAATATTCTCATAGATGATTGAATTTTAGGTCAATCAGGATACTCGGCATACAAATATATACCATACGGACCTGTAAAGGAAGTTCTGCCATATTTATCGAGACGAGCTCAAGAAAATAAGGGCATTCTTAAAAAAATTAAAAAAGAGAAACGACTTCTTCGAAACGAATTGTTTAGACGCATCTTTAGTGGTCAACTCTTTTATAAACCTAAAGGACATTACGTTCCAATATAAAAGTAAGGAATAAAAATATATTTGAAATGCAAATGTGATTAATAATATAGTGACTTTTCGAGCGCTTCTTGAAGTGCAACAATAATAAACAGTTTGTTTAATTTTAGATGTGTCGAAGCTTAGCAGTTGCTCCCATTAACAACGTACATGCTGTAGATATAATAGTCTTAAAAGACGATTTAATAACACCGATAAGTCTGCGTGAATTTCAAATTGAGTATAAACTTTTGATGGTGTTGAATTTTAAAAATAAGTACTGTACATTTGTATATGTATTTTTAGTATGAGTATAAAGCTCAATTATAAGAGTTTAGGTATACGTGGAGTTGTTAATCTCTGATTGGAAATTAGACTGTAAAAATACTCACTGTCGTTACAACAACAAAGTGCTTTTAGTTTAATTCTGTCCCCCTTTTCACGCAGACGATAATTAAAAATATGATTACAATTAGACCATGATTTGTAGATTTTGTTGTTTTTTTTAATCATTATTATTAAAATAAATTTGTTAATTGTATTTTTATAAAAATTTCAAGATTGTGTTTTCAAAATGTTGAAGCGATTCCTGAAATGTACATTTAATGTGTAACGACTTAGGGAATTATTAAAATTTATTGCCGGAGTCATCCCCATTTCGGAAGAAGCAAGTGGTGATAATCAAGATCTGCGATTATGTTTATCCTATTAGTTTAATGTTTTTATCCGAAATATTAACGACTTTTTAGGAAAGGCATGACTATTAACTGGTAGTATTGCATAATGTTAAATTTTTATCAGGGTTACTTATGTATTTGCCAATGTTTGTATTAGTATCTAACAAACAATTCGTTGGATTTTTTTGTTAGAAAATAATATAAAATATTAATGATTTTAGCCTGTGATAGGAACAATTCGATAGTAATGTAGGTGTCTGATGAAATATGGTGTTTTACAATGTTTATTTTAATGATTTACAAAGACCTTTGTAAGCATTTAAGGTACTCATTCTAAATTCAATTAATGAAAAGTTTTGATACTATTTTTAATTGTCCATCACGTAACTACAGACACCTTTTCAGTTTTTCTAAAGATTGTTTTAACTATAGTAAGCTTGTATGAATGCAAAACGAATTTGTGAATATGTTGTGTAGTTGAAGATTACTTATAAATTTGTTTTTATGTACTTATTTCAATCAAATATCATATTTATAGTTATCTTATTTGAATTGTAAATTGTAAAAGAATTGAGCAGACAATAAAGAAAATGGGGGAAAATGTTTTCATATAAGTTTATTTTTATTAATATCAAATAAATATGATTTAAATAGTAGTACAAAAATCTTACAAATAATAAGTAAACTTTTATTTTTTAATATATTTTAATATATTTGTTATTAGTATGTTTGTTATTAAAGCCGTTTAAATATGTTACTTATATACACATCAAATATAAAAACAACAAATCGAGTATTCTATCCTCTATGGCACCCGACTAATTCTTAAATACTTATTAGTAAATAATTAACAATGTAATACCCAATAGTAATAATTAAGATAAACCATACATGCAATAATCTTCTCTTGTGGCTGCCACATATTCATTGACTAGATCTTGCACAACCTCTCTACTAAAATCTAATTCGTCAAGATTATCTTTAAACATTTCCTCTTTTCTGAATTGTTCCAAGAAAGCTTCACGTTTTCTTAATTTATCGTATTGTTGCAGCGCTCGATCAAAAAGCTAAAATTGATAATAAAATATTTTATTTGCATTTTTACTAACAAACTTACAGAACTGATGTTGGTATGATTAGCCAGCATTAGCCCAGAAACACGATGAGCAGTTTGAATATATGGTGATTTTCTTGATAGTGCTACTTGTATACTAGCTGGTCCCCATGGAATAAATTGTGCCAGTTTGCGTTCACGAATCCGTTGAAGTGATTTATGAACTTGCGTAGGATCAACTTCACCCTTAAAAATCAGGTTACTCAATGATGTATTTCAAAAATAGTATCAACATAGAAAATAATGGCAGTTATATACTTGAATTATAATTACTAGTCCAGCCATTTTAGACTTTTAGTTCGGGAAAAGTTCTATTGGTTTTTTTTTGAAAAAAATAAACACTGACCTTACGAACATAAAAACTCATTTTGATTAAATAAATTAATAGAGAGACAATATTAATATAGTTAAATTCTATACATTTCCGAGCAAGCAAAACCAATAAAATGCTATATGTAACAGTGCTTCATTTTTCGGAGATCGGAAATGTGCCGCTTTAAGCTTGAATATCCACGCTCGAGTTTTCATCATGATATAGTGATCTTAGCTGTATACCCAAGTACTTACTTGAATTATATTAAGAATTGAAATGTAACAATGTTGAGAATTTCGATCTTGTGTTGTTGATACCATCATGTTCTTTGGTTGTAAAAGTCTTCTCATTACATCCAAAACGGTTGTTTTACGAACATTTACTTCGTCTGTATCTGTTGATAATGGAGTGTAACCAGTCATTAAAAAGTGCAGTCTGGGTGTTGGAATTAAAGGTGCAAGTAGGCCCATTAAATCGTTATTCATGTACGATGGGTAACGAAGTGTAGTTGTTGAAACAGACATAATTGTGCTTACAAGACTATTAATCTGGGTAAATGTAGGATTTTGTATATGTAATCTATCAGCAGCTATACGATTTAAAGCTGTATTATCTAAAACTACTACCGAATCTGCTGAATCAGTTAAACGTTTTAATGTTAACAATGAATTGTAGGGTTGAACCACTACATCACTTATTTCATCTTGATTTGGAAAGACACTATAAGTTTGTACTAATTTTTTAGGAAACCTGTCTGACAATTTCTCAAGTATATTTGATCCCATACCCGATCCAGTACCTCCTGCAATTGAATGACATAATACGAATCCCTAAAAAAAATGTATTTCAAATAAAGTTAATTAAAGATAACTACTTATTCTACCTCAAGACTATCACTACCATCTGCTTCTCTATCAATAATATCAAAAATCTCTTCATTTAATTTTTCTCCTTGGGAGTAACCACAAGCCCAATTATTTCCTGCACCACCTCCATTCTTCGATAAAAAAACATTTTCTTGATTGTACAACTTCGAATATGGTGAATTCATTATACTATTAATTACTCTTGGTTCCAAATCGAGCAATACAGCTCTTGGAATGTAATGTTCATCATCGGCTTGATAAAAGAAAACGTCTTTACGATCAATCCCTTCGGTGGCAAAATCTTCAAGTATTCCCTCAGGATTTATGCCGTGTTCAGCACATAATCGTTTCCAAAATTCAAAACCGACTAAAAATTGTTTAAAATTTAAATTTTAATAACAACATAACCTCAATAAATTAGTTAAACAACATAATAACATCTTATGCTTACTTTGGTTGCCACACTGCCCCAGTTGCAAAGTAATCATTTCACACGGCATTTTAAACGTTATTTAATCACACTATAGCACAATACTTATTAAATTAACGTTTGGCGGTTAATTAAAGAAAAATACTCATTAAATGCTGCCAACTAAGCAATACCAATTGGAATACTCGAAATAAACTAAGATTTAAATTATCCACTTGTTAGCTTTGAATAAATTGCAATTGTTTGATCGAATTTTTATGATCAATACTGACATTAGCAAAAGATTAACTAATATGTCTGTAATTGCAGAAAATATGAATGTAAGTGAAATACCAAATAATGAAAGTGCAAAAAATGTTGCTGACAGCTTCTGGAACGGTCCTAGGTAATATTCAGTTTTGAAAATATTATTTGCTCGTACTCAATTTGAAAATTTACAGAATGACAAAGAAATTCATATTGGATCACTGCAGACAACACAAATTATATCAAACGCCACAATTAAATGATGTTTTATATCTGCATTATAAAGGCTTCTCCAGAATCGAAAATTTAGAAGAATACACGGCGTTAAAATGTTTGTGGCTTGAAAACAATGGCATCGATATGATAAGCGGTTTGGATAATCAAATTGATTTACGCAGCCTTTATTTACATTACAATTTAATTAAAAAGATTGAAAACTTAGAGAAATGCGTTAATTTAAATACCTTAAACTTGTCGCACAATCAATTGAGAAGAATTGAAAACCTTGGTCAGGAAAGTTGACTCTTACTAATTACACATCTTTCAATTTTATGTTTTTAGATTCAATTAAAACACTTCAAAATTTGAATCTGGGTAACAATTATATTGAAACTTTAGAAGAAATCGAGCACTTGGAACTGCTAAATGAAATATCAGTTCTTGATTTATCGAATAACCATTTAGAAGATCCGTTGATTGTCCAAGTATTTTCGCGAATGCTCAATTTACGAGTGCTTTGTTTGAATGGTAATCCAGTAGTTCGTAAAATTCCTGCGTATAGAAAAACGTTAACTTTAGCATGCGTAAGTTTTACAATATTACTACATATTATAAATGAAAGTCTCCTGCTGCATTTTTCTGTCGTCCTGTCTTTCCGTATAGATTAATCTCGGAAACTACTGTAAGGTTTTTAATGTGGTTTTCACTAATAGATAGATTGATTCACGAGGAAGGTTTGTGTATATAATTTATAAATATAAGTAACCCTCTGAAAACCCAATAGATAGGTTCTTAATAAAATGCCGTGTTGTGTGAAACCGTTTTATATAAGACCCAGAGCCAGCACAAAAAGGAGAGTTACGTTCCAAAAACCTATTAAAAACCAATATAAATGAGTAAATTATAATTTATTTATATATTTTCATGTAAAGGCACTATAGTCCATTCTTCCTTGCGCCATTATTTTAAAATAATTTAGTTTTTAAATATGTTTAACAAAAATCACATTATCCAGTGCTGCGGTAGTAGTGTTTTACAAAGGTTTCCGCAATTTATAAATCCTGATAAACTACCCCATGAAAAATAGAAGGGATGTACGTTTAATCATACAAAGTCAGGGAGGGCCAGGTAGTTTAGAATAAATAAAAACGCTTACCTTATTCTTTTAGAAAGAATTGCGATACTTGGATGACCGTCCAGTTTTTCCCAGAGATCGAGCATGTGCTGAAGCATGGTAAATTATATGATAAATAAATTTTTAAAAATAATTAATATTGTATGTAGGGAACGAGGTGGGATTACAGAAGAACAAGCAGAACGACAACGTTGGAATGATAGGGACCATCAAAGTATAATGGACAGCGTTAATGGTGATTAAAGGAATTACTTAGTTTATTTTAATAACAATCCACTCAAGTTTACGACTTTTGATAACGTTGAATTTAAACAAATAACGCATTGTTTTAAAAAATGGTATAGAATTTTTACCACAACAATAGACAAAACTCATAGAAAAAAAGGCAGTTATATCTTTGAATACATATCGATAAAAGAAGAACAAACTAATATTTAGTTATTGAAAAATTACCATTATAAATCTTACCAAACTTAAAATAAAAAGCGACCGGGATAGTAATTTTAATTCAGAAATATGTCATTATTTTCTCTAACGTTTGTTAATCATTGTGTTAAACTGTCGATACCATTTTTCATTCAATGGAACCATTATCAAAAGTCCTAGACTATTATTTGAATGGCTTATAAATCATAAACCATTTCTAGCTTTGATACAAATGAGAGACCAACGCCGAGCACAACGTAATCTTCAGCAACAGGATAGTGGAATGGGAGCTTCTGTTAACGATACGGAAAGCGATCAAGAAAGCGTAACAGAGAATGTCTCGGAAATGGTATCAGGAAATGTATCGCAAAATGCTGAAAGTAATCAAGAACGAGATATTGAAGATAATACCAGTAATGATGGCAATAATGAGTCAGTAATTGATAACAATAATTACGAAGAAATAACGGAAGAACAATCAGACAAGGAGTCAGAAGAGTACGTAGACAATTTCATGACTGATCGACAAACGACAGAAGATTATTATGAATATTCAGAAAATGTTTTCGATTTTACACCTAAAGTAAACAGTAAATCATCTAAAAAGTTAATCGAAGAAGTTCATGTCGAAGAAATTAAGGCCGATGTAAACAATTCGTCGATAAATAATACCCCAATTGTTCACACAGAAAAGATAGAACAAAAGGATGGTGTTGATAATTGTCGAGATAATATTCCTAAGGAACCATCTTCCTTTAATGGTCCTTCTGCATCTAGTGCGTCCTTAAGTTCCGAAACTAGTGACGAATCCGATTCTAATTCTGATACAAATTCTGTAAAGAATTATGACTATGCTCGAGCTCTAGCTGAAGCTGCCAGAAGCTACATCAATAAAGTAGAAAATAAAACCGACAATACCTGTGAAAATCTCATTTCATTACCGGAAGAAAGCAATTGTAGATCTGAATTAATAATACAAGAACAAATCCATAAACCGAATATTGTAGAAGCAATGGAAGATAACAATACCACGCCAAAACCATCTGATGGAGTTAATATTAAAAATGATGTTATACAAAATGAAAAAGAAGAAATATCAGATAATATACAAAACGATCAAAATATTTCATTGTCAGAAGAAAGCGATTATACATCTGAATTAATAATACACGACCAAATGCATAAACCGAAAGAAGAAACAACCATATCGCTTATTATTGATAGTGTAACTAATATTGAAGAAGCAATGGAAGATAACAATACTACGCATAAACAATCTGATGAAATTAATATTAAAAATGATGTTATACAAATTAAGAAAGAAGAAATATCAGACAATATACAAAACGATCAAAATATTGCATTACCAGAAGAAAGCAATTACAGACCTGAATTAATAATACAAGAACAAACCTATAAACCAGAAAAGGAAACGACAATATCGCTTATAAGTGATAGCGTAACTGATATTGCAGAAGTCATGGAAGATAACAATATTACACCTAAACAATCAGATAAAATTAAAATTAAAAATGATGTTATACAAATTAAGCAGGAAGAAATATCAGATAATATACAAAACGATCAAAATATGTCATTGACAGAAGAAAGCGATTCTAGATCTGAATTAATAATACAAGAACAAACCCATAAACCAGAAGAGGAAACGACAATATCGCTTATTAGTGATAGCGTAACTGATATTGCAGAAGCAATGAAAGATAACGATATTACTCCTAAACAATCTGATGAAATTAATATTAAAAATGATGTTATACAAATTGAAAAAGAAGAAGTATCAGAAAATGTACAAAACGATCAACATTATCTAAGCTCTAGTATTTTAGCAATACAAGAACCTTCACATCATAACTTGGTTGAAGACCACCAAACAAATGAAAAGGAACAATATGAAGACGATGAAAAACTTTTGGACGTTAAGCAAAACAATGTAGAACAACTCAACGAAGGTACAATGCAACTTCATAATGAAGAAATAACTTCTGTGGGTACGGAAAAACCCAATTTTGAAACGGCCACTAAAACATTTGAAAACGGTCAACTCGAATTAGAACCCAATAATGCGATCAAAACCACTCAATACCAGGAAGCTACAGATTTTGATGCGGTATTTATTGATAGTTATAATATTAAAGAATTATTCGAACAACAACCAATACAAAATAGAAACTCAGAAACTGAAGACTTCGTTAATAAATCAGAGGCAATAACTGTAACAATCACAGAAAAAAATTCAGACGTCAACATTATGATTTATAGACAAAAGAAAGAAAACCATATTAATTTAGACGATGATCCCAAAGAGAAAAGTAATACATCCCAAATACTGGACGATTCCATAAATAAATTCGATTTAGAAATTTCAGTATCGAATAATATGAAAGAATTACAATCATACGATGAAACTATGAAAAAGACAATCAATGCCGACAGTTCTGAAAACAAAACTCTAAAAGGATTAAATGACAACAAAGGAACCGAGAAAGAATATATCGAAGTTATAACAAATATCGACGAAATACTGGAAGAAAAAACAACTCAAGATTTACAGCCCGACGAAAACACTATTCATTTATGGAATACTGAATCGAGCGAAGTCGTTCGAGATTCACAACATAGAGAAATTGAATTGATAGGAAACGAAGATAAAGACAAAACAACTTCTGAAGAAGACGGCGATATAAAAACAAATCTAAATTTAACCGAAACAGAGCTTCCTGAATTAGATAAAGCTATTAATAGCACTCCAATTGTATTGTTCCCTAATATCCAAACTTTGGAAGATAATAAATTGGCAGAATTAAATATAGAAAATAAATTCGAGGCTAGCAAACAAGACGAGTACAATATGGATATAAAAAAAATCGACGAAGAATTACCAAATAATAATATCGAGCTAGCAAATAATGAAATTCTGTTTGAAATAAATATTAACGCAAAAATTGAATTTCAGCAAAATAAAACGGAAAATTCAATAACAGAAGCAAACTTATATAGCAATTCGAGTATCTACATCTCTGTTCAAACACAAACGGGCACTGAAAATGAAAGAGAATGTTCTGTAAAATACGAAACCCTCACCACGATTGTAAATAAGAACGAAAGCACAAAAAATAATACTTCGGTCGCTTCGCAAACTGATATGTCACACGATGACATTTTAACTCTAGATTTGAATGATATTAACGACGAAAATGAAAACAGCGATACTTCTGTAGAACTGGAACCGTTAAAAATTGTATCAACTTGTGACGAAGAACGCCAAAATATATCTGAAACAAAAATAAATCCACGTGCGATTACTTTAGGTGATACCCAATACACAGTTAATCACATACAAAATCTGTTTAGCTGGCAAACAAAATTATATGATAATAAAACACCACCTTCGCCTTATATTAATAATTCTCAACCCGAAGCACAAGAAAATAGTCAACCAACTGTAATAATCGATGATTCCAAATTGGAAAACGAAGACACAGTATTAACGGTTGAGTATGAACCTCCTGTAATTACTCATATGTTGATCAAAAATGTAGTAGTCCCAGTTGAAAATTACAATCAAACTAACATTTCCAATCAAACTCCTGTTACAGAGGAGGAAGCAAGCACTCCAACACAATGTCAGAAATTTTCGGACGATTTAAAGCGACTCACAGACAAATACAACAAACAATATCAAACACTAATGGAAGAATTCATTGAAAATTATAATGCTTGTAATCAGACAGAAGAAAGCAACGTAGAAATCGAGGACACAAATACAAAAGAAATTTGTTCGGAAATACAAGAAACAGATGTTTTTCAAAACCCTGTAAAATTAATCGAACAGTGTCAAGCCACTTTAAACGTTTTTGACGAATCGTCGAGCCCAGATAACAAAAACGACGAAACTGTGGTCCATGAAAATGGAGATGAATCCGAAAAAGATGTTGCGTTACAGAAAGATACTGCAGAAGTAAAAGAAGACATAAATGAACAACTTCGATCGGCAAATATATTATCAGAACAATCAGAAGAGGAATTTGCAACGTTCAAACGTGATATAAGGTGCACATTAGAAATGCAATTAGCACAAGAAATTGATTAAAGCACAGCTCGTTTATTATCATGAACATCCACATTTAATTTTATGAAAATTCCTAGGTATATATATACTATTTACTTTTACAACTTAGGATTGAGATATTTATGAAAACATTCTTTGATATATAAAAACTCAACCTTCTTAAGATGGTAATAAAAATAAAGTCAATATTTGAGTACATCAACAGTTTTATAATTGTATTTAGTAAGACAACAAAACATTTGATACATTTCTAGTTTTGAACACAAAGTACGTACAATTATTCACAGATCAATAAAAAAAGTATATAAATTTTTAAAAGTAAACGCTCTCTAATCGCAAACAAAGACAAATTAATATTATTATTTGTTTATTAGATACAATACAGTATTATAACATACATATTACTAGTATAAGTCCGTACATCATTCTTTTAATAACTTATGTAACAATAAAAAAAAATGAAAACCTATTCTACATTTGAATTGCGCGTCTGCTATCGTGTTTACACCACATACAAACAGCAGTACACGCAGTAATGCAAAAACCCAAATGGTTTGTTGAAGTTGTGCTAATCAAATCGCAGACGTTTTGTGCTAAAAGAGCTACAAAACGAATGCGGTAAAGTGACCGCATTATAAATAGCGAAAACGCAAAGTCAAAATAAAACTATATGTCTTGCAAAGTTTTGTGCCCATACCGTAGAAATCATAGCAGATACTGTAAAACTGATCAATGAAACTTTTTTTTCCTTTGTTATGTGTGACATGACTTATTTATTATAAAAACACGCATACATGCCCACAAGTGCTCCAACTGAGAGACTTAAACTGAAGAAGTCTTTCAGTTAGGGGTTTTTGATATAAAAGACAGGACAAGATTTCAGAACAAGACTCGATGCGTGCGTTCGCACGCACAAAATCGCAATTTATACAACTGCAACCAATCAGTGAGCCCTTTAGTATCCGGGAAGATTTTGTTACCCTCATTAAAATCAAATTGGTCACAGTTCCATAAGAAGTTCGGAAATAAAATTCTGCCTCGGTACCCTCGCTTATAGGCCCTTTTATACACAGATACGCACACACAAAATGCACATTTTTCTTAATAAATAATTTAAAAATTAAACCTACATTTATTTAGAATTTATATGTATTCATTTACATATACATGGTGTTTTCTCAACACGATATTTAAAAATTATACTACAGTTATTTATTAGTTTAATTATTATTTATTATTATTACGCTTGCTGGGCAGTTTGAATACAAAATGAGAAAATTATAAAACGTAGATGCTGGAAGTATTTTTTCTAAATGGACACCGTCACATCTAAACATCGCATTAAAAAAGTGCCCCTGTATATGATAAATGTTAACATATATTCAAAGAAGTCGCAATAAGAAAGTGTGCATGCGAAAAAATAACAGAAGTGAGATTTTTGGCATATAAAATATTTATAGAAGAGTGATTAATATGGATCACTTTCTCGCATCATTACAAGCAAAGCTATTTATCGAATAGTTTCATCTATTATTAATAATAATAATGAAAATCTACATGAACATATCCATCAAGATTATTACTATCTAAATGCAAAAGATATAAAGAAAGTTTAAGGCGGCGACATTGTCGTTTTATAAAAATATAAATTAATTGCTCAAATTCTACTAACACATTGCCAGACGAACTAAAACCAAATCCCTTTTAAAAATTCATTGTGCATCTACTATCGATAAATAGAGGATAGGTATTCGAATTCGTACGTTATGAAAAAGGTTCAACATCGTCATCTGCATTTTCTCTTAAAAACTTTCATGCTCACTGAGTAATTTGTTATATCGATAATTAATAATAAAAATAGTTGAAAATTTCATTCTCGAATCCACCAAGCACTTCACAGATTAAACCTTATGATCTTTCAATTTCAAAGTCGCAGAATAGAAACAAAGCACCATGCCACTTCCATAATAAAAAAAAATTAAATATGACGCCGACCGAATATTACAATTAGTTAATTTGTCGTAAGTAAAATTACTAATTTAATGAACCAATTGGAACTTTCGTTACGAAGCATCACATTTGAATGGTGATATTAGGATTAACATTTTTGTTTCAATTTACAATAACGCCAATTTTGGGCCTCCATTATCCTTCTTGTTCCCTTTCAATTTGCCTTCTAATTATAAATTCTTCCTAATGTTTAACACTAGATTAGTTTGAACAATAAAACTTGCTCATTAAAAACAAATGTAACAATGTGTTATAAGACTTTTAGAAAATAATCTAAAAGAAACAACGCGGTATCTGTTACAAGCACAATCTAAAAGCGACTATAGTTATTTTACAATTTATTATATTTATTATTAATAAAGTTTTTTTTTAAGAAAAATTGTAAGTCTTGTACATCAGTTTTGATTCGTCTGGCACGAAGCATAAAACGCAGAAATACATCGAGAAAAGAAAGAGAAAAACAAGACAGAAATACAATAGATTAGTAGTAAAACTTAGGCTGTTAATAGAAACCTAATTAATAAAGTAGTTAATGGATCTAACATGAATGGATGATGATCGACTCGACATGAGAAAAAATGGAACACTGTTATAAAAACAGTTGAGGCAGTAGTTGTAATCAACTGTTTGATTCTCCATCTTGCGTTTCTTAGGATGCATCAAGCTAAGTTCGTTAACACCATTTATCACTATTGTTTGGTTCCAGTGGAGAACAACGATCACGAATAGATAAATTTAGATTGTACTATTTAATTGGTTTTTATTTAAAATATGGCACTCCAAATGTTATCAAACTGAACTTTTAGTTCATGACTAGCTAACTAGTGCCAATACGTTTAAGTGGAAAGTTGAAAAATCAGTTGAGAATCTTTATAAATAAGAACAAAAATCGACGAGTTTTTATTTTTTGGGAAATCAAGCTTCTTATGTAAGAAATAAATATGCAGGGCAGATCACTGCTTATTTTACTAAAATTGGTCTTATGCTTTGTACTTCTGCCAATCCAATGATATTTTTAGTACAGTCAGTGCCTGTATATTCCATGTTGATACCAAATATCGCGTGAAAAATTCTCCCTACTCTGTATCAGACTTACACCTAAGTCACAATAGGAAAGGATACGGAAATACAAAAATAATATCGGTATTTGCTAACATATTTGTAATAAACACAAATGAATTTTCTTCCTTTCTTTCGTACTACTTTTATTTAAAATTGAACTCACATTAAACACTTAAACCTAAAATATACTTAAATACTTGTAATACCAATATTACAGACAATTTACTATTATTGTGTCAATCAAAAGCTTTGGAATAATCACAAAAATGTGTTAACAAATACCTTAGAAACTAAAAGAAAGTATATATAAAGCGCTAATAAAAAATAAAATCTCTCTAAGCTGTTGGTTTATCTATATTTTATACATCAGTGCAAGCAATTGTAATAAATACGAACTAGCGCATGGGGGAAAACCATTTAAAATGATGTTTACCGAATTTATATACAAAGAACTTCGTGGCAGTAATACGTTCTAAAGCAAGAACTGTAGTATGCAACGAAAGTAGAAATGAAGATAACGAAAACTTAACTTTAGGTGATGTCAGTACGATACAGCACTAAATTTTGGCAACACTTCTTAATTCCATATACGTAGGAAGCTGTCCCACGATCCTGTGCCTACCGCCATACCATTCTCTGTCACTCCTAGGCAGCTGACACGGTTGTCATGACCAGCAAGAATACCTAAATTTACAAACAAAATTAATAAAACCCTTCCATTTCAACAAATACTGTTGAAATCCACCGACTCAAATTTGGATAAAATCGGAGGGATATCACGATACTGGTTGGTTCAATAAGTAAATGGGCTGATCAAGAAATAATGTTGCTAACATTTTTTTTTACAACAGCCATCCTTTAAAACGGGCATGGACAAACACTTCTTAGTTCTTGGGTGAAAGTATCATTCCGTCTTTAATTCATCAAATAAAATAAATTATTATTAAATAGTATACCACCAATTCATATACCCACAACTTGAACAACCGGAAATACTTAATAACATTGCTTTTCGGGGATGACCAAGTATTAATCATAAGTAACGAGAACACACTTCAAAAAGCCGCCTTCGAATTAAACAAAATAATACAACCTAATAACATCTATAGAAAAAACAAAAGCAATGGCTTTTGTAGGAAATGAAACAGTCCAAACAAAAATAGTGATCAACGATAACACAATAGAACAAGTCGCGACATTTAATTTCCTAGGATCACAAATGTCATAAAAACAAGAAGAAAATGATATACACCACAAGATAGCAAAATTTAATCACAGTAATGGAACAATATAGAGTACATTAAAAGACAGAGTTAGAAAGGAAACACTAATAAAATTTTACAAAATAATGGCAACCCCTTGCGGAATATATGGAAGCAAAAACTGGACAATCACAAAAACAAATGAACAAAGAATACAGACATCAGAAATGCGGTTTTTGAGAAGAACAGCAAGATACACACCAATAGATGAGAAAAGCAACACGGATATTGGACGCAATTGGAAAGAACATATCGAGAGAATAGACAAACACAGAATACCCAAGATATGGAAATACAAAGCACGAAGATGATGATCAGTAGAGAGACAACTCAAAACATGGCATGACCAAGATTAAGGGTCGTAACAGTGAGCCTAATACATGCAGTAAAAAGATGAAGACGAATTAAATAGATTAAAATCAGTTGCTAGTTTGTAGTTCAATTAATTATAATAATTAAATGAGACAGATTAAAAGAAGTAGAAGCTCGAACTGGAAATTGCACATTTGTACGCTAAACTATTGCCTTCTTTGGGCATGTACAGAACTATCCGTCACAGTCCTTTACATCAAACAACTTTTGATTCTATTATTATTAAAAACGAAAAAAAGTTAATTTCGTGAATTGATTAAACTATTGGTTTTGATGAGAAAAAACACCACATGTTATTGAGAATCCGTCCCACCGAAATCAACAGTGATTTTTTGGCTTTGATGAGTTCAAGCACGGCCATAAATGCACAACCGATAAAAAAATCGATGGTATTGGTCGATTCAAAAATTAAATTGCGTGAGATTGCCGAAGCCATGGCGTATCAACTGGTACAGTGCATTTGATTTTGCATACATGTTTGAATATGAAAAAAGTTCTTACATCGGAGTGTTGTTTGAATCTATTTAAACAGACAAAAACCAAATTTTTGCATTGATTTGTGACGGTTGATGAGACATGGATCTACTACTACCATCAGAATCAAAACAATACATGGTAGTCAGTAGAAGTGCACCGAAACGACCAAAAACGACTGAAAATCTTTTGACCACAAAGCATAATCTTTATCGACAATCTTGGAAAAGAAATACAATTATTATGCAGCATCACTGGACCAATTGAACGAAAAAACAGAGTGGTCACAGAATTGCATGAATTGCGCTTAGATTTATTTCCTCGTACTTGGTACTCCTAAAGAAAGAAATTTGCCACCGAATGAAGAAGATGAATGGGAAATTGAAACGTGTTTGGGAAGCTTTGAGAAATCGTATGGTTTTGAGGATATCGCAAATCCTGAAAACCCTTCGATTTAAGTATATCGAGCTACACGGAGACTTTGTCGAAACATAAAATTGATTATGCTTAAAAACTTGTTGTTCTTGTCTAGACTAACTACATATTGAACCACCCAGTATTAATGAAAACCTCTGTTTATCGAGGATTAATTTTATGGTGCATGGAAGGTAGTTTAATTACCAACTTAAACCTTGGTAAATAAGCGACTAAACTTATTGATAAATGTGTTGCGATATCTTTCGAACTGCTTGATAGCACATTGCATGCTAAAGCATTATAAAAAATATGCATTTACCTGCTCGTTCCGTTTTCATGGAATCCCAAACGTTGCAGTTAAAATCATCATAGCCTGCAAGTAAAAGACGGCCAGATTTGCTAAAGGCGACACTGGTGATACCGCATATGATGTTATCATGGCTATACATGGCTAATTCTTGGTCGGCACGTATATCAAACAGTCGACAAGTTGCATCGTCGCTGCCCGTTGCAAATGCATGACCATTTGGAAAGAACTGAAATATAAACGTGAATTCCTCGTCCAAATATTCTTTCGTAGTAATTTTACTTACAGTTACTGCGTTGATATCAGATTCGTGTCCAGGAAAGTTTGTTTACAACCTCCATCTCTGATATCCCATAATTTTGCAGAAGCATCACAGGCGCCAGATACAAAAGTGCGCATATCGGGAGAAAGTGACAATGACATAACATCACCCGTATGGCCCAAAAATGAACCTACTTGTTGACCCGTTTCTATGTCCCATAGGGCACTGAAAAATTATAAACGTATTAGTCCATTTTTTAGATCTAGTTTACAAAGTTAAAAATAAAGGCGAATATAAAATACTGCCCTATTTACTATTTATCGGTCGAAAATAAATGTTTTAAATTATTTACAGATGACATAATCGTTTGGATAATTGGTTGGAATACTGCCAGCTTTAAATAGCATTCTACTTCTTAATTAGCCCTAATGAATAACGCTAGCAAAAGAAATATGTGTAATCCTTTGTTCGTACAAAGTATAAAAGGTTTTACATTATCATCGGAAGGTTAATACAAAAAATCCTTTTGAAGTCTCTGGCATTGTTTGCAAAATTGGATTAAATAAAAAGTTAAAATCTAATTCTGGAATAAAAACAATCTTTTTAACATATCTATTAAAAACCGAGGCTACTTATAAAATTTCACATTTCTATTTTTGGTAGATTTGTGCTTGCAGAAGCGTAGTCTCATGAAAATGTCTGATCTGCATTGTAAAAAAACTTGCAAACTGAAAAATAAAATAAAGGCACTTTATTTATGTTTTCTTCTTTTATAAAATGTAAAGGATATATTTTCAATTAAAATAAAATAAGTTCTAAATGAAATTATTAAGATACAGTCATTCAATCTTCTAATAAAGTTTCCACAAATTATTGAAAAAAATTACTTCAGATTACTGGCAAAATTATTCCGATATTAACAATTTTTCAATGGTGGAAGTTGTTTTATTTATTAGTTGACGTTTTCACATTAAATGCACATTAGAGAAAACATTTTAATGCTCTGATTATTTTTTAAATAAGTACGCGTTAAATTTGTAATTTGTTCTTATTTACTAGCCTTCTTCTATATTTATAAATATGAATGTTTGTACGTCTGTTCCCTATGGACTTTTAAATCGTCCAACCGCTTTTGATCAAATTTTGAGGCAAAGTTAAAACTAGGCAAAGAGGGTGTTCCTGTGAAATTTGATTGCGATTAAACACATTTTTTTATCAGCTTTTTTGAAACGTTAGACTCAATTTTTTTTTATTAATAAAAAATTACATTACTCTATTCAACAATGTCTTTATTTTATTCGTTAAACTCCTTAACTATTGCGTTTTGACAAAAGTGTGTAAGGCACTTTCGACTTAAAATCGTCAAAAGAATACCCTCTTAAGCTATGGTCATCACGTCACGGGACACCCGGTATGTGAATGTCATACGGATATTTAATTTAAGACAAGAATAGGGAATTCGGTACTTTAGTACAAACATCTAATTGTGCGCCTTCAAATATTTATGAAAAATAATGTAAATTGAAGATGTTTGAATACCATTCAAATTATTTACTTTGATAATAATCAGACAATTTGGAAAATTTTATACAATCCGTTTAAAAGACGAGTAGTACAGTCTAAAGATAGTAATACCACAAAAAGGACTTCCTGTCACCTGGACTAAATAAGTATAACTGACCCCTATCGAAGACGATAGGGGTCGTTATAACGTTATATGATAATGAGAGTTAACGGCAAGGGTTAGTGGTACGAAGAGTGGCCACTGCCCACCCTAGAAAAATCGACAGTATGTATTCGGATTACCGAAATTGAAAACTTGCGGTGGCTGATCAGTTGGCCGCCCACCCCTCCGCCGGAAAACTCTCTAGCTGCGTCAACGGTTAAAAGTATAAATGTTATTTTTAATCAAATAATAAAAGAGAACTTTTTGGTGGCCGTTAGGCATTCAGCTATTGTGCTTTGAGCTTTGCAGCTGATTCGTAGTTATTTTACCAATTAAGACTAGACTGAATCAATAATTGTCGGATGAGTGCAATAGCAAAAACCCTGACTGTTTTTACGAATAATCATATCAATTAATATAACTGCACTTTTGCAAGTTATTTAAGGTATTTCACTCGTGACAAGCGCCGCTAAAAAAGAGGACTGCAATTACTATACAAATTTTAATATATTAAATGGCCGAGTAATTTATTTTCCTCGGAGACTTGTTGATATACCTATAAAAATGTTTATATACAGAACACACTAAACAATCACACTTAAAAAAAAATAAATGTGGCAACGCTTATACCTAAAACTCTATAGGTGTATCGTACATATATAATGCTTTGTGTAATATGTTCTTTTAACCGTCTTACTGCTGTTTGAAAATATTAAAAATATAAATAATTTGAAAATGCCATTGTTCATGACCAATTCCAATATAAAGCATGAAAACACACAGCGTTGCCAACCTATGATATCTATCCTCCCACTGAGCGTGTATTATTTTAATAAAAATTATTTCCTTTTAACCAATCGACAAAAAAACTTTATTCCAAATAAAATGGTAAGAAAAGTTTCCAAGATATACAAGAAACTATCTCTTTTTTATATACATACATAGGTCAGAGGACCTATTGCATGTTAATTATGTACACATTTCTTAATAATATCTGTCACCAGTCAAAAATATTGGAATTTTCAGTATATAATAAATGATACTTAGCTCAATATCGTATTTCAATTTCATCAAATTAGTAAGAAAAATGAATTTACGAGTGAACTACCTTAAAACCATATTACTGAAAAAAAATTGTTACACTTTCCAATCAATTTTCTTTGTCAAATAAGCAATGATCAATGGTTACAAAAAATTGACAGTAATATTACTAGGTACATATCTGATTATGAGATATTCCTAAAATCTCCTTGAAGGTGACATTTAGTTAGACTAATACCCACATTAGCCTTTTTCGAACCTCTCGTATTGTCGATTTTTGAATTGAAATATAATTTAGAATAGAATCAAATAAAGTAGGTTCTTGCAGAAATACAATAAAATACAACTATCCCTCTATTTACAGGGTATTAAATTAAGCAAGCTGATTCATTTTTCTATACTCTTCCATTGGATTTAATACATATCAAAAATTTTACTTTGAACGTATTAATTGCAAAACTATGCGCTATATTGGTTTCATTTGTAGCGATATATGAATTGATCGTATATGTCAGGGGTCTTCAAACTTTCTGAGAGCCACATGGAGTATTCAAATTGCTTAGCAGGCAAGATTAAAAAAAAATTAAATTAAAATTAACATAAATTGGAAGTATCTCGATCCTTATTTATACATAACTAATATTTTACTATATTTAAAATCTATGTTAAGCGCAACTCTATTATCTAGCAATATTAAGATAAAATGCACCTTTTCATAACGAAGTCAATCAAGTTCCCGTTGTCGCAAAGGCTGCCGACCCCTAAATTAGCATGTGTTGATTAAACCTTTCACAGAATTTTGCTAAACATTTCTTCCATAAAAATATCTATTGCTAGCTTCATTCAAGGTGATAATATAAAATTAAATGTATCTGGAATGAGACTAATGTCTCCAATAAGAAGTATTTAAGTCTCAATATCTAACGATATTGGATTACGCAAAATTTATTCCATAGAATAATTCTTTACGTCTCCTTATAAAATTAGTAAAAGACAATAATAATATCAATATTTAATAGTAATTGAAAAAAATTTCGAAAGAATTTGTTTAGATTTCAAAATTGATAAAATTATTAGGGAAATCAATTTCGTTTTTGTGAGAAAGAAATCATCCCGATGATATTTTAATATCAGCAATAAACTCTGGCGGTTACAATTCTAAATTAATTCGGTATATTAGATTTCATTAGAAAAAAAGATATTTAATATAAATATATAGCTAAATCTGCTAAGAGTAATTTAATTATTCCAACATAATGTCATTTATACCTGTTTTTTTTAAATAAAGACCACAATTTTGATTTACTCAAAACGTTTATTATATTTCAGCCTGAAAAATGTCTAGATGAAGCTAAAACGTATTTTCTTTCAAATAAATTAATATTTAGACATTATGATGGGGCATTTTATACAGCCATTATAAGCTGTTCTAGTGACATGATATTGCTTTTCTTTATTAAAAAAAAATTAAAGGAAAAATTAAAATTTAACGTAATCTCATCAACTAAGGATAGCAACTTTATGGCTACTAGTATTCCTTTTAGACATCATTACCTTTTTAAAGAATAAACAATCTGTGCTAAATATATACTGGATTGTATTATAATGCACTTTAAGCTATGCAAAAACAACAAAGACGAAAATAGAGCTGAAAGTAATTCAAAATCAATCAACCTATTTATAATTGTCGGAGTGTATCGAGTCAATTAAACCGATGAATGGGTTACTTTAAAAAGGTTATTAAAATCTAAAAAAAGAACTCACCAACTCATATCTCCGGAACTAGTGACAATTTGGTTATCATCTAAGAAACGACAACAAGAAAGATATCCTGTATGTCCGGGTAGTTCTCGACTAACACGTACGTTTCCTTCTCTTGTTTTTAAACTGTATATAGAACAGATGTTATCTAAACCGCCGCAGGCTACGTAACTGCCTGATGGAGCATAAGCACATGTCATCACCCATGACGATCTTAATGGGATTGCGTGAACCTAAAAAAATCATGGCTTTAATCAATCGTGGTCACGATTTTTGATGAAGTCAATACTTTATTGGTCGTATGACTGTCCCAAACGATTAATTTTCCATCTTGGGAAGCTGATACTAGGTTCCTTGAGTCTGATCCCCAATGCATAGCATATATTTTGGCAAGATGCCCCCTGAGTGTCCGGCGCGTTCGCATCTGTACTCGGCCAATTGGTTCCAGGCTGGCCGTTGCCTGTACGAGTGAAGTATCACATGCTGCCTTACGAGCATCCTGCAAAAAAAAAGTTTCGTTAATTATTAAAGTTCACTTGCAAATATAGCAAAATTCTAAACTTCATGTTAGTTTCCCTTAAAAAAATTTAATCTTGGCGTCTCTCCTTTATACACCTATTCCCCGATTTACACGGTAGATAGGTTTCGGAGAAAACCGTGTAAATCGAAAACAAAGCATAAATTGGTCAGTTTATTTTAGATTTTAATTTATTTATTTACCTAAAATATTTGAAAACTTTTTTAATGCATCCATTTAGTAAAAAAAATACATCTACAATCTATGATATAAAACTAGGTACATATGTATATCTAATTCATACGAATGTATATGGGGCATTTTAAAAATTCTAAAAAATAGTGTATATTGTAATCAAAATTTTGAGCCCGGTCTGATCATGCCATTCTCATCCGATCTATTTTTTTTTTGTTAATTTTCAAAAATTCATCTTTTAAGAAATTTAAATAAAAATTCGAAAAAAAATCATGGATGAGTTTATAAACATGTAAACAAAATTATCTAAATAAAAAATTAAGAGGTCCACCATCTCGGTGATTTGGCACGAAATGTCCCCTATGCATTATCTACTGTTATTTTACATTAAAATAAATGAATAAATTATGCACATTTTATTTCTTTCGATTTACAGTTTTCTTAGAAACATATTGTCAATGTAAAGCAGGGTTTAGGAGTATTTTAAATAAATTATTTTTTGTGTGTTTATAAAATTAGAAAGAATTCCCTTTTTTGGGTTATAATATCAATGTCATCCAACAAATTGTCTTAAAAAATAACTAAAAATACACATCTTGTCTAGCAAAAATTTAACTATACATATTTTAAATAGTTTTCGTTCTGAAAAATTATTTATTGTATAAAAGTGAAATGGTCTAAAACAAGTAGGTTATAAATTGGGAGATAGATGTGTTTTATAAAATTTTTAAATAGAAAAAATGTATTAAGACAAAGAATAACATTTTTGGCAAACTTCTTACGCCCCCTTTCCACAAGTCAGCGACTCCCCAGAGGGACGCGCCCCCAGATTGGAAATCACTGATATATAGAAAGAGAATGAAAGATAAACTCAAATAATTGCAATTTCAGATAAATCATTTGCTGTGTAATTGACTTCATCAATTTCGTATAAGATTAACTGATGGACCAAGTATATTGGATATGCTATGGACTTAAGTTCAACGTTTCTTAAACATTAATAGTAAGTAGGTATCCATTGTAATTTGATGTACTACGTTGGATTTATTATCTGTTAAAGGACTTACAATAAACCAAATGTGGAAATAAATTCTCGTTAAAAATTTACTAGTAATATATTACATATTGTTTTGCTCAAAATCTCTACAATTCCAAAGTTTAATGAATAACATTTTAAATATAAATTTTGTTTAACGTATTTATTGAATTTGTTTAAATTACTTTTTGGATTTAAAAAGAAAATATTACTGTATTAAAAAAACGACATGTGTACATTTTTTCGAGATTAAATTGTACACTAGGCGCAGAGTTGAAATATTTAATTAAAATTATTTAGAACGTAAATTGATTATTGTGAATCACGCTTAAAACCGAGTGTGCAAATCCTCGTATTTATTAAATTTGTTTAAATTACTTTTTGGATTTAAAAAGAAAATACTACTGTATTAATAAAACGGCATATGTGTAGGTACATTTTTTCGAGATTAAATTATACACTCGGCACAGCGTTGAAATTTTTAATTAAAATTATTTAGAAAGTAAATTGATTATTGTGAATCACGCTTAAAACCGAGTGTGCACATTCGAGCTCAAAGTGGCACATTCCGATCTCGGGAAAATGAAGCGCGCCGCTCCGCGTCGCGCTTCATTTGCCTCCCTCGCTCGGAAATGTGCCACTTTTCGCTCGAATGCGCACATCCTCGTATTTATTAGATTTATCTACTCTATCCTTAACTCTTTCAAATCAAAAAATTCAATTTAGTATGGTAAATATCGATTTTATGTTGAAAAAATATATTTACCATAACAATGAGTGGAAGGGAGCAAAAGGTAAGACAATCTCGTCAGTGCGAATGAGAGGGGAATAGGTGTACGGTGTAAAGGCACCAGGATGAGATTTCTTTTGAGAGAGGCGCAGTAACGTACAGTTTCACAAACACTGCATTAATCAAAACAAAACAAAAAATTAAACGTACAGAAATATTTAAATATCAACCGAAACGATTAATCATCGGATCATTTCCCCTTTTTTCCATTTATCAAGCCCAAACTTTTCAATTTTTGAAGTTTCGAACAGGGCATTAAAACGCGCCGCCTTTTAATGTAGTTCCTGAAGTAGTTCGATGACCGTTTAGGTTTTTTTTTTCGCTTCATGTGCCTCTGTCACTCGGAAATGTGGCACTTTTCGCTCGAATACGCACATCCTAGCATTTATTGAATTTATTTATATTAATTTTTCAACGTGGTCTAATTTAATTTAGTTACGCCAAAGAAGTATAACTTCTGAGGCGCCCACATAAGTACACCCATCGGTTTTTTTTAGTTTAAAATAAAACTCAATGTTTTTATACAAAGAATGGATTTTAATCAATTATTTGTGCATTGACCTTTTGCCATCTTTCTTATAATTTCATGATTTCATGTTCGTAAAACTTCTGGTTCTTATTAGCAAAAATTTAAACCAAGCGCGATTTCAGGTCATCATCATGAGTAAAATTTTACCATTTACAGTTTTATAAAGATCGAAATAAATGGTAATCTGATGGTGGAAAGTCAGGGCTATAAGGCGGATGTGTCATCAGTTCTCAACCAAGCTCCAATCATTTTTGACAAGTTACTAAAGATGTGTGAGGTCAAGGGTTATCATGGTGGTGCATAAAACTCAAAATGCACAACAACTTTGTAATACCACCAAACTAAAAACATGATAATTTTTGATGCAATTCAGCTTTTGACGTGGCTTTGACCATGATCGTTTTCGATTAATGTTATTGTAGAAAACCCATTTTTCATCAACAGTGAAGATTCGTTTTAAAAAGAATTGTTTTCGATCGATTTGCGAAAATCGAAATTACTTTCTTGCCCACCTAACAGTTAACCTCATGTTGATTCGAAGCTCTATAGCAATTTGTAAAAGCAACATGTCAGTGATTTAACGATAGCCCACTACTTCAATTCTCATCAAGCACATTTATCATGTCCTCGTTAAACGCACTGCATCTTACCATTCCGTTACTCGTAGCATTTTTCAAGTAGACTTCGCAAAGTTGCTATTCTGCCTGTGGAATATTTCCTCTATACAGAAACCCAATCACACATCGTATCCCACAACCAGATTTTCCATAATTGTGTTAGTTTTGAAATTGTCTGACCTATTAATGGACAATGATAAACGTATTGGCTCGATGCAGTTTGATAAAATTATGGGGCGACCGAAAGTAATTTTTTGAACGAGCCTCGTATTCTATTAATAAGTGAAAAAAATGGCTATTTTATAGAAATATAATAACACACCTTGGTCAACAGCTACTTATTTTTACGATATTTCAATGATAAGTCTGAGTCCTTGCTCTGTTTATTTTAAATATTTAATTCTTAAGCGTCCTACAACATTAATATTTGAATAACAGTTTCGTATTATTAGATTTATAACCTAAATTTAGCCTTTTGAATATTTCAGTTGTGATATGCCGATAATTCTATCAGTAAGTGGTTTGTATAGAGCTCACTTTTTTGTGTTCTACATCCGTGTTTCCCAAAGTGGGGTACGCGAAGGGTTTCCAAGGGGTATGCGAAGAGCATTAAAACGTCTGTCCTTAAATGTTTTTGTCATTTTTTCTTATACAATTTTTTTGCGAAAAACTACGAAACAAATAAACCTTTGGGCATCATTAGCAAAATGAATTAAATTTTTCCGTTTACTATTTGTACCGTTAAATTCTACACCCTTTTTTGCACCAGAAACATATTCTCTGATACGCAGTTGAAATTTGTGTTTATTAACCCTCCGAAGACAAGTTGGATTTTTGTTTCATGTATCACACGGTGGGGTGCTGGTACACCCCATCCACGGTTTTTCTACTGAAACTGATACATGAAAGGGTCTATCACAGTGTTTCCCAACCTTTTTTTAACATGCTCCATCTAAGTCGTTCTAAAATTTTGATACTCCCCTATGTATTTTTTTATATTTAAAAATTGAATTATTCCATAAATGAAGCCTAATTACAACTTGTTCAAGACACAAGATTTAGCAAGAAATCAGTAAATTATTAAGAAAAAAACCAAAAGTAAATTTTCACAACATATAAATACGTAGAATACTAAAAAATCAAGTACGTTTTCAAATTGTCCCCTTGAATAATGACGTCTCCCCCATAAACACTTAAATTGCTCCCATGTGGGGGCGTGGGAACCACGTTGGGAAACACTGGTCCATCACCTCCGACAACTCCTCGCACAAGCGAAGAACAACTTCAGAAGCAGGTATTCGAAGTCATCCCAGAATTAGCGGATGCACAATTTAGAAGCCGTGGGGTGTACGGACACCCCACCTTGGCTCCGAAGGGTTAAATGTCAAACAAACGCGCTGCTGTTTTGGAATAATTTTCTCAAAGAAAGCGTCACAACGAAATGGTGTGATTGCTCATCAAACCGCATTTAATGAGATTCAGCGGTCTAATGAGCTTGTTCGTTAAGGTAACTATCTGAGGAAAAAAGTGCACCATCAACAAGTTCAGGAACCCCAACATACCCAAAAAGTGGAATGATCGATATTTGAAGCCCTCCATGCGAAAAATCGCTGATAAAATTGGTATCAATCGAAAATTGATAAGTTAAGTTGGAAGAAGAAACCTCAAAGCAAAAGTCTACAAGCTCCAAAAACACTGACGTAAAACAACTCCAAAGATGTCCTCGACTACGGTATCGGGCTGCTCGTATGCGTTGTGAAAAAATATTTTTCATAAATACGAAATCATTGGAAGTGAAACAAAACATTATTGTCAAAATCGAAATATTTGATTTACAGAAGGTTCCGATACATCTTCCTTCGTCGAAGTCCTACAAAGCCCTCAACACATCGTGATTTTTGAAGAAAGTGGGAAGACATGTCTTGTATTGATCAATTAAGGCAGGGGGTGCCAAACTCGCAACCCCCAGTCCGCATACGGGCCTCAAGATCTTTTTTTGTGACCCGCGATATTCTGAAATAAAATGGAAAACGAAAAAAATAACACCTAGTGGAGATTTGGGGAAATTATTACCCTCAATTCGTTTAATTACAAAATATGTTCCTGAGCCCCCACTTAAAAATACAAATTTTTTAAAATTTGTAAATGTGATGTTGCATTAAATGGCCACTGTTTTAATTGAGTTTGACACCCGATTTAGGAGATTTAAATCTACTAGATACGAGGGTAGTATAAAATGTTTTGTCTCAATATGAAAATAATGTTGCACTGTATTCTCATACACGGTTTTCTATCGAGGCCGGATTAGCCACCGTCCAAGGGCCTCTTGTCGCAATTGCTACTAGCACAGCGATAGTGTAATTCAGCACTGCGTGTATGGCAACTATACCGTGTTTGGTTTGTCTTCAGTCACGAAGGTTTTAACTACACGTAGTTGTTTCGCAGCTCATTGAAAAGGGATCGACGAAACAAAATAAATTCTTATTCTGCTGTAAGGCAAGTGTGAAAACATCCATGTTTGTTTGTTTTTCTATTATCGTACACGACTAGGATCACCGGATGTGCTAGAAAAGAAAACCGAACATGGGTAGGGCACTGCCCGAAGTGGCAGGGTGCAAATAATAAACAATAGAAAAAAGTTTAGGTAATTCTCAGTTGAAGAATTAGTTCATTCTTTAAACAAAATAGGTCACATAATAAATAACCTTTAAATTTTGGAGTCTTTAGGACCGATTAAAACATAAATAAAAGTTGTCTTTCAATCTGACTAGAAATAGTCTTTTTGCTATAGTCTACTTTTAGAAAATTTTAGAAAGTACCGGACGCTCCATAATCCAGTTTTTTTTAATTCTTCGCGCGAATAAGACGGTAAAAAATCGATCTGTCCAGTTGTATACCACACACCTAGTAACCCTATACATATACGACTCCGGTAACGTGCCGTGGCAGTCTCCGAAATTCGGTAGCCGTGTATGACGTCGATTTAAATTGTGGTGTAAAAGCTTACATTTAAAAGAATACTTTACTACTAAAAACGGTATGGTTGCCATACATGGAGTGTCCAATTGTACCATCGTGGGGCCTGCAGCAATTGCGAACTGCGGGCCCTTGGAGGGCGACTAATCCGGTGCTGCGTACACGGCCACGATATAAACCATGTGTGAAACCAGACTTATTTGTCAAAATCTTTCTAGTACAACAATTGTACATGATATCTGAAAAATTTGGGCCATATTGGGCGCTCAGCTAAAAAAAATTATTCCGATCAAAACTGAGGAAAATACTCTTACATCAAGACAATGAACCTCCTTACACAACGGTTCCTATAGCCAAAGTTGCAGTTTGAATTGATTAAACATCTAGCCCCCAGTGATTATTTCCTATTTTCTATGCTCAACGTTTGGATCGGAGGACAGATCGTCATTAACAATGGGATAATCGCAAATTTTGCAGAACCAAGCGCCAACTAATTGGATGGGTTAAAGAGGTTGGAGCAAAAAATGTATCGCCATGAACTATGTTCAAAATTAAGACTGAATTTCTATGTTAGGCTTATAACATTTCAAACTGCCCTCGTATTTTAAAGACCATGGGTTTTGTCATAATTTGCGAATCTTGGCTCGATATGAACCCGATGGATTGTAATCCTGTAACGGTATAGCGTATGGTCTATTTTTGGCACCAGAGTCTGTGCCTAAGTCTCATAAAGATTTGTAAACGCTGAAACAATATTTATCTTGAGAATGAAAGCGAAATTCGGGGAAGATGCTACGGCCCATCGTCGACCATTTCAAGAAACGTTTGGCACCATGTATCGACGCAGAAGTCAGTCACTTCAAAACCTCTTAATTGTGTTGTTAGTTTTTGGATCTTCTTCTCATCGTGTCTTATCCTCTAAGGACGTTGGCGATCACATCGGCCCATTTTTTTTGTTTATAATTGCTCTGAATAATCCAACCAATGACATTCCAGACTACTGCCTTAAGATTCTTCAGCCATGATGTGCGGCGCCATCCTGCTACTCTTTCACCTTCCACTTTTCCTTGAATAGTAAGTTGCAGTATTTGATATTGTTGATTCTTCATGTGTCCAAAATAGTTCAATTTTGACAGTGTTTGATATGTCCCGTTCTTCTTTCATTCGTCTTAAGACTTCATTATTTGTGATATATTGCATCCATGATATTCGACACATTCTTCGATAGCACCACATTTCAAAATTTTCTCGCTTTTTTGTGTATTTTCTGTTAGGGTCCATGCTTCAGTGCCGTATAAAAAAACAGTAAATACATAGGATCTGAGGACACGAGTTCTTAAACCTATATTTATTTTAGTGTTGCATAATATATTTCTCTTGTTGTTGAAAGATTTCCGTGCTATTTCAATTCTTATTTTGACTTCTTGTGAGTGGTCCCATTTGTCGTTTAGTGTGCATCCAAAGTATTTAAATGTTGGTATTCTTTCTAGAGGGGTTACCGCGACTAGAATATTTCCGTTTTTGGATAAATAAAGTCCAATTCGGGGATTCGAATCGTCATCTTCATCATTGCGGTTCAATTAAAGCAATATATATGCATTTTATCCCGGTTTTCATTCCGCCAAATATACCGGTTTTTTCGCTACAGTTTCGGTTGGAACCCTACTAAATAGTCTTAAAGATTAGTTGCGATTGTGTTACAAGACCGTGTAAATCCCAAATGAAGAAACAACTGAATTGCAGACTAAAACTTGTGGAATATTCTGAGTAAGCATTAATTTCATGCGCATATTTCAAAATGTACCAGATATAATAAAACAAAATATTTTTGTGGTTCAGTACCAGTTTTCGAACCAGCAAAAATAACATTTTTTTGCAGTTTTCGGTTCGAAGCCCTTGTAAAATATCAGGTTAATGTATGTCGAAATTATTTATTGTCTCCCTGTATATTACAGTAGAACCTCGATAAGTCGAAATAATCAGTATTTACCTAGAAGATATTTCAGTACATATTTTCCCTTTCTAACCCGAAAAATATACATTGGACTTCTGTATCTCGAACATACCAATGTTTGATTGTACTGTCTCTACAACTCAAAAAAAATTTCTAAGAAAAGACTACCCATTTTATGACTGACGTCAACACGTGTTTACCAGGGGTCCCTTTTTTTCATTTTAGGTATTTATTGTTATTGTCGTGCCTTTTGTTTGAGCTCTACCAAAGTAAGTCTTAAATTGTAAGTCGAATCCTCTATAACTCGAATTTGTTCGTTTCTCTCTTGAGGTTCGACTTATCGAGGTTCTACTGTACTACCATCAGCATAAAGTCGTCTAATTATAATAGCAACTTCCTTTGAACTTCAAATATTCAATTTGAAAATCTTGTCGTAAAAACTTTTCCGACGCAAAAATTTGTTAACAAAGCCGCCCCCAAAAGTATTTAAATTTCGTTTAACCATTTTGAACTCTTGTTAAGCCTTTCGGATATTGATTTTCTGTTACGTCCAAAGAACTTGTTAGTGCTCGTCGAAGCAATTTACATCACGCCGTAAATATTCTAGATAAGTAGATTTAAGAAAAGAAAATTAAAAATACAATAAAAAAAATTCTATTACTGGATTGTGGCGTAAGGCACGCACACGCACATGCACGCATGTGCAATGTTCCTATGGCGTCTGGAAAGCAACAAGCGGCACGAACTATTCATGCTATTGATCGTCGAGAACCGCCACATCGGAAAAGCTGGAGACAACACGCAAGATTGCAGGGACAAGCCCCACATTTATGACAGTGCAGCACTCCTACTAATCCACTTACTGAAATAATAACGTTCGTCGCCCTTTTTTGGGGTATTTGAATTGTAGGACCTTGAACTTATATTACATACATTAATTTTATATTTCTGCTTTTTCTTCCCCTTTTTTTTTTTTTGATAGGTGCTTCGAGGAGGCAATAGTCGACGTTCGACGCCGGAATTTCTTCCAACAAGGACTCCCAAGTTATCAAGACACAATGATGTTGCCTTCTCTTTTTCAACATTTAAAATTATAACAAAGTGATCAGATAGGGGACGAACCCTAAACATGATAACAGTAAAGGCGTGACATCCTGTTATATGTAAATTAGTAGTCGGGTTTGCAATCGCATTACTAATGCGTTTTCCTGCAAAAAGATACGGACTAACCACAATTAAAGAAATTGGTTTTAAGACTAATACGTAATTTAGTGAGGAAATAATTAATTAAATAAGTAGGTATACTTACTCTAATGGCGTTTTTTAGAGTCTCTGCTTCTTGTCTTAGAGAATCCAATTCGTTCATACTGTCCTCCTCTAGCTATCGCCAATCACCTGTAGAAAAAAAATTGCTTGAAAAAAATATTCCAGAAAAATCGAATAATTTCAGAAAACTTAAAAAACTATCAATCTCTTACTTTTGCAGAACTAAAAAATACAAAAAAAGGCAATTTGCTTATTCAATTTTATGCCATTGTAATTTCATATGTAATTAGTCCTTTGACTTAAATTTAGACATTATTTCTTCGAGCGTACATTAATCCCATTAGTTTCTAAAATTAAAAAAAATTAATACAATATGTTCCATAAAGCGACCGCAAGATAATTGAATTTTCTATATAAAAATATGTTTATTATAAATTTAAAAAAAAAAGAACGGAAGTCTGTATAATTTTTTTTGCTACAATTTAAATCTTAAACTCGTTGTTTATGTTAACGCATCCCATTAATCAATCTTTTAACTTTAAAATAGAATGTTAAAAAAAATCGTATTTCTTTCTTTGCTACGCTAATATGCCCAAAATTTTGCGATAGGGCTCTAAAATCGTGAACCGAGAAATGGTCAAAGTAAATCAAAAATTTGTCAATGTTCCCCTCGAATTAAAAATTGTAAAATGAGTATTCGAGCACTGCAATAATAGGAATGAAGCTTAACTATGTGCAGAAATTAATTAAACAATTAATAAAAGACTGAAAACTATTAATTGGAGTTAACATTTTGATTTTTCATCAATAATTTAAAAATAGAAAATTATTGGACACACCTACATTTACAACTGTGTTAGCAACAATTTATGGTAGGTCAGGTTATTTAACAATTCACTGTTAAATTATTTAATAAGCCAAATTGCGTCTATTAGAGCTGGTAGAATGTCGAGAAATGCCTAATAAGTCGACTTTTTATAGGAAATAAAAATAAATTAATGGCCGCCATGACAGTCCATACACCTGCTTTTAAACGTTCGTTTAGTTCCATCAACGGTTTTTGCAAAGCTTGCAATTACGAGAAAGGCATGCGATTAGTATGCAAGAAATTGATTGTAATAAATAAGAGATCAAATACCTTCTCTAAAAGAATAACAATCTCCTATCCGCGCCAGGCTACTATCTAGTAATTCCGCTTGCTAAATCACGAATACATTCGTTTGCATCCATACAAATTCACTTTTGCACACTTTAAGAACATGTGAAAAGTTTAGAAAATGGTCCTATACACAAAAATCACCACTCCCGCACCTTGTTCGTACCAAAAATTGTTTTTTTTCCTGACTTTACAACCCGCAATCTTACTGGGTGCGGTGCGCGAGATCGCCGGTGTCCTTGCGATAACGATTGTAGGCCCCGTTTCTATGACGTCAGAACGGCCATCTTAATAAGTGCCCTCTGCTTAAAATCTCTCTAACTATTTGGGAATTGTTCAACAACTTCTTTTGGCACCTACATAACTGTATTTTTAAAAATTACACATTTATTTAAAAAAATTTATAAATATCTAATAGAGAATAGACATTTGATTTTTTTTCAAAATCACTTATACGTTCCACCACAAAACTATCCAAATATTTGCTAAATTTATAGTTTATAATAATGTGTAGGCATACAATTCAAAAATACATAATAAAGATTTATTCCAAAAATTCCAAATAAGCAACAATACATAGTTCTAATGGTAGTTCTTTTTTATATATAAGCAACCTCTTCTGTATAAATTGTTTTTTTTTTCAAATTGGTTCATATAAGTTGACTTATAGATTAAACGACATATTTTTATTTTGTGACGCTTCAATTGATAATGATTTTACAAATTTTTGATAAGTAAAATTTTTAATTTGTATAAAGGGTGTTTGATAAATAGTCACCTCACACCAATCTAAACATTAAAATATACAAATGTAGTGGTTTTAAAACGGTTTTAACATAAAATTAATTTTTGCAGTTTTTTACAACATTTTTTATTAATTTCCTCTAACCATTTCTTAACTTTTTTGCATTAAATCAAAAACACCCTTGTTAATACTATTTTATCTATCAATTTAAGACAAAGCTCTAATGTGCTTTTTAAAATTACATGACAAATTTAGAAATGTTCAGCTGGTTTTATAGTTGAGTATATGTAGTTGTAAACTAAAAATCACTGTAATTTTAACGCATTGAACGCTGCCTTAGTTAAGTCGCAAACCGATCAATTGAGATACAGATATCATGTCAACAAGGTAGTCGGACATTTTGTACATGCGTTTCATGTGCGTATACAGAAAGTGAAGTGATTAATATGGGTTCAAATAAGAGTGATGTACTTCAACCTGTAGTAAAAAACAATATAAAACCTTACGGAAAAATTGTTTTGACATTAAAAAACCAATTACTGCCGGAGGAAAAGTTAGAATCGACACCATCCCAATCGGATGGCTTGGACATTGATACTGAAACAGATCTGAGAATTTATGGCTGTGAGCTTATTCAGACCGCTGGAATTTTATTGAAATTACCACAGGTAACCTATTTGTTTTTACTTGTTTAATGTACTTAGTTGGAGATTTAGGTAATAATATGTTTGGCCACTATTTGCAGGTAGCAATGGCTACAGGTCAGGTTTTGCTGCAGCGTTTCTATTATTCGAAAAGTCTAGTTCGCCATCCTGTTGAACAAACAGCGATGGCTTGCGTTTGTCTAGCGTCTAAAATTGAAGAAGCACCAAGACGAGTTAGAGACGTTATTAATGTCTTTAACCATATACGACAAGTTACGTCTAACAAGTAAGTTAGCTTCCATTTTATTCTTAATTATAATCTTGTTTGTTTCTAACAGTAATTTCTATTACTATTAAATATGTGGCTCTCGAATATGAAGCATAACTTTTAGCTTTTTTATGTAAATTTCAAATCACGTAAACACGTGCTTTGAAAATTTGGCATTTTGATACAGGTCTGCAGACAGGGTTTTTTTAGATGTCATTCTCTTACCATTGAATTTTATAGGTAATTTATTACTAGTTTTAACTATATGTTTTAATTTCTTATATTCATATATTAGATAAATACGAGGCATTAGAGTGCTTAAAATTTGTTGGACTAAAGAATTGTTTGATGTTACATAATTATTTTTTAGAACTGCAAACTATGAGAGAATAAATGAGAAATAAATAATTGAACATTTGCTTACAATCGATTAAGGAAATTTTGAAAACTGTTTTGTATTCAAATGTATACCATTTAAAAGGCTCAATTTAAGTTCATTAAATTCTTATTTATACTTCGCATAACGAAATGGATACAAAAGTAAAATGATACGTTTTATTGAAAACTAATATTTATTTTTTATCTCTTACGGTTGTTTTAAACTCATTGAATAACGTTCAGTTTATTTTGTCAATAACTGAAAGTACAACAAAAGAGATGTTATTAATTTAATTTTTTTTTATAGCCAAGTGACAATATTTTAGTTCAAACCATATTCTTGATTTAGTTTTATAAAATTAGATTTAAATTTAAATTTATATACAGCCTGTCGGACAAATAATTACTGGAACTTAACCCACTTTATAAATGAACCTAAACTGAACAAAAACATATCGTAAGGCATGTGGTCTTATGTGTGATATTTTTGAGTTATGGATCGTAAACTTCAATTTAAAAATGTTCTATAAATACCTATCTTATTTAAATATTTCGATTTTATTTTTATCAAAAAAACCATAGAAATCGCATATCAAAATGCATTGAAATAGGCAAAATAGACTTAGAAACAATCCCTCAACTTTGAGACGTGAAATAAAGTTTCTTATCTTAATTATTTCACGGGTAACATCAGATTTTTGTAATAACAAAGTTTTGCACATTTATTCTGAAAAATAAATGTGCAATAAACAATCTTAATCCACGTTTATTGTGAGACATAATATTCAAACAATAAAATAAATTAGCAATGAAGCACGCACTAAATGACCTCGATCTCTTTTATGAGCATATGAAGACGACGCTCTGTTACCATTTACTGGAAAATTAAAGTACATTTTTCTCGAAATTCTTTAGATTTGGGTCATATTGGATATAAACTTTTATTGTTTAAATTGGAGTCAGGTATCACCCGGTTAAGTCTCAGTACCTATTCGTCTGACACCCTGTATTTCATAAAGATCTTCAATATAAGTGTATCGTCAATCAAATACAATTAGCATGCCTTAAACAATAATTGCAATACGAGCCTTGATATATTTGCAATACGGTATTTATGTTCTTATACAGAGCTACAGAATATGTAAGTCAGAATTTGTTTTGATTTTTAAATTATTTCAACTTTAACTGAATTGGATAGTAATAGTTTATTGTTAATTATTTGATTTGAGTTTCAATTATTTGTATTTCGAAATATGTAAGTTTTGGTTTAGATTTTAAGTTTTTCATTTACGATAAATTAGTATAAGCTAATCATTATCCAAATTTTTTAAAACTAAATCAAGAAAGCTCAGTCTTTGACGAAATTAATTACAATATCTATTAACTTTGTTTATGAAAACACAAAAAAGAATATTTTGATCTGTTTTTATATTTCTTTTTTAATTTCCGAAAAAGTACTCCTGAAGACTGAGCTAAAATTTGTTGTAACGTTAAGTTGGAGTTAAACAAGTGCAGTAGGTGCTAAATATTACTGTAAGAGGAAACTCAAATATTGTTGTTAATTTACAGAGGCTCCATGGGCATCACAGGGCCTCTGTCCCACTTTCTTAACTGGAGACATATGGTGGATGCCCTGCCACTGAGCTGAGTCTAAACTATCTCACGTCTAGACTTTAGCTACTCACAGGTATTCATAATGCATGGCTGTGAGATTTTGTGGAAACAAGAGCATATTAAGGTTTGTAATAGGCTTTTATCATTTTCAGTTTATAGGAAAGTGGTTGTAAGTTTGAATTTTAGTTAAAACTGGATTTATTTTGTTGTTAAGCTAAAATATTTAGGTATTATTTTAATTGCCATATAACGCTTAAATCGCGACTCTTAGATATGATTAGTATGTTAAACAAACAGTTTAAATAACATGAATAGAGATAGACTTGTGTGGAATAGTAATGTGTATTTACAGTTTCTGTTTTTACTGCGATCATGTTAATAAGTAACTCAAATCAGTTGAATATGGTAATTTGCACATAATTTTTAATATTGCGCGTTTTTTAAATTAGAGTCTTTTTTGCGTCATTTAACTGGGGTTTTTATTGATATCACCATCTTTTTTTATTTAGAGTAGATATTTTAAATTATTTTGATAATTTTTTTGGTCGAATTAATGCATCTATTTTTATGTGAAAGACAATACGTTCAGAGACCATTTTAGTAGAAACACGAATTATTTATCAACTTTTATATAGGACATAATTTTTTTTTTATTATTTATAATGATAAATTTTGAAATAATATTCAAGTAGAATATCGGTACTTATTAGCTTATGGCTTTGTAATATTAATTTGTGTAGTAGTACTTGTAAGTGTTGTTTAAACAGCGCATATATTACCATTTTCACATAAAACCATCAGAATTTTGTCTTGGCTATTGTATAAATTTAGAATCAATACCAAAATACAACATAAAATATGCAAAAGAACAAATTGCCCGATTAGTTTAGTGTAGTAACATTGTTTTTATTATTGTTTCAGACAATATTGTTTAAAAGCAGGGGTTCCCAAAGTGCGGGCCAGATACGGTCCGCAAGCTATTACAATTTGGCCCTCGAACTTGATTCAAGCTCTTGAAATATCATCGATAATTTTTTTAATATAAAACCATTAAAATATGTATGATCTGCGTTAAAAGTTGTGCGACCAAAATGTAGAGGTACAGCCCTGTGTGTTCTCTTTACTGACATTTTTGTTCTTCAATAATTATTTAAAAAAAATTATGGTCCTCTAATCAAAAGGTCTGGGAACTTCTGGTTTAAAGGAAAACCGTTATAGTAGAGTTGTTGCGATAAATATAGATAATTCAAGTAGATTTCTGAAAATATAATTATACTGTTTGGTAATATTTTGTCTTTATTATTTTTTTCTTTTCTATTGAAATAATTAGAAGTATTTAGTGAAAAGATATACCTACTTATGTATCTATAAAAAAAAATATCGAAATATATTTTAGTATTACAATTAATTTGAGAGAAACAGTACCCTATTTCTGTGCTACATTTTTTATATAGAATTTTGCTAATTGAATGCAATACTTGTTAGTAGTAAAAAACACATGGATTGGCTTATGTTTTATAAACTTAGTAGTTCTTTTAATTAAAAAAAATTTTTTCAAGTAGATATATTAAACATCTTCGATTATTTCTCTTTTGAATCTCAAGCAAAATGAATCGAAATGCTTTGATATCCGTAAAAAAATTAATCTACTTCACATTTGTAAAGGAATTTGAATATTCAGGAAAACATACTTCAAATTTAAATGGGCGGGAAGACAATGTATACTTATTTAATTGTTACTGATTGAGTATTAATAGCAAGAAGAAATTGTATCATGTAGCAAATCAATCGCACGGAATTATTAATCGTTTCTACTGCCTGAAATTTTATATTTATCTAAATTTATGGGAATTGATGTTAGAACGAGAAAAAAAATTGTTTTTCTTAGTTCTCAATTTAGAAATGTCGAGAAGAAAATGTTTTCGTTACATAAAAACCGTTCTTTGTGCTTTTCTCTTTTTTATAACATTAGTTGTTGCTTGGTCAATTTTCACATTTTAAGTTATCATAAAAAACGGATTTAATAACAGTAATATTGTTTATAATTGTTCCGAGTTTTACTAAATAACGTATCTTTTATCTTTTGCACTAATATCACGAATTTTATTTTAAGTATGTACTTGATGAAAATGCAAATTTAAATTTATATGTGGTGTATTAACTTTGAAGTTAAAAAGTAAATCTACAATATTTTTTATGGCTATAATAATTAGAAATGAATAAAATGAGAAATTTTTGGTTCAGAAAATATCTGGTATTGGAATATTTAGTAGAATACTTTCCAGGGTGGTTTTTACTTGATTAGAAACGATGAATTAATTTCTCGTCGGAAGAGAAAAAAAAACTATTAAGCATTCATGCCGCAGAAAACCAATTAGCAACTTTTTTTAAAAATAATTTACGCAAATACGCATTGTGGTAATGTTTAAATTTTTTTTAAGTAAATAAATAATTTTACAATAAATAGGTTGAATAAACATCTCGTAGTAAAAAAAATAGATATTCTCTTAGGATCTTTTGAATTTTATTTGGTTTTGTTCGTTTTAGATCTACGCTAGTACACTAGTACTATTATTTTTTTTTAGCAGTCATTCAAGAATCATTTCGTCACCGATAATAAAATTATAAAAAGCAGTCATTACTTGTAGCATTATTATGACCTATCATGAAATAAAAATTTAATTTACAAATATATGCATGTTATATTTTCATACGTACTAAATATCTTGTGTTTAATAATGCGCTGTTATATTTTATCATTTATGAGGCATAATAGAACAAAATGATGCACTATTGTTTATAACAAGTATGATTAAAACATGAGTCAAACACAATGTTATAAATATTGCTTCATTGCAAAACCGAGTTTGATACTGTTGATAAATATTATTGGTATAAGTTTCTCCTCTTTGTATTTTTTTTTCATACACATTTATTTCAATAAAAGGAAAACTTTTTTTTTATTATTCAGCAATAGTCCTGTTTGTCAAACATACCTAGCACAATATTTTCTTATTTTCTCGGGAAAAGATATAATTATATCGACGTGATTTTTAGCATAGAGATAATTTTTCAACCGGAGAGTGACATTGGGTACTTTTTATCTCAGAAATATGCATGGTTCTTGTGGGATTCAAACTTAGCCCATGGGAGCGAAGTGCGGGTAAATGCTAGAATTATATATAATTCTATCGGGTCATTTTTTATATATAATTGTATACAATTATATATAATCTTTTTTATTTGGGTTATGCAAATATTTATCGATAGTATTCCTGTTCTATCTAGGAATATATAGTAATTAGTTTTCATTTACTTTGCTTTTTTATATAGACGTGCAAATACTTGCATTGATTAAAAAACATATAGGTATATTTGAATATTATATGAATATGCTTTTGTAGAGGCAACAAACGAGCCTTGTTTTTCGAAATTTCGAGTCATGCATTATAATACCTTTTGAACAGTCAAAATGCGAGAAGTAAAGGCACGAAGACGTCACAAGAAAGAAGCAAAATCTCCACAAATCAAATATTTACATAAAAGCAATTTGTTATTAATGTTTAGAATGATGTGTTCTAGGTTTTTACATTGGAATTTCAGTATATCAGTACTTAACGAAGTTATACTCAAGTGTAAATTTTAAGAAGGAAAGAAAGAGGTATAAAATTAAAACGAAAAACTTAGAGAGGTATTTTAAATTCGAAAGCTGATATTTTGAGGTAACACAAAAATGGTGGTTTGAGTTTTCTAAATGGTATTACAAAATTTTCTACATACAAAACTAAAACGTTATGCTTCAATCAACACAAAAAAAAACTTTAAATATGTAATATTGCTAGAAAAAACAAACTTTCACCACCATTTAAAAATAGTTTATATTCAATACTGTTTCGTACTTCAAATTGCATGTTTAAAGTTTTTTTTTTATTCTAAGAGATATAGGCATGTGTTTAATAATGATTCTTAAAATTCTCTATGATTATTTTTCTGTAGGCCTATTACTCCCGTCATTTTGGATCAGAATTACATACAGCTTAAAAATCAGGTAATCAAAGCCGAAAGAAGAGTGCTCAAAGAATTAGGATTTTGTGTACATATCAAGCATCCACATAAGGTAATTTCAAATGCTTGAATCATTTACAATAATAATAATTGCATATTTTTAGATAATTGTGATGTATCTTCAAGTATTAAGTTATGAAAAACATCAACAATTAATGCAGTACGCTTGGAACTATATGAACGATTCACTACGAACCGATGTGTTTGTCCGATATCAACCTGAGACTGTTGCTTGTGCCTGTATATATTTGACAGCTCGCAAATTAAAACTGCCACTTCCAAAAAATCCGGCCTGGTTTTCTTTATTTGGCGTCCCCGAAGCTGATATACGTGATGTATGTTTAAGGATACTAAGGTTATATGCCAGACCTAAGGTACACCTTAATTTATTTTAATGACGCGAATATTAACTATGATAATTTCGTTTAGATTAATGTGGATGCTTTAGAGAAAAAAATTGAAGAATTATGTAAGAAATATCAAGATGCTAAAGTAAAAGCTAGAGGTAATTCTGGAAATAATACGCCAAACAACAATAGTCCATCCAGTCCATGTACACAAAAATCTTCAGGTGCTCACAACGCCTGGGGTGGTTTTATAAGGTATATTTTTAATTGTTGCCTTTTTTTTCCTTTCTAATTATTTTCATGTATGTATTTTAGTCGATCTGGAAGCCATATAGTACCTGCTACAGAAAAAAGATCTCGTTCCAAATCTGCTAGTCACTCGCCAGTTAACAAGCATCATAAACGATCAAAAAAGCATGTAAGGTCCAGAAGTCGATCGCTGTCTAGAAATCATAAAAAAGCTCATAAACGAAGAATAAGTTATTCTAGATCTAGAAGTAATTCGCCTCATAGTAAATTATCTAGAAAAACGAGGTAGGAGATAACTGATATTAGTTTTAAATACAAAGATGTATAAATATTATTTTTTTAGAGAAAAAAGAAGATCCAGATCTATAAGCGACGAAAAAGATTTCAAAAATGATAGGTATATAGATCGATATGATAAAATTGAAAGGTATGAAAAAGAGAAGTACAGTAAAGAAGATAAACACAATAACAAAGACGATAGATATAATAATAAAGAAGAACGTGAGAGGGATAGATATATCGAAAAGGATAGGTACGAGGATAAAATTGAAAAGAAAGAGCGATACGATAAAAATGACAAAAAGTACGATAAAGAAAAGGATCGTGATGATAAATATCGAGAAGACAAATATAAAGATGATAGGTATAAAGATGACAGGCATTCAAATCGTGAGGAAAAGGAACGGTACAAGAAATCTAAACATAGAGAAGAAGAAAAAGAAAGAGATCGTTCGAAAGATAGACGAAGATAATGAAGTGTTTTTAAAATTATTTAAAAGTGCAAGTTAAAATGATTACTTCCTTAATTATTTTTTTAAGTATGTCATAGGTACAATTTTAATTTTAATACCATTTTTTAATTTTCTAATTCAATACAATATTTGGTTAATGTATTCTTCTAGATGGTGGTTACTTGGAGAAAATTCATTTGTAAATAGTCGTGAAACTGTTGACCAAAAGAACCTGAAAGTTACCAGGTACTTAATTAGCATTGTATTAGTTTAATTGATTTTGAACAATTAAATATTACATTTTATTTATTCTGCCATATGGTCAGTAACAATATAATGTTTTTACCTTAACGTATGATAATTTACTAGTAAACAAATCTTCATTATACATAGGTATATAAATAATTAGTCAATAAACAAAATATATTTTATTAAGAAAGAGTTGAATAATTCTTTAAAACCTGATTACTAAAAACGTTAGAAATAGCTATTAATTAAGAAACCTGGTTACAATTTTTAAACGATTTAAATTTAGCCATTGCAACATAATTGGGTAACTTACAGTATAGACAAAAATGTTAAGTCACTTAAGGACTATATTATAAATATTTTGTAACGAAAAAAAATTCTTTTTTTAATTCTGAAATTCAAGATTTCGATAGGTATAAGTTTGCATACACATAAAAGAAAGAATAAAATCTAAAACATGATACGTATTAGCAACATTTGCATTTATACAATTCTATTGGCAGCATTTAGTTTATACAAATCCTAGGAACGAGTGTTTGAAAAGTTTAATCAATAGAAATGGCTGTAAGTTTAAGATCTATATTTATTCAGAAATATTTTATATTGTTAAGAATTGATTTTTCTATAATGTTTTTATATTTGAAATTTAATTAACAGAATTTATCAGTTTTTCTTATGCCGCTAAAAACATAACCTAAAATGCATGCTTTTGGTCCCAGAACTAATTTTGTATTTGATTTGATAATACTTTGTTAACAGCAAGTCTCTGAGTAATTATTTAAAACGTTACAGGGCGTTGCTGCTGCAAAAGTGGCAGAAGTTCGTGAAATCACACGAATTGAACGTATCGGTGCACATTCTCATATTCGTGGACTTGGTTTAGATGACAGCCTTGAAGCTAGACATGTAAGTGTTGATTAACGTTTGCATTATCATTAATGATTGATATCCGGTTCCTAAAAGGTTTCACAAGGGATGGTCGGTCAAGTTGCTGCTCGCCGAGCCGCTGGCATTGTTTTACAAATGGTTAAAGATGGTAGAATTGCTGGAAGAGCGGTATTATTAGCAGGGCAACCAGGTAAAACATGCAGTTTTATTTTAAATTGTATTATATAAAAATTATACAAATTAAACATTTATTGTAAAGGCACGGGGAAAACTGCAATAGCAACTGGTTTGGCACAAGCATTGGGTTACGATACGCCTTTTACAAGCATGGCCGCTTCCGAAATTTATTCATTAGAAATGAGTAAAACTGAAGCTTTAACACAAGCTATAAGAAAAAGCATTGGTGTCAGAATTAAGTAAGTGTCATCTTCGTGTTAAGATATTATTTTCGTTAATTTAATAGTCTACTTTTAGGGAAGAAAGTGAAATAATTGAAGGAGAAGTTGTTGAAGTACAAATAGAAAGACCGGCTACAGGTGTTGGGACTAAAGTGGGAAAGTTAATTTTAAAATCGACCGATATGGAAACTGTTTATGATCTTGGAGGAAAAATGATTGATAGTATTTTAAAAGAGAAGGTTCAGTCTGGAGATGTAATCACAATTGACAAAGCCACTGGTAACATTAAAAAGACGCTATTATTACCTAAATAATGATTAATTTTTCTTTAGGTAAGATTAGTAGAATGGGTCGTTCTTTTACCCGCGCTAGAGATTATGATGCAACAGGACAGCAAACAAGATTTGTCCAATGTCCCGAAGGAGAATTGCAAAAACGAAAGGAAGTAGTACACACTGTAACTTTGCATGAAATTGACGTTATCAATAGTCGCACTCACGGTTTTCTTGCTTTATTTTCTGGTAAATTCAAGTTTATTTGATAAATATATTGAATAAGGCTATAGTTAATACCAACAGGTGATACGGGCGAAATTAAGTCCGAGGTAAGAGAACAAATCAATGGAAAAGTCGCTGAATGGAGAGAGGAAGGAAAAGCTGAGATAATACCGGGCGTGTTGTTTATTGATGAGGTAAAATATTAATTATATTATTCAACAAATCAAGCCAAGGAGCATCCCTAATTTCCATTTAGTTACAAAGTTCAAAACCAAATACATATATAATCGAAAGTCCTTGTCAATAGAAAATATGCTCACTTGACGTGATGTATTTCTATCAAATTAAATTATTGAACAGTATCCGATCAATAATACCACCTTTTCTAGGTTCATATGCTTGATATCGAATGTTTTTCATTTTTAAATCGCGCTCTTGAAAATGAAATGGCTCCCATTGTAATAATGGCAACAAATCGAGGTATAACTAGAATCCGGGGCACAAATTATCAGTCGCCGCATGGTATTCCGTTAGATTTATTAGACCGGATGATTATAGTACCAACAGTGCCGTATGATGAAAAGGAATTAAAGCAAATTTTAAGGTGCGGAACAGTATGATCAATAAAATTGTAGGTAAATAATTCTATAAATTGCAGTATTCGTTGCGAAGAGGAAGATGTCCAATTAGAGGATAAAGCTTTGGAAATTTTAACAAAAATTTGTACAGAAACATCTTTACGTTACGCAATTCAATTGATTACAACGGCTGGATTGATTGCACGTAAACGAAAAGTGCCAGAAGTTGGAATTGAAGATGTTAAAAAAGCGTACATGCTTTTTTATGATGAATCGCGTTCTATACAATATTTACAAGATTACCAAAAGCAATTTATGTTTGATCAAGGAGGTAATGAATATTTACTTTTTTTAAAATAATGTAATTGATTTCATTATTTTGTAGATGATGCCTCATCTATGGACACCAGCTGAACTTCTTAATATAATTTACTTAAAATTTATTTTTGTATTTAAATATGCGTTTGATTTGTACTCTTTATCATAAATACTAATATTAGTATTCTTTAAATAGTATTCTGGCAGTTTTTTTAAATCTTCTGTCCACTTAAGTAACAAACGCTATATGCATGTCTCATAATTGTATATTCCAGTTATACATTTTATAAGATTTAAATTAGTACTAATCGAAATATACGTGTATTTACTTAAATAGAACTATTAACAGATTTTAATTTCGATATATCACAAATCATGAAAAAAAAACACCAATTGTGCTACATAAAAAATTATTGATAAAATGAATATAAAGGACTTATTTATAATAGTAAAATAACTACAACAATTATATAGTACATACAGTAATGTTTATTAATTTTAGAAAAATGAATATAAAAAAACGGTTTTAAAACTTAATTTTTATTGTTAGTTCTTATATGTGAATTACGTTTGGCACAAAGTTTTACAAGAACATCAAATAACTGTTTATTTACAATATTTGTTCTCGTAAGTCTTTCTTCGATGTCATTAGGTTTATCTCTTACATTTGTAGAAATATCAACAATTTTCTCTTCAAAATTTATATCCTTATCTTGTACAATCGACAATATATAATTATCAAAATTTAAATCGATGGTTCTTTGCAAATTTTGTAGAATAATTTTTGGTTTGAAATTTCGGGTGAACATATTATCATTTTGCAGAATAAACTGTGCATTTGTAATCACTCCTTTATGCTCAATTTTATTTAATGTTTGTCGAGTGGAAACGTTCCAAACTATAACAAAAAAGTCATCGGAACCGGACACCAAAATTTCATTTGTAGTGTTTAAACTGAGACAATTAATTCTTCCTTTGTGCCCAATAAAATTTAATTTTGCATTTTCATCATCTACGTGGTGCGTGAGTGTTCTAGGTGGGGCGTGTAATTTAAAATTTTGTATAAGTCCGCTAATTGTTCCCAAAAACAGATTCAAACATGACGAATCTAGAATGACTGTTGTTAATGGATTGTTAAAAATTATATTCAGTAAACATTCTCCATCTAATAAATTATACAATCTACAAGTACTATCAAGAGAAACAGTAACAAATCGAGCTTTTGCACCAAATCTACCAATATGAACATCAGTAACTGCTTTAATATGGTCCGTTATGTGATATAAAGGCTCGATTTGTCCTATTTCGCTTTGAGAATAATTACTGTTGTGTAATGAAACTAATGTGCCAAAATTATATGTGAGAACAGTTCCATTTTCAGATGCGGTAATCAAATAATCAGAATTATAAGAAAATTTTATACAAGATATTGGTAATAAATGTTTCTCTTGAACAGTTAATAAAGTTCCTGAACTAATTTGCCATACGTACAATTTTGTTGCAATACCTACAGCTAAGTAACGATTATCAGGAGATACCGCTAAAACCATAGCAGGTGCAGGTAATATAAATCGTATATTTTTTATTTGTTCTGGACTGTTCAGTGGCCAGACATGTATCAGTGGTTGATTTTGTTCTGCAGTCATCAGGTAATCATTCCCAAGAACGTATAAGCTATTCAATAATGCTATTCCTCCATTTTTATATATTTGTAAATTATTTCCTGTTTCAGACTTATAATCCCATAAGCCTGCAGTCCATTGTTCTGAGGATTTGCTTGATGTTAGAACATATTCTAACAGATCCACTGACATATTGATAAAGTACTTTAAATAAAGCACATGGAATTCGAAAAATCTTTAATTGATATTTAACTTAATTTTTACACACGTTACATTGAATTTTGTAGGTTAGAAATATTCAACCAATCATCGACTTGGCGCGTATAAAAGTCAAATTAATTTAATTTAAACAATTAATATGAACAAATAAACGTATTAAATATTGTATTTAATATAATAAAATATTCAAACAAAGGTATATATAAGGAATCATATTGATTAATTTTCAAGATGAAATTGATTTGCAAAAATGCATTTGATTCCTAAATTTCACTTTTACATTCCAACAGATGTGAATTACTTTTTATAAAAACAAATTTCTTATCGTTGAAAGAAATTAGGCAAGGAGACGAGAAAGAACAAGCAAAAAACCTAAATGAAGAGAAGAACAAATATTTCTAAATATATCCTTTTTTTATTATGTTACAAAAATTTCGTTAACATTTTTAGAAAACTTCCTGATTTACCTTATGATCAATTACAAACAACTGTGAACTGCTTAATTTTTCTGGTAAAATAAAGAAATGATAAATAAAGACTTAATACCTACGTTCATATTCAACTTAACGTATTTTAAGAAACTTCTATGTTTTTAAAAAACTTTAAGTTTTAGGGTTATAAAAAATTTTAGGTTTAAGTCGATTGTTGTAGAGGGGGTATTGTTTAAATATAGAATGGAAAAAACGTTTATTTATTAAAACTAAACGCCATCCATTCTTACAATTTCGACTATTGTGTACAAACATTAGACTATTATAAGCAATCAATCACTTTGTTGAGGTAATTATGTTGTATTTATATTATTTTGGAGGATGTATGTTTTAATTTTAAGGTTATATTATTATTTAACGAAGTTTAATGTTATCTATGATGTCAGTTAATGTTTATGTTTGTAGAATACCCAGTGTGTTTATTTTTATCGCTTTTACTTGAATATCCAAAAAATGTCTTCGATAGACAACTGCAGCAGTTGTTCTGGGAGTACGGAAAATAACAGAAATAATATCATTTACAATTCAACTCATTGTGTGGATGTGTTATACAGTAATGGAAATTACAATCAACGAAACATTTTATTTATAATTATAAAATTAGAAAATGCAGTGGCAAGTTGTGTGCCAATACTGATAACCAAATTATTAATAGATGTATTTCAGAAATTTAAGCTACGAGATACTACAGAGTATTCGTTTAATTTTACAATTATCATTGATCGTTTAACGTTTGATAGAATGAAGCAGGAACAGATGTTGGATATTTCATTTGAGGAATTTCAACCACAAATTATTGAATTACTTAAACAAACTTCCACAAAGCAAATGTAAGATAATTTATATTTTTTCGTATTTTATATGAGCCTTGTATTTTAGGCAAATGAGATTAGAAGCTATTAATTGTCAGTGTAAAGTAATATTTTATGAAAAGTCAAGGATAAAATCATTAATTTTTCTTACCATTGATTTAGAGCTTACGAATCAAAAGGAATTAATTGAAGAAATGTCTACGAACATTATGCAACTTCAGGTTTAGTATTTCATTAACTTTTATACACATAAGTATTAATTTTAAAATATTTATTTAGGAATTAAACAAAAATTCATCGTCACAGTTAGCTATCACAAGAAATCAATTGCATGAAACAGAAACCTTATGGAAAAGTGCCATAAGTAAGAATGCACATATTGAGAAGCGATTTCAAGAGGTAGTTTCTAAATAAAAAGCAGTCGTATTTTATAAGAAATATAAATGTTATTTAATATTCCAGGATTTAGAACGTATACTGCAGACTTTCATCATGCAATTAAATAATGTTCAAACAAAAATTTCAACAGAAATATCAAAACTTACCAAACGACATCAAAAGATTTTAAAGGATGTTGAAAAAATTAGAACTGAAAATCGTTTAAAATGTGAATCTACAGCACGTGTTATGCAGTCTATGCAAAATTTACGTTTGGAGAACGATCATAATAATAAGTAAGTTTCCAATTTTTTTTTTTCGGGTATCTAAAATAGAATTTAGTAGTTATAAACTTTTTGTATATTTGTAATCAAACAAAAATGTATTTTAGAAGAGTTGAAGATTTACAATTGGAACTGGAAACTTTAAGAGCTGTTCGAACAAGAATTGAACAAAATTGCATTGACCTGCATCAGAGTATTTCTGGGAAAGATAAGGCAATTGAATGTTTACAGAAGGAATTAGTATGTAATTACTATTATTTGTTGAAGTTTTGCTTACATAAAATTCTAGGGTGAAGTTAAGAGAGATATTCAAGACGCAACGATGATTATTGCTCAAAAGACTAAAACTAACGATGAAATAGGAAAAGATTTAATCGAAGCAAACCGGCTATTGGTAAATTTTAATTCTCAGTACGACCTTTTATCAAATGAGGTAATTAAAGTGTACACGAGTATTTAGTTATTTTAAAAGAGATTTTTAGGTGGATCAATTAAAGGAAAGGTTGGCCTGTAAAGACGAAATTATTAGAGGACAAGTAGTTGATCTTGAAAAAATTAATATAGAGTTTCAAAATTATCGTAGCGTTTACAATTCAGAGGAGATGCAGGTCATACAACATGAATTATTCCTCACTAGACAAAAAGTTGAAGAATTGGAAAAACAAAATAAAGATGCTGTTAAATGTATAATTTTTTTGAATAATTTGTTTCGTTTCTATTAATATTTTCGTTTTAGTAAATGGCTTGCTTACAAAAAAATTATCGAATGGTGATATTTTTGAAACGAGAAGTTCAAAGCCGATGCCTCCTAAATAGTTAATTTGGATATTTAATGTATATGATATATTTGTGTTTTAATTTTTGTGATATTTAATTTTCCTCAGTATTTATATGCTTTTGTTTGATACTATCGAGTGAATTTGAAAAAGGCATTATTTTTTTAAAATTGTTATTGATATCAAAAATGCTACAATAAATGATACAACAAAGATCAAATCATGCGTGTTTCTGTGAAGAATATAAGTATAATAACTTAAAAAAGTTTTAGTGTTGTTTCATGATAATTTTAACATTGTTTATATTAATATGTAAATCTATAATTTTGTACAGTAATTTCTTATAATAAATAGAATTGATTAGTATTTAATGTAAATAATTATTAGATAAACAAGAAATGTGTACTAAGAAACATTAAATGTAGAGTCACTTTTAAATTTACCTCTTTATTAAGACAACAGCGCCATCTCAAGTTTTAGTTCATTAAGAGAAGTTTCGTCCTTCCTGTTAAAATTGCTAAAAAATGGCAGTCACATCGGTATGTAATTATACTTTATTATTTTTAATAAATACGTTTAGTGATATAAAATATAAATAATGCATATATTAATTAAACGAAAGTTTCATTGTATTCATATATTTTTGGAAAAAATTAAAATTCGATGACTAGGAAAAATGTGGAAAATGAATAGTTAACCTCATTCTTATTGTAAATCTTAAATCATGTTAATTGTTCTTTTTGAAGCATTTTTTAATTAATTTAACATAAATCTGAAAAGTGTTCAACTTGCCTTTATCTGGTTGAAACACAACTAATTCTGTTGTGGATTCCAGACTAAAGCAGCCGCTCCAGCAGGCAAACCCCAAGCAAAAAAGCAACATATTCGTGGTAAAGGTGTAAAGAAATCGAAAAAGAAGGAAACCCGTAAATTTATCGTTGACTGCACACATCCTGTAGAAGATAATATATTGGATGTTGCAAACTTTGTAAGTAATTAAAATTTAGCTGAAGTGGAAAGAAAGTAATGACTTTGATTGTAGGAAAAGTACTTGTTGGAACGTATTAAAATTAATGGAAAAACTAACAGTTTGGGTAACTTAGTAAACCTAGGACGCGAAAAGAACACTAAAATAGTTGTCAGTGCTGATATTCCATTTTCCAAAAGGTATTTGAAGTACCTTACCAAAAAATATTTGAAGAAGAACAATCTTAGAGATTGGTTACGTGTGGTTGCATCTGGTAAAGACAGCTACGAATTACGTTACTTCCAAATTAACAGTCAAGAAGACGAAGATGAAGAAGATAACGAGTAATTTAAATTTTTGCATATAACAGACATTGAATAAATTTTGAAAAGAAAACTTTGTTTTATTTTAATTTTAACAATAAAGAAACAATAGAATTCTAAGAGTTAGGTGTGCTAAATTTGGGTTATTTTTGAACCCCTTAGTGTTAATATATGGGAGAAGTAGATATGAAGCACCTGCTTTTCAATGTTTGAGACAAACTTGTTAACAGACGAAGTGTATGTCATTCAGATCCATAAATTGTTAAGGATTTTACTATTTCCTTAAAATTTATTTCTACTTCACTAATTACACAAGAATATAATAATGACTATGGACCTTACGATATTTCTTGCTTGCTCCGTATTATGTGTCTCGATATAGACGGCATGAAATATATGAACCACATGAAAGTAAAATTCTAATTAATAAATTAGCCCCTTGCATCGCAGACACATAAAAAGTTGCAAAACTATAAACTTAAAAAGTAATCAAAAAACAGCATTAGGTAATTAAACTATATTAAAATTTCAAGTGTTTAATACAAATTGAAAGTGTAGAGATTTAATCTTCCATTGATGATTATTTTATTAATGTCTCCTCAATAAAAAAATGTTTTTAGTCTAGCACTATCAATACTTATTATTAAAAAATTACGGTGTATTATTACACTATAATAAGTATTTTTGTATTCTAATTTAATCGATTTTGAAAGTTGAAATAAAAAATGCTCCAATTAGTTAAATAGTATATTTACCTTTATCATACCTATTTTACAATACACTTTTATATATATTAATCTAGTACAACAGTATATAACTAGTTTTTTCCTACTAAGTAAATGCAAAATCTATCAAACTTACAAATGTAGTCACTTTCTACCGCTGTTATTTGTTATAATCCATGGAAAGCATATCGTATGAACCTGTATTTATTTAATAGCAGTAGCAGAAATAACAAATTGCTTTTAGCTGAATTTGTAATCAAAACCTGCATGTATATTGTTTAAAAGCTACGTGTTTTCTGCCTGGTTTAGATCTTGCTCATGTAATGCCCATCTTATTGCTAGAAATTAATATGCATACATATAAAGGAACTTCAGTTAATATTGGCGGTTTTATATATAACAATACTTATATTCTACTGCCATTAAAAATATGAAATTATATTTTGCAATTACTTACTATTAAAACAATTTAAAAATATATACGTATTAGGTGAAATATATTTTCATTAATCCAAAAACACCCTTATAATATTGATATAGCTCTTCGTAAACACTGAGCAAAATTTTCGTATCAATAAAGCAATGTTAACTTATTTCAAGTATTTTGTTAATCAGTCCAAATTGGGACGGGTACTACGTTACTATCGTGTTCAAATTTTTTACATATAAATTAATTGTAAGTGCAGTTTCACAAACTATATTGTCATTGATAAGAAAAGTTTGCATTTCAAATACAATAATTATGTAGTGGAGTGTCGAAACGTTACATTTTCAATTTTACACTTAGAAATAAAGTGAGCGCTATACATTATAGAATTTTAATACCCTTAATACAGTCCCGTCTTCTAGTCTATGATTCCATCACAGCGTACTATAATTATTACCTTATATTGATATTAATTATAACAATTCAAATATTATCCAAATTTTGACTAGAGTATATTTTTTTCTTCTAATTTCAGCACAACGAAACATAAGAAATCTTTTAAAAAAGAAACTTCTCAGAAATCACAGTATATACCTTCACTTGTTGGACGTTACATCTATAAAATAAAAACCTGTTTGCAATTAATAAATTTATTTAAGAAATTAACAACCCACTTTGCGGGTTTATTATTATTTTTTTGGTTAATAAAGCTTTTCAATGGAGAAGAATAAGTTAAATTGTGTTATTTAATAACAGAATTGGCAAAATTTTCTTGCATTTTTATTTTGAATTCGTTTCAGATTAAGTTGTTTTATTTCTAATAAATAAATAATAAATATTCAAATTTTTCGCGAACACCTAAAGTAATTTAAAAGTACACAACTAAAACAACAAACAATTTAAAATTAAGAAAAATCTGCCATTCTTCGTAACTCTGTAACAGTGTAAACAAAAACAGTAACTGCGAGTGTCTTTTTTTTTTAAAATACAAAAATTTTGTTATGTGCAAGAAATTTCTTAATTGTACTAGAAAATATTTACAAAACCCATTTTCGCTATTAAAAATATATGTAATAGCCTAATGCAACTTATAACAAATATAATACAAAATTTTACAACAAAATAATACAAGTAAAGGCAAACCTAATTGCTAGATGCTGTGATTTGTGGATTTGTATTCGTAGTTTGAGGACTACTATGTTTACACTGATCAGGAATCTCACCACAGTCTCTACGTAATTTGCTGTAACATGCTGTGCATACACGTACCGGGTTATATAACTGTTCTGAAGGTAATGGGGTACTATTTTCCGAACAATCTGCACAGAAGATGCGTCCGCAATTCCTACAATAATAATTCATTTAATTACAATGTTATACTTCTTTAATATAATTACTTCGTAAATATAACATTTTTACCAGTGGACCTCGATCATGATTTTCTAAATACATTAAGACCCCGCTTAACGAGATCACTTTGAAATATATCACAATAAGTTAAATGAACGTAAATTTTGAGCTATTTGAAGCATCGAGCAGACCGCGTTATATCGAATCAGCGTTAATCGAGGAAGCGTTAAATGAGGTCTTACTGTAGTATCACTTTTAAATAATTATAAAAAAATGGACGATGGAGATTAGGAATTCAGCATTAAAATTATTAGCACTTTGAATAAAAATTGCAATTGCTTCGAATAATAACGTTACAAATTAATTGTTTTAAATACAACCCTTTGCACTCAAGTTGCCATCGAGAACTAATTAAGTTCTTTTTTATATGTCAACATAATGCCACCAACACAGTCTGTACTCAAATTAAAAGGAAACGCATAAAATAATATCATAAAAAAGATAGAGAAACCCTCATCTTTTAAAATCATCCGATTCGCAGAATCAGAAAACGGCAAATTCGACGCCCTTATACAAAAAGATTCCGAGTGCAAAGGGATAAAAATACTTTTACTAAAGTTTTAATAAATAAATACGCCCTTACTTCATCCAACTTAAATTATTAATAGATTTAAATAAATATAAAAGGTTTTTTAGATTTTCACATATTTGAAATCTGTTTAGTTTACTTTACGTTACCGCCAATTAATCATTATAAGACAATCAGCTCCACCGATGTACTCAAAGTAATAGAGAATATAATTACCTGCAGTGGTGTTTCCGCCTTCCCAACCAAAACTGAGTTTGGCATCCTGTACATCTAGATACGGCATGGTCAGGAACCCATAAAGTTGGAATACCATCGGCCAATACAGGTCCATCCTCCACAGCTTCCCATGATATGTCTGACCGTAACGATTCCACCGCCGAAGCTTGTCCTTCGCCTGCACTACACACCGAATCCACTACTGAACTCTAATCAACAAAAAAGCAATTACTATTGCGAGTTTCTCGAAACATACTTCTTTATATATTTTGAAATATTAATATAGTTATTAACACAAAATACAATTCTTATAAGTTATCATAAATGAATGGTTCCAAAACAAAATACAATGTACACTTTAATTGTTAAATTGAAGACCGCAGTAGAATTTTTTATAGATTAACAATTAAGCAAAAACATGCATCTTATTAAACGTTTTAATTTTAATAATTAACGTTGTTAAAAAATAATTTGATTTAATAACTGAATCTATGTAAACACACAGCTCACAAACTAACCGCTGGTTGAAGTGAAGGAGGAGGTGCAATTGGACCAGTTAAATTTCCTACAGCTATCGCGTCAGATATATTAAAATTACCACTTGAAACTGAACTATCATCCTCCTCAAAACTGTCACACTAAGCAAAATAATTTTGTGAGTTCCTTTATATTTAGATTTAATTAAAAAGAAAGAAGTCATTCACCAAAAATTAATTAATTATTAAATACTAACCGTGTCGTCCTGTTTTTCGCCATCGTTATAATTGCATTGGTGACATACTTGTTTAATAAGAGCTTGTCGATACGTATGTAATTCTCGTTGGAGAGCTTCCTCTTTTCTCTAAATAACATATTACGTTTGTTAAAATTTTTAGTGTTAGACACTTTGGTGTTTACAAACCCTTTGTTCTTCGATTATTTGCCACAGCCTATCTTGCATATCAGATCGTAAAGGTATTAAACCATCATCACCTAATCTGTAACGATGTATGTGAGAATTTTTTGGTTGTCCTAAGTTGTTTAAAGTGGATTCCCATCCGTTGCCACTTGGTGTTCGTGAATACAGAGGTGGTGTTGAATATCGTGAGTTTTTACCGCTGGTACTACTACTATTATGACTAAAAATAAAAATTTGAGTTATATAAGAATCAAGTTAATCTGTTATACGATAATATTAAAAATTTACTTGGTATTTAACTAACAAATTCGTCATTTGATAAATGGATATTACAATATACTGTTCAAGTAAAATCATATTCTTATGCATATAAAATTAAAAAATCCTACCAAGAAAGCTTGGCTTCCTTAAGTAGAAGGGGTTCGCAATTATTGAAGATGGATCCCGATATAAGGTAAAAAAAGTATGTAATACCGAAAAACTGTTTTACATAAAATTAGCAATCAGACCATTTTCTCAATATTACAAATAAGAATTTTCTATCTATCTCATTTGGACATTCAATAGCCGATTTAACATATTTAAGTGAAGGTGTCCTACACTTTAATGAACCATAACAAAAAGTAAAGAAATTGTGGCTATCTCTTTCACTCTTATATTCACCATTCACACAATGTAAATTGAATCATAATTAAAATACTATCCTAATAGTACACTGCCACTTCTTTAATTCGCAGACATTCTATTCCGAACTTCCAGTAACCTAAACACGAGCCTCAAAGTTGGGACATATTTCGTTAATTCGTGTCTGTAAACTTTTTAAATTCTTAAATTAAAAAATACTATCATTCTTAATGAAGGACCCCTTTTTTATGCCGCATTACTTTAATAGAATTTACCTACTAAAATTTTTAGAATAATATGCAATACATATTAATTTGACTTTTATCAAATAGTTGTTCTACTTGTTCTTTTCGCTTAAAATGCATTAAAAATGTTTTATAGAAGAATTATACGACCAAAAGATTATGACAAATCCTCTATAGGTAATTTATATAAAGCAAAGCAGAAACATATAGATATGTATGTTTTGGCATATTTTTTTTATACAAATCAAAAATTAATATTTTTAATTAAACATAGTAAATTACCTATGTTTTCCATGTATAAATTTAATATTTTGGGCGCAAACTTTACAAAAGTCGATATTTCCATTAAATACGTCTGGATTTGAAATTCGTTCAAATCCATTGATTTGTTTTGGCAACGAACTACAAAAAAATCAAATAGATTTTCACAGATCCACTTTCAAACTTATTGGAACATACCTGCAGATAACCTTTTCAGAAGTTAAGGTTTCCGTACTTGTCTCAACAGAGTTTAATAAATCTTGTTTCGACAATTTATCACATATTGTATTTTCCGATCTACTTTCACTTGGTTCTGTACATTCGGTATCTGAATCAATTTCATCGGGTCTAACATCTCCATTATGATTGATATCGCCTTTTGAATGCACTTTAGGAATATCGCAGGGGGATCGCAAACAAATACTTTCAAACCCATTAACATCACAAAGCGTTTTTGCTACATTTACCAAAGGTAAGTCTTTATCGTTTTCCATATCAGTCTTTTGGTTACTTATCACATTTCTGCTGCTCACTTCGAAAGCACTTTCAATACATTGACTAATACCACTATTCCCGAAATGGTTATCAACACTGTCCTCTACAGGCCGTATATCACTTTTTTGAGCAATTACATTTCTACTATCGACACACTGTTCTACATTTTCACAATTAATACCATTTGGCAGTACCAACGTTGAAGTATCAAGTAGATCGACGGAATCCTCGTTTAAAAGTTGCACTGTGTTTTTATAAATGCAGTCATTATTACAATTATCAATTCCGTCTAAGTCGTTTGTTAAGTATTCGCTAGGGGATGGTGTGGTACATCCATTTGATGTGCAAAAACCATTACTAACAGGCGTGCTTCCCTGAGGCTGAAGCATGAGGTCATCTTGAGGTAAATCGGTTTGATTTAAATTTATCCCATTGATTTTTCTATAAAAAAAATACAAAATCGTAAAACACAAATTAGGAGAAAAATAGTTAAACTCACAAAAGGTCAACCGTTATACTAGGATCGCTTTTTCTTCTGTTAGACATCCGACAAGCATCTGTGGCACACATTAGGTCTCCATACGACCTTGTCTTTGTCATTTGATGTGATATCGAACCAGGCGGACCTGGACAAGTGCTAGATCCCGTTTCTACCATATTTTGTATTTCCAATGATCCCAAATATACTTCCGTCCACAGCTGAAGATCCCGAACGTTGCATTGAGGCCACAAAACCTATCAAATGTAATGCCATAATTAAATTTAATATTATTAATCCTTCAGTGGTGAGGACGTTACATATAACACAAATGGTGACGTCTATCTTATCCACTGATTTTATATCTTACATTAGTTTTCATCATTTTTTATTACAAAAATGTAAATTATGTTTGATAAATACATTTTAAAAAATGCTATATAACGTAAGTATATAACAGTTTACAGAAGATAAATGTTTGATCTACTTGAAATATAATAATCCGCACATCCAATAGTTCTGTGTTATAACAATTTGGTGTATTATTAATCAATATGGTTTATTATGCCCCACTTAAAAATATATGGAGATGTATAAATATTTTGCTATAAAGATGGACACCATTTACGCAAGGCACAAATATTAAATGGCTGCAAATGTGGATCCAGAAATTCAATTTTTTTTTAACATAAAGAGAGGAAAATAATGTAGATAAATCCAGAAATGCTATCTTTGATTTTGAACTCGACAATGCATAAGACTTAAGAAAATCTCTGTAGATTTGGCGTACATGAAAAATCATTAAACTATTATTGTAGAGAATATTGTAATATAATTTTATAATAACCTAAATTTACCTTGAACTATTTCAAAGCGAGATAGTATTTAAAAAAATCTTGAACCTCTGACCTTAAATATCCATGTAAAGCAAATGAGGTTTATCGACGTCATCTTTACTGAGATTTTTTTAAATTATAATGTTATTAAAAAACAAAATAAAGGCTATAATTTTTAACGAACTTTGGCTTATTTTGAGTGACCGGACTACACAAAAACAAAAGTATAAGATTTTGAAGCGGTACAGCAAAAGTTGCAAGATGTATTTAAATTTCTCGCAGTTAATTTGATAAATATACTTACATAAGCTTTAGGATCGGTAATATTTGGCGTAGCATAAAGATGATTTTTAAAACAGGCCGAATTAAGAAAGCTCCAAACGGAAAAGGTATTGTCATTAACTCGTTCTACACGTTCTTGCTTAGTGTTGCACAAAAAAGTTCCAAATAAATTTGAATAAGTATGTTGTGCTAACTTCACCTATAAAATAATGAATTACAATACTACATATACAGAATTAATAAAAAACTAACCAAGTATGTATGAGAAAATTCAAACGCGCAAGGAAACTGCGCTAAAAGTTGATGTACACAATCAAGCCATTGTAAAAAAACGGGACACCTTTCGTTTTGATCGTCGCTTCCAGTGGCTTGTCCACAACGATCTGCAAATTTGTGACCAAAAGCTAACCATTCTCTCTCAATTAAAATTCGAAATCCCTAAGATTAAAAGTTAGTTAATTTTTCTTTAAAATAGATAAACATAATTACCTCTACGGTGCGGTAAAACGGATCCAAGAGCAATTCAGCCAAAGCAACAATTTGTGGCGTTCTATCCCAACCATCAGAACAGTGCACTAACACTGGTTTAGCGTCACGTTCGATAGCATTTACTAAAGTTACAGCGGCTTTCATTAAACCAGACATGTGTTGTAACCATCTTGTACCTTCTAATAAACTGAACCAACTAGAAATTAAGTTATAAATATTCTAAGTTAGATGATAACTTAGTTCGAGTTACTTTGGTTGATCGGCCGAAGTAGTACAAAGCTGTCGGAGGGCATGAAAGCTTTTGCGGATTGAATGAATATTCGCAAGATTCATAAATTGGATTTCGCAACTTGGGTAATATTCTGGACACTCGCAACCCCCGCCTCTCGCCCTATTAGCTACCGCAGTTGTATACGAACGTGCGTCCATAATAAGTACTTTCTGGAATTAAAAATAAAACAAATGTAGTCCTAGTTATATAAAAAAATGCAATGTAAAGAATTTGCAATTAATTACAAGAATTGCGGATTTAAAAAATAAACAAGACAGTTTTTGCTTAGAGCTAAATAATTCTATTTACTATCCATTTTTGGCAATGACTTGGCATACTTCATAAAACTTTTGAATCGAAAAAAAAAGTGAACCAAATACGTTTTGACATCATTAAAGTTTTTACTAGACTAAAATTTGGCAAACCAATTTTGGCACTGTCGCTCTTTTAAAGCATCGTCATCATATACTGAATATATCGTTTTATGAACCGATGATGCATTTTTTACTTTGCGGAAGTAAAAAAGCAAAATATATGTGCGTGTTTATTCTCTTTTTATCGATCGACAAATACAAGCTATGCAACCAAGCGGTGCAATTATTTTTATGAAAGGACCATCAAAGTAACATCTACCAAATAACGCTATTGGATTAATATTTCGAATACGTAAACATACCTAAAAGTTTAACTAAATTCATGCGGCAGAGAAATCCGTAATTAGGGTGGGTGTACCAGTCCCAAACCAGGTACCAGTAGTTGACCACTCGCATGTTCGATTGAATAAATTAAGAAATGGCGGGCATTTTTGAAGAATTCGACTGTTTTGTTACGTGGCCTAGAATGTTAACAACGTTCCAAACATATTTTAAAAATTTTGTGTTTATTTAAGAGCTATGAGTGCAGTGGTCAACCTTAGGTGCATTACCGTTTTTGATATTGTTCACGAAATCTATAAAAAACTTAAATATTTAGATTCTAATAATTTATCAATATTGCAGCGTTAGTAAACAATAAACAATTTTATATATAAATTTCTACGTTAAAACTACATAATACCAGTTCAGAGCATTTCAAAGTCAAAATTTGTCCTTAACTGGTTTGGGACTGGTACACTCACCCTACTTAGTCGCCAATCCTACATAAAGAAAACAAACCTTTTTTTCTCTAACATTAATTTCTGTAGTTTGTGTTTGGCCAGATTCTTCGGAATTGGTGGAAGTGGGAGAGTGAGATGTATTATCTAGCATACTTTTAGGACCCTGATCAAAAGTGCACGCATCCGAGATTGCTTTTAATAAATCTTCGTCTTCACCTGATCGCCAACCAAGCCATCCGACTTCAGGTTGACTACATCGTGCTATAACTGCTCCATTTCCTTGATGTCTATAAAAAAGACATTAATAAGTACCTCAGAGCTTTCATAATAGAAAGTGTACATTCCACATAACAAATTTTCTTAATTGATTTTCACGCTTACAACAAATAACGCAATCAATTTAAAACAAAATGCAATCTATTTTTGTAATGTAAATAAAATGAATTTACCTCCAAACAACAGTCGGTATTCTTCGCGAACTCCTAAATTTCGCAACAGTTTCCAGCGTCTCATCCGTGATGCAAGCGGGCACTAATAATTGAGGAGGATAACTGGGACAAAGTTTGTAGTTTTTATTAACAGAACTTATTCTCCACGCTCCATGCAAATCAAACTTTAGTCTTTCCACCTAAAATAGAACGCATGAAAATCTTTACATTTTGTGCTTCCTTTTTGCAAAACTCACCTCACTTTTGAAGGTACCTTCGTCGTATACGAGATTTTTATTGCATTCTAATTTCGAAAACGTATCGTCTCCTTTTTCTTTAGTCCAAGCGTAATAAAAGAATGCAAACAATTCTTCCAATTGTCGTGGGGGCGAATATGTTTTTAATAAACGTCCAAACCAATCCAAACATACTTCATTGTTATCGAACGTGCATCTGAATCATAATGTATATTAGTTATCTTGATTGCGATAAGTTCCTATTGTTTTTATTATTATTGAGAATCGTACAAACATAATTATAATTAGATGACCGATTATTTGAGACAAAAAAGAAACATTTTGGCTTTGTAGAAATGACTGTTGGAAATTAATTTAATTTCTAAATCGTAAAAAATATAATAAAAATAAGATCAACTTAATGTTTAGAATACGAGAAATATAATACGATTTTATTTTTAGTACAACGTCTCGAGATATTGTAAGGAATACGTTCTAAGATAAGTAACAAGAGAAATAAAATTAACATGCCTGATTAAATACTTTCAATGTTAAATAAATCAATTTACATTTCACTACAGCTATGCTAACTCTCACCTATATGTTCGTGCATCTTTGCATCCAATATGAAGGTAAAATAAATCTCTATGCTCTACCACTTCAATTAAGCCCAATGGTACATGATGTTGACTTTCACATAGTTGCAAAAATAATCGGTAATTCGTTAATACCATTAATCCATCCACCGAATTACCAAAATGTACAACTGCTTCTCCATTCAGCAAACCAAAGGGAAGATCAATCTTTTGAGTAATATTAGGTAATTGGTACATCTGGATGGCTTGGACGTGACATATTGAGTTTGGTTGATCATTCAAATCCATTTTCTGCAAAAAAAAATTAGTTGTTAATGTTTGTGAGAGAACACGATGGATAGTCGCAAGCATTAAAGTTAACAGATACCGTACATGTAATTAAAGCTTGAATATTTTATTTATTCGTCGTGAATCTATATTTATGTCTAATAAATATTATGAGCAAAGGTAACGGCAAACAAGTTATTATCGAAGATAATTAACGAAGGTCGCGGTTGTGGTGTAGAAGTATTAGAGGAACAAAACATCTTCGTCAAAAATGGGTTTTACTATTTTTTTGGACACTTATTTTCGATAAGTTGCATAATTCCGACGACCTTGGAAGGCCGTTTCTTAAAAAAAATGATACATTTTATGTTTGAGCACAGGCTATAATTAGATTCGACCCACTTAATAAACTGTTAATGCTGAGAAAGTTACATTTAGCCGCACGAAAAAATTAGAAAAAAAGTTTCAGTGTCATTACTTTTATCCGAAGGCCGTTCGTTTTGTTTTTAGAATTAATAATTTAATAAATAGTTGTGCTACAATGTCGAATCAAAATGAAACAAAGAAAACTAAATAGCTTCTCAAGATTGTCTACTATTAACGTGAAAATCTAAAAATATATATTTTTTTTAAAAATCAAATTATGTTAAAAATGTAAAATTTAAATTTAAACAAAAGGAGCACAATAAACTTTACTCGTTGCCAAAAAATGTAAAACAGTGACACTGCAGTTCTCTTATTCAAATATTATACAGTTTTTCCTCTGCGAGCTATAGGTATTATGTGCAATCTCGTAACGTTTTTATAAAGCACACAATTTTAAGTAACCTTTAACTATTTCAATGATTTAGTGCAATTTATGTAATAAGCGGAATTGCGATATAAATCAGGCAATTCTGTAGATGACACGGCAAAGAATAAAAATACAGAAATACATCCCAACTTAGATGAAGATAGGTCAGTGCTAAAAAATTTACCCAACAAAACAATGAATCATTCTTAACTTTAGATAAGAAAATTTAAAAACTATAGTAATAATCCTTGTAACAATTGCTGAAACAACACTTATTAAAATGTTATATCTAAACGTAAACTATAGGAACACTTTTAAACGCTATTTAATCCTCTATTCTGTTTACTATTACATAATATATGATTAAACTTTGCCGAACAATGACGTAGTACCTACCAAAAAAAAATCTAATAACAGAATTTCTAAGTGACACTACAAAATTGAAGGAAATACAAATCACAAATACAAATTTCGCCTTATTGTTCCTTAAAAACAACTTTTTGGCAATTTTCCAGAAGAAAATTTAACACAAATAAAGCCTGTAGTGAGGCAAAATATCTTTTAAAGTTTATATACGTACATGCCAAACGAGTTTCTTATCATAAGAAATAATCATTGCCATATTGATGTTGAGCCGTATTGATTACTTATTATATTTGGTAATAAACAGTTATAAATTTAGTTAATACGGTGTTATTCGACATATTTAAGCTTCAAAGTTAACGAAGCTACTCCAAGACCTTTTTTATATAATATATAAAACAAAACATAACTGTTTTGATGACCTCTGGTTATTGTTAATAAAACACACCGCCTATCATTAACATTGATATATTTACGTCATAACTCAATTTAGTTTGTCAAATATACAGAGAATACTTTGATGTTAAAGACCACTGCGACCCATCTTTCTGTGTAATGCACATCGGTAGATAAATTTGTTTTATAAGTGCATCGCTTCAAATTTACCTCTTAGACCTTAATATCTGTACGTTTATTATTCTCAACGAAATCGTTAGTTTAAATATTTTGCACAAATACAGTACTAATAAAAATGATAATTTTTAACTGAAAAAAGTAAAAGTTTAGTTTTTTTCTTCTTAATAATTCATTAATATTCTAAAGGTATACTCACATGTACGAAATGAATTATGGTTAGAATTTTACCTGTAGTTATGTGGGATTACTTTCACCTCAGATTCCAATTGTTGCAAACTTTTAATGGATTAGGGGCGAAAGGATAAAGATTTCTAGGTCGATCAATCAACCCTTTCAATGATAGCATTTATGTAGTGACCAATTACCTAATGACCTTGATATTTCTGGAACTGTTATGGTTAGATATTTGAACACATGACCACCAAACTTCTTATTAAGGCTGTCCATACTTTAACATTTTTACACAAATATTTTCGTGATAATTTTCTGTAACAATAACGTGAAAATAAATGCCGCTTTTAAATTCTTATGGGGCGCACCTACAATTCCTCTAACGGCATTATGAACGACAGTGAAAACGGTTTCACTACTGCAGACTTAAAAATGTCTCACTGACCCGAATAATAAGGATTTCTAAAGATATATCCTATTAAACTAGAATAAATTTGAAGGGCACGATTAATTTATTTACAAAATTTCGATGTCCTTAAACGAATAAAAAGATCCGGATTATGAAATGTCAAACAGTAAGAAAAACAATAATTAAAAAGATCCTTACCGCAAAGAACGCCTTTAAATTATCGTCTAGATGCTTCAAAATATTGATAGAACATTACTGATAAAGTACCTGATAGTACGATAGGTAAAATAATCATTTAATTACACTTTTTTAGATTAAAAAAACTCACGAACAAATGACCGTCCTTGTGACAACCAAGATGGCGAAACTGACGTAGCGATTATATTAAACAATTGCACGCAGCCGCACAAAGTTTTCCCATTACAATTTTAAGCGCCTTTTTTAAAATTTTTCTTCTAATTTTTGATGAGAAACAAATTGACTATAGATTATTGTAATTTTTTATTAAAAGTGTAACAATACCTACTATATTATTTTTATATTTTAATCAGTCAATAGTAGTATGATTGATCAAAAATGTTCCTCTCGTATTCTTTTTAATTTAAAGTTACTACAGTCAAACTTCTATATCTGGCACTTTTCTAAATCCAATTTTTTTATAACTCACAGCAAAATGTGCAAGTTGTAACAATGGTCTTCTATTGTGCCCTTAAAAATTTATAGTTGGAGAGATAGATAATTCAGTAACGTAAATACATAAATAAATGAGTATCTTTCAGTACCAGTATTATTGTATGCTTTTATCTCTTGCGCTTTTATAGTAACTATCAGCGTTGGTTTACACTAAGGGCACTAATGGTTAGTTCCCAGGGGGGCAAAAAAAATAAATGCCGAACCTTTACCCATTTTATGTAGGATTTAAGTAGTGGGGCGGCATTGTTCACGGTGTCCTAGAGCAGCTCTAAGGGCAAATCGGGCTCTGGTCGCTAATATCATATTCCCTATCTTTTACCAAAATTTTTCATAAAATCTAGTGTACGTATGTATAATGTAAGCGGGAAATGGATGTATACATACAGGGGTGTCAGATGAATAAATACTGCAACTTAATTGCATGATACCCGACACCAATCTAAACAATAAAAGATTGTATACAATATGTTCTAAATCTAAAGAAATCTTAAATCCCAAATTCAAAAAAATGCATTTTAATTTTACAGTAATCCAGTATCCGACTTTTCTAAAATGTTACAGTTTTTGGGTAACGGGCCATGACCATGCCTAAATACCAACGTCCACGTTTCAACTTAAAAATAATTAACTTTCATCATTTATTTAACACTCTGAGAAGATAGATTTTCAAAGATCTTTTCTTAGTGCTCACCTACTTTATATAAGGAACTCCTGTGACAAATTTCATGCTTTTAGACCCAGTGGTTTAGGTTGTTACTTGTCTGTCAGTCAGTTTTACAGTTTTATTAAGTAGATATATGAATATCGGTTTCTCCGAAATGGCTCTAACGATTTGGATGAAATTTTGTATCGATCGATCAGGTACTGTTAGTTTAAAGGTTGATTGTCGATGAGGAATATGTTTCTACAATCCACCCTTATGACAATCATCTTCAAAAAATGTTTAGTGTTTCCATAACAGTTCTACCTTACCAATATGAGTGGCGGAAAAAGAAAGCTGAATAGCTATCTTTTTCAACTAGATTCATTAAATAAAAATAATGAAAATCTCTCTATGACGTTAATTTGAGTAATGTTTCAATAGAAAATCTTTTTTTCTGCAAATCAATTTTTTTTATCCTACAGCGAAAGGTTCGATTGTATATTAAAACAAAAAATTTCATCATTATATAACAAAAAATCTTAGAAATGAATATTTAACTTGAAAACAACAAAGTAATATTTTAAAGTTCCTGTACTACTTGTAAAACTAAAAAAAAGAAAAATGCAACTATGAAAAATTTATTAGAAACATATTATAACAAAAAACTTAGAAATATCGTATGAAAAAACTAAGAAATACATAAATAAAGTTTCATTACAATAGAATAGTGTTGTTTATTAAGTTTCATTGCTCACTTCACTCGAACTAACACTTTCTATATCGTTGTTTTTATTATCTTCATTAACTTTATTTTCAGAGGGTTGTTTATTATCTCCACTAGTTTTATTGTTGGCAGGTTGAACATCAGGTGCTGGTGTATCTGTTTAAAAAATAATTGTATTATACTACTAAGTAATACTATGTGCCGATAACAAAAATCATATCTAAATTAAAACACACCTGATTCAGAATCTAATTCTACGGACTCATCGCCATCAAATCCAAAATCGGAATCGGATAGAAAATCTATATAATCATCATCGGGATCATAATCTTCATCATCATCAGTCATAAAGTCATAGGTATTGTCTACCAAAATTTCCGAATCATCAAACGGATTGAATTCAATTTCATCTCCTGAAAGATATTCAAGATCATCTTCATCAATATACTCCGGTTTATGAGGATTCCCAACAAAGCTCTGCCGCTCAATACCCATCTTGGCAAAGAAGTGAGTAAATCAGCTAATTTTCTTCTTTACTTAATAAATTAAGAAGAGATTTTCTATCTTCTTCCTTATTTGTTATTATAAAGTTAGGTTTGGTTTTTTTGTAAGTTTTTTTCCCGAAAGGTTTTATAATAATTTTTTTATTGTTAATCTTAATGGTCTTTAAATGGCTTATAACTTTTTCCTTGGTTTCTTCGTCGTTAAATGTAAGGAAGCACCAACGTCTCGACTTCTATAAAATTTGATAAGGTTAACGTTTATCAGTGATACTAAAATAAATATGCTTACTTGTCTTGGTAATTGGACAATAGTGATATCAGAATGTAGTTCTTGAATTTGAGATTCTGACTTTATTTTCACCGGAAATCTAATATACACCTTTAACGGATCAGTTTCGGAATCTCCTATACTAAAAATGTAGATATTTTATCATGAAATGAATGGAAGTTGAACTGTATAACCTAACTTCTTATAATACGTAAATAAATCAAACAGGTGCTATTATACTAATATATCACCAGCAAGTTTTTAATGTGACTAAATTTGTTGCAAGCTTACCCCATAATTAGTAAACACCAGCATTTAGCTTTAAATTATAGCAAAACGTGTTCCAAAGTGTGTGAAACCAATGTTTGTCGGAAAATTGAAGAACTAATATGAACGAAACCATTGCAATAGTAAAGCCATAAATGAACAGATGGCGCCGTTGGTAATTTAAAATATATATGACTTATTTTAAATATTATTCTTTGTACATTGTTAAATTAAAACAATTTTTATATTATTTGTTTTACTTTTAATATAAATATATTGAGAAATTAACTTCTGAATAGACAATTCAATGATAAATACAAACATAGTTTTGTAAATATTTATATTTGTTAATATTACAAGCAAATATAATAAAAATAAACAATTCTTAAAATTTTGCCTTATGTTAACAATTGTTTAAATTATAAAAATTCAAATTACGTGTTCCGATGTAAATACTGTAGTATTTTGTATTGTCAAAAACACTTTATTTTAGCAAATCACAATGTTAAAAAGATAATTCACATGTGTATTTTGCAGACATACAAAGTACAAAAAAAAATTACAGTAATAAATAAAGTACGGCCATTTGTACAGGTAAAATGCTATTATAACATGCTAAATCTCAAGCTACTTATAGATTAGCATGTAATACACAACATCAGAATGCAGAACATTTATATATTTTAATTTATATTTTCCGCATTGAAAATTATTTACTAGCTCTTTTTTCAAGCTGTATAGTTAAATGTAAATAATCTGCGCAATTTATATTTAACTACACTTAAGATGCTTTATAATCAGCCCAAACATTTGTGAATTTGAATAGTTGAAAGTTTTACAAGTATCCTAAATTCTAATTAGGCTTACAAAAAGCTAACAAGTTTTACTATTTAAATGCTATTAACATCCAACATACAATAAAAGTAATTGCGTAAACAATTTCTTGCTTTTTTTTGATTTGCCATTTGTATTTTTCTAAATCTCAATAAACTAAATGAAACCATAAGAACCGAATTCGATAAAAACATACAGATTTGTGCTTTTGCTGCAAACGCTTTTTAAATTAAATCCTTACGTTTAAAGTTTTTTGTACCAGAAAAGATAATGATCACCTTCCTCTATAAGTAGTCCATCGACTCCTGAAAGAAACAATGCATTTAATTAATTCTAAATTGGAATAGAATTTAATTAAACTTACCAACTGGAGCCACTAAATGATTACCAGGGGGGGCCTGGGGATCTGGTAATTCAGGTAGGCGATATAAAAGCCAATAATGATAACCCATAGGTTCTTCTTTGTATCCAGCAATTGAATGTACGTAATGACCATTAGGCCATTCGGAGGCTTCAAATGTATAATGAGGATCAAGTTCCATCGCCATCACCATTACATTGTAAAACGAGGTATTTCTAGGTGCAGTTAAAGATATCGTATAATTCTCTGTGACATTTGTGCCTACCCAGAGGGTGTACGTGATGGAAACGTTTCGTATTTCTGAGTCGTTGCCGTGATTCAATTGCGGATTAGTTAAGCCGTCCAGATCAACTAAAGAAATTATTATGAATTTGTGAAATTTCTAAATGCGTTCATTTCAGTATGCTTACTGCGATTTTCAATATCAGGATATGATTTTCCGCAGCTTAGAGTTCTTATCGCGTCCAATCCTCTTCCTTGCAGAGCTATGACGACGTTTGCTGTTAATCCAGGGTCAGTAAATGCTCCATCGGGATCTTGTCTTGATTCTATATAAAATTTAGCTGCGGTCTCATTCCAATGCGAACTTGCGTCTATTATATCTTGTAAGGCCTACAATTGAAGTGAAACAGTTTAATCTTTATAACAACCCTTGGTCGGTTAATTAATTTCATTTGAATAGAATATATTTGAATATGGTACTCTATTGGTCTACATGCCGGATAAACCACAAGTTAAAATCTAATAAAATTCTCCGTTAATTTATCATAAAAAAGTTTTTCTTTTTAATTTGCGCGTGCTTCTTCGTAGAAAGAAAATGATTTATTAAAGAAACGAAAATAAAGTAGTGAACCTTAAAATTGTCAAATTAGACCCATAATAAAAGCTAATATTTTCGATTAACCCCTTGACATACAATGACGTCTAGAACACGTCAATCGTTTAGGGTGTTATTGTAGATTTTGACGTCTCTAAGACGTCAAGAACTGTATTCAATTTTATGTTCCGAAAAAGGTTTATTTTCAACAATAATTTTGTTAAAAGGCACAAAATTGGCGATTTGGGAATTTTGTTATTAATATAATTCTGTAATTTTTAATTGCGAATTGTCAGAGAGTAAATTAATTCTTGTAAAGTGTGCTTAAAGCCGAGTGTGCGCGTTCGAGCTCAAAGTGGCACATTTCCGATCTCGGGAAAATGAAGCGCGCCGCTCCGCGTCGCGCTTCATTTGCTTCCCTCGCTCGAAAATGTGCCACTTTTCGCTCGAACGCGCACATCTTCGTATTTATTCAATTTGTTTAAATTACTTTTTAGATTTAAAAAAGATATAGCAATGTATTCAAATAAAACGACATATGCGCAGTAACATATAGTTTGATAACCACTGGTCTGGCTATACACAAGCGCAACATAGGGCGTTGTTATATTTAATTTAGTCGCGCCAAAGAAGTATTACTTCTAACGTGCGTACATAAGTACATGCACCCGTTTTTTTTTCACATAGAATGAAATTCAGTTTTAAACATTTAGCAAAATTATTAAAGTAAACTCGAAGAATAAATTATTTTAAGTTTTTAGACAACTCAAATTAAATAAATTAATAACTTGGAAAATTTTTAAAATATATTTAAGAACTTTAGAAATTTTTAATTATCAATTTTTTTTGTATAACACAAATCGAATAAAACAAAACTTTATTCGGTAAATTTAAAAGGAAATTTTGATGAAAAAATTATTATGTATTTTCAGAAAACTCAAATAGAGTATATACAAAATTTGTGGTTTTTCAAAAAACTTTGAAGATCATTAATTTACGCAAATAAATTTAATATTTGAGAAAAATCAATAAATAAATTATCTTAATTGTTCAGAAATATTAAATTTATAAAATTAAATACAGTCAAACCTCGATAGGTCGATGTTGAAGAGAAACTAAAAATAATTCGCGTTATCAAAAATTCGAGCTATCGATATAAAAATATTTTTTAGTTTATGTTTTTAAAATTTACTTATTGTTTCTTTTTCTTAATAATTTCCTAGTGATTTCTTGCTAAAACGTAAATCTTGTGTCTTGAACAAGTTGTAATTAGGCTTCATTTATGGAATAATTCAATTTTTAAATATAAAAAAATATTTATATGTTATATATTATATGCATCAAAATTTTAGAATGACTTAGGTGGGGAATGTTAAAAAAAGATTGGGAAACACTGCTCTACATATTTCAAAATATCTTAAAACTATTAATTATTTATTTGTGTATGCTCATAACAGTTAAGTTGAGTAAATTAATAGTTTTTTTCGGACTCATCAAATTCGGTTTTTTTTGTATGTCAAGGGGTTAATAAAAACTCTACCTCGTTAAAAAGTAAAATATAAATTTAATTTTTTGAATTTATAGAAAGAAGATTAAAGCAGATAAATCCAATGAATATGAGGTAATTCGAGCGAGGGAAGCAAATTTCCTCGAAATTGGAATGTGCCACTTTGAGCTCAAATTGCAGACCCTATTATTCACTCTAATCCATAATAATCAATTTACTTTTTGGTATTTTACATAAATAGCACAGAACCGTATTTCTACCACGGATTAAATATTCGATTTTGTGTTTTTAAATCTGTTAATACATCTTTAAAACTTATAAAGATTTTCAACACCCTTTGTCGCATATGAAAAAAGGTGTTGGAGTATTTTTATAGTGAATATTGAAATCTATAATTATTATAATAATTTAGTTTACTTTAGGCCGAGAGAAATTAAATATTAATAAAAAATGTTTGTAAGATTTGACTCTTAACATTCTTATAAAAACTTATTCGTTTTTTAAAAAGTTATGAAAAAACCCTACAACTTTTTGCAAATTTGACTTATTTTTTCTTTAAAATGGTTAGGCCGAGTATTCACGCTTGTTAATTTTCAGTGATAGAAAAGTTTTTGTTGGATTAGACACTTGATTAGTCTGTATAATTTACAATAATTAAGACTTAAGTCACACTTACATTAACTTCTAATAAATATTTGTTCTAATTAAGAATTATCAATAAAATCACCTAACATATACAGACTGTCTGACGAATAGGTACTGAAACTTAACCAGCTGATTACTTGATACCATTCTAAACAATAAAAGTGTGTATGCAATGTGTTCTAAGTTCAAAAAAATATCGACAAACATGCATTTTAATTTTATAGTAAATGGCAACACAGCATTGTTTCTATATGTTCTTAAAAGAGAGTGAGGTCATTTAGTACGTTCTTCATTATTAATTTATTTTATTGATTGAATATTATATCTCACAATAAACGTCGATTAAGACTGTTCATTGCTCATTTATTTTACAGTTTAGATATCATGTTTCAGAATAAATGTGCGGAACTTTGTTATTATAAACATGTTACCCCTGAAGTGATTAAGATAAGCAATTTTATTTTACGTCTCAATTTAGAGGCATAGTTGCCAAACCTATCTTCTCTATTTTAATGCATATTTGATTTGCGATTTCTATGGTTTTTAAATTAAAAAAAATTACATATGGCATCGTTATAACAGACTTGAACAAAAATTTTCGAAATATTCTAAATAATAAGGTATTTATCATATATTTATAATGAAAGTTTATGACACCATAATTAAAAAATAATTATTACACATAAAGCCACTTTACTTGGGATATTTTTTTGTTCAGTTTAGAGTCATTTATAAGTGGGTTAAGTTGCAATACTTATTTGTCTGGCAGCCTGTATACTGTATCCAGTTTGGTGAAAGTATTAATAATTTACCTATACTGTATTTAATGGTCGAGCAAAGAAATCTTTCGCAAATTTTGTAGTCTGTGGAAGTGTCCTTAGAAAGAAGTGTACACAAAACAAAATTCGGTGTAATTATTAAAAAATCTGATTGTTTTTCAAACATACAATCTCATAAAGTAGTTATATTCAATTCAGTACTCTAAAGAAGTACAACTTCTTTTATAAGCACACGCATCGTTTTTTTTTTATAAATTCAGTAAATAGAAAAATAAAGAAAAGACTTTGTTTGCTCTTTTAATAATTCGACTTTTCCACAAATAAATTTTAGTTATAACTTTCAAAACCAACATAATAAATTAAGAAAATGAATAGCCGATTCTTGGCGGAGATAATTTTAAAATTCTGTTAAATTTACTAATTAAGGCTTTTGATTTACTGCTATAAGATCTTATAATCTATAACGCGTGTAAATTTATTAAATTGCGGAATTTAGAGAAGATATTCCACTGTTAGAAAATCGTTAGCGTAATAGTTTAACTAGATACCTGCAATTAAAACTAAGAATTTGGCTAAAGTATGTTTTCGTGGATTAGAATCGTTTAAAATTAAACCGCGTTAAGCCAATGGATCCTTGTTGTTTAATAACGCGCTTCAAGTTTGTAGATGAGTTTAATGTCTGTTGTTGAAGGAAGTTTCATAACAAAACTCCCAATTTACTATATCTTCATTCTCATTCAGCTTATTATGGAAGAGAGACAAAAAAACTTTGTTTCCTTTCGTACTTGAAAATTTGTAACTTTCACCATTTATATTCAAGATGTTACGCTTAACAATTTCAATTTTCAGACAAAGTAGATATTTTGCTATAAAAAAATTACCTTAAAATTTTCATTTACCTTTCTCGTATATTTTGTTATACACCTTTTTTTTAAGCTTTATTAGATTCTCCAAACTTAAAATGAAAATTCTAATTATCTTTATTAATTTTTGAGGCAGTAAGTACTTTTTACTTGTTTTATTTTAAACAAAAAAACTTGTATAATGCCTATTAACTACGGCAGGGATTAATAGATTTTAAATGAAATATCTTCTGGAGCAGAAGTTCTAAACTTTTTCGTAAAGAATTCTCGATACTTCTCAAACTTTTCGATATTAATAGTTTAAACAATAAAGTTTATGCCAGTAATAAGTGAAAATTGTGCAATAGACTTTGAAAAATTTTATAATTAAACATTAAAAATAAAACTAAATAACAAAATAGATAATTTGATAATTTTGTATTGCTATTTTGATATCGTTTTTATTAGTTTTAATTTTTTCGTAATAATTAAAGTAAAGTAAATTTTTTAAATTAATTTTTGTTAATTAAGTTCAATACATCTGAATATTGAAATACATATGTGATAAAAGACCTAATACCCGATCACTTGCAGTATTTGAAAAATAATTACGTTAAGATTGCTACATAAAAAAATTACCGTAATGTTAATAAACTATTCGTACAGTTAAATTTATTATATAATTAAATATTATAATGTTTGATAAAAAGTATTTAACAATATTTTAACGACCGCCGTGAATCATGTTTTTACTCGTTTGTAAGCCAAACAACGTTAAACAGTGGCGACACGCCTCATTTGTATTTCCATATTTAACAGTTCTTTATTACCTAAAGCGTGCAATTATTTATTTACTTATTTGTACGCCAAAGGGCTTTATACATATATAAAATTATACAAAATTAAGGGAAATAAAATTAAATACCTTGGGAGGTAACATAATTAAGAAAAAGAAGAGAAGAGTTGTTCCCAATATTGCACAAAAAGTGAGATCCGTTATTAGGTTGCTAGGTTGTAAATGATTAGAATTTTTAATAAATTATTTTAACAATTAATTAAAGTCAATATTATTTTTGTATAATTAAAACTAGGAAATATGACACCACTCGTTGAGGTATAGGTATATTTTACCTTACCAGGTTCAAGATCTAGGAAATTGCTATTACCTGATTTTACTAATTTGTAGTCAACACTTTATAACATAACATACGCAAGAAACATGATTAAATTAAGTTTTTAATATCTGGGCGACCGAGCTGCACTCGAGGTTTTTCGATTTCGCGGTGGAAATGTAATGTCTTTCGGTCGCCTAGGTACAAAAATATAAAGATCTAAATGTAGTGCCATCTGTTGTTCCAGGAATATTTCAGTCTACTCGTACTACAATATTCTATGAGATGGCGCTTGAAACAAAAATTTTTTGTGTAAAAAGAAATTTTTCAGCAAAGATACCTATCTAGATAATGGGTTTAAAACATAATTTACAATAATTTGGGCCAATAAATTAGACGAAAAATTAATTGAAAATTTTAATCGTTTCTTCTCACTCGCATTGACGCTATTTTGGTATTTTTTCGCTCCCTTCCACTTATTGCTATGGTAAATAGGTTTTTCAAACATAAAATCGATGTTTACTAAATTTACTGTGATATTTTGATTTGAAAAAGCAATGAATAAAGTAAACAAATTTAATAAATACGAGGATGTGCACATTCGAGCGAAAAGTGGCACATTACCGAGCGAGGGAAGCAAATGAAGCGCGACGCGGAGCGGCGCGCTTCATTTTCCCGAGATCGGAATGTGCCACTTTGAGCTCGAATGTGCACACTCGGTTTTAAGCACGATTCGCATTAATTTTGGTGACAAAATATTACTAAATAATTTTTATCATTGTCTTTCATTCATACTTATGCGATTGTCGTATCTTTTCGCTTGCTCCCACTCATTGCTATAGTAAAAATACGTTTTTAAACATAAAATCGATATTCACTAAACTACATTGAAATTTTTCATGGGAAATAACAAAAATTAACTAGACCAATCTTATAAAAGCGAAGATGTGCACATTCGAGCGAAAAGTGGCACATTTCCGAGCGAGGGAAGCAAATGAAGCGCGACGCGGAGCGGCGCGCTTCATTTTCCAGATCGGAATGTGCCACTACTCGAATTGCACACTCGGTTTTAAGCACGATTCGCATTAATTTTGGTGACAAAATATTACTAAATAATTTTTATCATTCCCTCTCAGTCGTACTTATGCGTTTCTCGTATCTTTTCGCTTGCTCCCACTCATTGCTATAGTAAAAATACGTTTTTAAACATAAAATCGATATTTACTAAACTACATTGAAATTTTTTATGGGAAATAACAAAATTAACTAGACCAATCTAATAAAAGCGAAGATGTGCACATTCGAGCGAAAGTGGCACATTTCCGAGCGAGGGAAGCAAATGAAGCGCGACGCGGGCGGCGCGCTTCATTTTCCGAGATCGGAATGTGCCACTTGAGCTCGAATGTGACACTCGGTTTTAAGCACGATTCGCATTAATTTTGGTGACAAAATATTACTAAATAATTTTTTATCATTCCCTCGCATTCGTACTTATGCGTTTGTCGTATCTTTTCGCTTGCTCCCACTCATTGCTATAGTGAAAATACGTTTTTAAACATAAAATCGATATTCACTAAACTACATTGAAAGTTTTCATGGGAAATAACAAAAATTAACTAGACCAATCTTATAAAAGCGAAGATGTGCACATTCGAGCGAAAAGTGGCACATTTCCGAGCGAGGGAGGCAAATGAAGCGCGACGCGGAGCGGCGCGCTTCATTTTTCCGAGATCGGAATGTGCCACTCTGAGCTCGAATGTGCACACTCGGCTTTAAGCACGATTCACAAAAATTAATTTATTTTTTAAAAATGTTTCAATAAAAATTAGACGATCATTTTTATGTCAGAAATACCAAACCTCAAATTTGTGTGTCTTTAAAAAAGTTGTTATAAAATAAGCACCAACTTTTTTGGAATATAAATTTTTTTTTTTTTTTTAATTAAATAAAAGAATATTAATGTAGAACAATCCAGTCGATAAAAGGTATGTACACATTCGAACAAAATGTATAACATTTTCCCGAGATAGAAGTCTGTAACAATGAGTTCGAATGTTTATGCTTAGCTTTAAGAAGGATTCGCAATAATTAATTAATTTTAAGAAGTAATTTTAATTAAATATTTTAGGACGGTATTTAACTATAGAGTTGTACACATCAGACCCCCTTAAAAACCCGTCATATTTAAATACAAATTAACTGTAAGGTTAATTTGTTAAAAAAAACCATATAAAACCGTAATCTAGTACTGCTACCATTTTTTTTGTATGGAATTAGTACTCGATCAACCTCAATAGAAATAAAACCTCAAAATATACAGTGGGACATAAAATAAATGGCGTTTCTCAAACGTCATTGTATGTTAAGAGGTTAAAATCATTATTCTTCTTTTTTTAATAATTTAATTGTAATTAGTAATATGTAGTTAATTTTGAATTTAATAAATACTATTTTAAGGATGTACGAGCACGAAAGTCATTTTGCTCAAATTGCTTGATTTCTTTTTATATGTAGTTTAAATATGTCTAAACAAATTCTCAAAATTTGGTGAAGGTTAACCGACTATTTAAAGAAATAATTAATTTCAAAAGTAAGCATATTTAACATTAGTCTTATGGCAATGTGACGGATAGACGACATGTTTTCATAATTTTCATTCAAATTCGTCCCAGAATATGAAAATAAAACTATCTAATTAAAAGTTAAGACATTCATAAAGATATTAAAAAAATAAAAAGTCGTACTAAACCGACTAAATTAAGAGATATTTACAAAAATTAGCTTACTTTTGTTAGCTCTTAAACTAAATAGCAACACTACAGACCATTAAAGCAAGGTAAGTGTCAAAAATACTAACCTAATTTTAGGAATTCTGGTAAATTTTCATCCCGATAGATAGTTTTCTCTTTCATTTCACCTTCCATCATTTTATATTCGCACGTATTACACTCAACGTTTATTTTGAATTTACTGATAACATTGCTTTAATAATCATAATAATCACAGTGTTGCCATACGCAATGCTGCGGCCATAACCTCTTTACCGCGCGCCCGGACCGGTCTATCCCCACCCAGTACCCTGCTCGCACATCCTTAAATAGATAACAAAATTAAAGTAATATTCTAGGCGGTTTATAGTGATTGTGTACTGTAGTATATACTGATCAACTACTAATTCTCTTGATTTTAGTGTGATCAGGTATTGGGGTAACCGAGTGATTATTTTGAAATATAAATTTTACTAATTGCTGTTGATTTATTACTTAAAATCTTATTAATTTTATATCTGAAATCCTTATTAATCAATAAAAAAACGCAAAAAGAATTTTAATATATAGATTTATTTTTATAACCCTATTTCGTTCAAAAGAACAAAATTTTGATCGGCTAGTGGGTCTCTACCTTATTTATTATTTTTTCACTACCTTGTCTTGTTTGCATTATGCCAAGGTCCTGTTTTTAAACTGAAAAAACATGGTTAGCCTAAACATATCCTGAACAATTAAATTAAAAAAAAAATAAAAAAGTGCTATGTGACTCTACTACTTATAAAACTAAAATGCGTTTTATTTAAAACTCAAAAACATTTAGAATCGATAGAACGTAAGCTTTCATTATTTAGTTTGGTATCAAGGCCAATTAGTTACGTTTTAGGGCCTACATTTGGATCACCCTGTATATAAAGGATAATGTTATTCGTGGACGCTGTGTATAAAAAATAAATTAAGAAACTTTATTTACCTGAACAACGAGCGCAGTATTGAATAAATTTCCGAATCCGCCGTCGGGTTGCTGTTCCCTTGCTAAATTGATGGTAGGCCTTCTTAGGGAATGTTGTAGATTTCTATGCCGGTGATCCTTACTTATGCATCTCAAAGCCAAAATAACCATCGCAACGGTATCTAAAAAATAAATAAAACATTAAATCACAATTCGCGGCTGACGTGTCGAGATTGTAATAACACACATCGGTTTTTCCCCTTGTCACTACGCACCGTTGAGTCATTCAAATTTTAACACTCAACTACAGGCAAACCTCGATATTATGAACACGTTTGTTCGGAAAGCTTTGTTCATGCTAACGAGGATTTCGTACTAATCGGGCACAATACTTTGAATGCATTGTTTTTTTTAATTTTAAAAATCAAAATTCATTAAATGCATTTATTTCAAAACTATTATCAGAATCTTAAAATTTCATTTAATGTTAAAAAAAATTTGAGGATAGTAAATATCAAAAGTTGTTCAAGATATTCAAGAATCGATTTATGTATGTATTCTGTCATAAATTTTTCAAAATTTTGTAATTGTTTTTAAAATGCATTTTTTGTAATTGCGATATTTTGTCAATTCAATGTTCTTAAGATCCCATTTGATACCAAAAATCTAAGAATTCTATATACTAAAAATTTTTTACTGTAGGTATTACAGCAAGCAATCGAGTTATAAATTTTTAATACTGTATCAAACGATATGAATGAATGTAACGGCCACGATAGATTAACTTAATCGAACGCGAGAGATTAAGTAAGCGAATGTATCTCATTAATCTCTGAACGCGCGCAATCGGGAAATTTCTATCTACATTACCTTAAAATGTTAATATCGCTAAAGATAAGACTAAGCTACACTTTTTTGGAAGCTTGATAATTGACAACACGACACACATATAAGCGTTGCCGACTCCCGTACTAAACAGTTTAAGACTGAGTTTGTTTTTGTTAAAGTGTCAATGACCTATACGCAGCTGATTTCTGGGGTAACTCAAGGTAATCTCTTTAACGCACTGTATAGATGAATGTCATGTATAAATAAACATTTGTTTAAAGAACAAATACGAGTGTCAATCAAATAGTTTAGTGAATTAAAACTGTAAGTAAATTAGTTTGTAAATTAAATAGTTATTAAGTAAATGTTCCAGTGTTTAAGTTATTGGGGTAGATAAATTCGCTAACCTTCTGTGTACTAGGTGGGGTATAACTAACGTGAACAATTTTTTTAAGTTAAAACGGGACGTTTGGTAGACGAGCTTAAAACCGAGTGTGCACATTCGAGCTCAAAGTGGCACATTCCGATCTCGGAAAATGAAGCGCGCCGCTCCGCGTCGCGCTTCATTTGCCTCCCTCGCTCGGAAATGTGCCACTTTTCGCTCGAACGCGCACATCCTCGTGTTTATTATATTAGTATAATTTACCGTGCGCTCCTTCAAATTAAAAATTTTAATTTAATTTAGTAAATATCGATTTTATATTCAAAAAATGTATTTATCATAACAATGAGTGGAAGTAAGCAAAAGATACGAAAATTTCGTAGGTGCGAGTGAGACAAAACAACTAAATTATTTATTTAATTTTTTTTCTAATATATTACTCTAAATTTTGTAAATTGTGCGTAAAAGCGAGTGTGCACATTCGAGCTCAAAGTGGCACATTCCGATCTCGGGAAAATGAAGCGCGCCGCTCCGCGTCGCGCTTCATTTGCCTCCCTCGCTCGGAAATGTGCCACTTTTCGCTCGAATGCGCACATCCTCGTGTTTATTATATTAGTATAATTTACCGTGCCCTCCTTCAAATCAAAAATTTTAATTTAATTTAGTAATTATCGATTTTATATTCAAAAAATGTATTTACCATAGCAATGAGTGGAAGGGAGCGAGAAGATACGATAATCTTGCAATGCAAGTGAGAGGGAATGATTAAAATTATTCAATTAATTTTCCGTGTAAATTATTGGTCTAAATTATTGCGAATCATTAAGAAATTGCCGAGAAATTAATTTATATTTAAATAAGGAGAAAAGAATGAAATTCTTGTTAGGTTTTTTTAATATTCGGTATCGTAATTGACACGTGAATTGGAATTCAGTACTCAAGAAAAGACTCAATAGTTTATAAGTTGAAGAAACTAATTATTGTATTTTTATTAATACAAGTCTATTCTAATGCATAAATAAATATGTGTTTTACTTAAACCTATTCATTATTGGTTATTAAAATATATTTCTTATCATTTAACTGTCATAAAGTACAATTTTGTGTATTTTAATTCATTTTATTTTTGGGGTATGGGAAACCCCACCTAGTAGGGGAAACCGGGTATAGTTGTCTCACGGGTAAGTTGTCACAAAAGCCATAACAACAAACCTAATGAATTGATAAATTTGTTTACCCGTGTCAAAGTAGCTCGAGCACAATACCTCCTTGCTTACTTCACTTCAGTTCGCTCTGAAATACCGTATAAGAAATATATGCGTTCGTTTTTTTTGTACAGTGAAAGTAATTTTTTGTGAATCTGTGTTGAGGCTCGTAAGTATACCGGGTGTTTCATTTAAGGTGCCACGAGCTTATAACTCCTAAACTAATCAAAATTTCAAAAAAGTACAAGTAAAAAAGAGTGTTTAATTTATTTGATCTATACAGCGGCATAAATATAAATTTTGTTTTACTTCCGGTTTAACCGGAAACGGTGTCAACTTCCTTACCTTAAATAGAAGGGTATTTATTTTTATATATAATTGGATAGATCTCGTTGAGAGCTTTCCACATATTTATAACAAGTGACCATTTTCTCAAAAAAAATATTTTTTTTTTAAATAAATAAGTTCTAAGCTAATAAAAATTTCAAAAAACCTGCTAGTAGAAAAGTTTTTTTAATTTATACGTTCTATGTACAAATGTATAAGAAAACAATCTCTGATATAATTTTACGTTTACGCTATACGTTTTCGTTTATACCGATTTTTTTTTTTAAAGATTTTATTAAGAAAATGGTCACTTGTTATACGTATTTGGAAAGCCCTTGACGAGCTCTATCCTATTATAGAAAAAAATAATTACCCTTCTATTTAAGATAAGGAAGTTAAAACCTTTTCCGGTTAAACCGGAAGTAAAACAAAATTTAAATTTATGCCATTGTATAGATCTAATAAATTAAAGACACTTTTATACTTGTACTTTTTTTTAAATTTTGATTAGTTTATGAGTTATAAGCTTGTGGCACTTTAAATGAGACACCCGGTATTTAAATTTTGCATAGTGATATACTTTTTTGTGTATTTATGATGTTTAAGATATGCTTCATGATATCATTCATATAGTTTCTTAAATGACCATTGATTTAAATTTATTTTGGGAGTTAATTGTCTAAAACTGTTTTGGGGAAAGTTGTCTTAAGTTAACGGGGGCTAGTTGTCACCTGTGCAAAGCAACACCATAAATATGTGCGGCCTTTTTTATTGGTTTCTAGAGGTTTTACTACATAAACGATTGGCTGTAATTATATTTCTGTCATTGTTGTTACCATAACCTAAGTTCGTTAGATAGAAGTTACTATTTGCTACAGCAAATATTTTTTTTTTTTAATTATGAATAAAATATTTTTCGTTCCTTTATTAGGTAAAATTTCTTACAAACAACATTTTACCTTTAATAAAAATAGGCATTTGTTTGGCGTTTTGAATTTTTCTTTTTATTTAGTATGTGTCTACTTACCCCAGACACGAGGTTAAAAGTCACACTTTTCTTTTTTCATAACAATTATAATATCTTCCCATTAGATAATGGTAGAAAAAAAGTCTTTATTTTTTCTTAAACTAGAATAATTACACTATCTATTGATATATGAATGTCATTGATAAATTATGACCATGGGCTCTATAAATGCAAAAGAACAAACATTGTGACTTCTAACTCCGGTCTCCCCTATGGCATGTGACATTTATTCACCTAGTATGCGGAGGGGTAATTCTTTTGTTAAATAAGTTGTAATTGTAATTAAAATAAGTGGCCGACTGGTATTATTCGCAACCCCAGTTCGAATCCTAGTGGATTCGTTACAATACAGTCAAACCTCGATATTATGAGCATGTTTGTCCGGAAGGTCCTGTCCATATTAACGAGGTTTGACTGTACCAAAACAAATAAAAAAATCTCACCGATATTGTGGTCCTTTGCTGCATTGGCAATGTCGAGCAGTCTCCTAATTTGCTTTTTCCTCAAGTGAGCATTTGCACTGCAGGCGGCGAGAGTTGTAAAAGCAAAATCGAGATCGTGCACAATCTCATGATGCTGCATGGTGCCGATAAGATCGTGCCCATGAAATTGTCGGGGGTCCTGGCACAGGGTGCTCAAGGCGAGCGCGTACTGCGTCAACTTCGGAGGGATGATGGGTATTTCGTTGTGCCTAAAATACCTTCTTAAGTAATAATATCGGATCGCAAATGTTATATTTAGATACCTCCAAAGAAGAGTGACGATTTCGATTTCCATTTGCTTAGCGGATAATTGCATCTCCAAAGCGTTAGGCAGTATCGAATTTGAGTCTCGCGTTTCCTTGGCTAATTGTAGCGCCATGAGGACCATCGGGGTTTCGTTCCTCCATCCCCAATCCGTGTCACGTTGCGATACCAGCCACGATAAGGCTTTTTGGACGCTACTTTCGAAATCGATATTTTGCGTGGTGGTGCTGGTTAGTGAAGATGTGTCTGTCGTAACTAAGCAACGCGAGGAAAAATTAAATTTCGTCCTTAACCCCTTGACATACAAAAAAAACCGAATTTGATGAGTCCGAAAAAAACTATTAATTTGACTCAACTTAACTGTTATGAGCATACACAAATAACATAAAATAAATAATTAATAGTTTTAAAATATTTTAAAATATGTAGAGCAGTGTTTTCCAATCTTTTATAACAGTCCCCACCTAAGTCATTCTAAAATTTTGATGCATATAATATATGGGTGATTCTCAGATAACTGTGATTTTTTATGTTCAGTATTTTATTTATCATCCAACATAATTTTTTCTTATTGAGAAATCATTAATATTATAAAGCTGATAATTATCTTCAACCTACATTAGGTTTTGGAACATAAGTGATCTTGGATTACTCATAACTTACGAAAATATACTCGAAATGTCATAACCGTGGCATGTCCGATTCTCATTTTTTAAACTAAATGTATAAATTTCTATCGATATTCGATTTGTAATTTAAAAGTTACCTCTCATAACTTAAGTCTAATATATACTCCATTAAATTATATTGCAATTATACGAAAATAATGTTTGGTAAAAAAAATTATCATCTTTGATTTATGTCCGGAAATTTTATTCAATTTTTAAATTTGAAATGTTTGCCGCCTAATCGCCATCTTAATTTGGTTTCGTCCACTTTTAGTGGCGGCATTTTCAGGAGGGACTATTTGTGCAATGTTTACAGCTGTGTATTTATTTTGAAGTTTCAAAAATATAATTAAAGTAATTTGTTTTATTTTAAAAAAAGCAAGTCATAAAATTACATGTCAATACCGTGGTATTGAAATTTACGGTTATTAATACGATGTTTGAATCAATTATAGTAAATTTCTATTTCCTTTTACCTAAATAATCGAAATTATTTTAGTTATCTGCATTATAAAGTTAGGTCCATTTTAAATTCAAATGTCATAACCGTGGATGTCACTACCATGGCAAAAATAAAAAATAAACTTTTTAATTTATTTTTTCCTCAATGTTTTAACTTATTTCTGTATTTATTTGTTATAGTTTTGTTAAAAAATTTTGACAGAATAACAATTGAATGTAAATTTTGCAAAAAAACAAAAAAAAACTAGCGCTAAACAAGTAGCAACAAAGGACTTTCTAAATCGTGGTCTAGCAGAATTTTGGTCAACTATTAATGTACCAGACCAATTCTATTCAAAATTTTTTTCTTATACCTTATGTAGAAAATTTATCATTGCAATAAATATTTTGAGGGTAGTCTGGCAAACAGTTGTGTCAAGAATAGGGGCGCCAGACTTAAATTTTTATATTGTACTGATCGAAACTTCTTCGAATAGTAAAACATTGTACTTATGTCTTATACATCATTTTACAAAAATTAGGAAAAAAATTATAAAAAAACAGTTGGACAAGTTACAGATCGCCGGACAGTTGGTTTATTTTTTGTCGAATATCTAAAAAGTAATAAAGTCCATTTTGTACTTATTTTGGTTCACCACCCTTTTAACGGTCGCCGCTTGGACTATTATATGTCAGTACCGTGGCATTAAAATTTTCAAATTTTGTCATAGTTTTCGTTTTGTTGTAGTTGTAGTAGAACTACAGCACAGGCTTAGTTCTGTGTATAGTTAGACACAGAAAACACCCAAAACACGCGTTTTAAAACATTTTAATTTCAAAAAAATTTTAGTTATAAAAATCACAGTTATCTAGGAATCACCCATATAACATATAAATATTTTTTTATATTTAAAAATTGAATTATTCCATAAATGAAGCCTAATTACAACTTGTTCAAGACACAAGATTTAGGTTTTAGCAAGAAATCACTAGGAAATTATTAAGAAAAAAAACAATAAGAAAATTTTTAAAAAACATAAACTAAAAATATTTTTATATCGATAGCTCGAATTTTTGATAACGCGAATTATTTTTAGTTTCTCTTCAACTTCGACCTATCGAGGTTTGACTGTATTTAATTTTATAAATTTAATATTTCTGAACAATTAAGATAATTTATTTATTGAGTTTTCTCAATATTAATTTTATTTGCGTAAATTAATGATCTTCAAAGTTTTTGAAAAACCACAAATTCTGTATTTACTCTATTTGAGTTTTCTGAAAATACATAATAATTTTTCATCAAAATTTCCTTTTAAATTTACCGAATAAAGTTTTGTTTTATTCGATTTGTGTTATACAAAAAAAATTGATAATTAAAAATTTCTAATGTTCTTAAATATATTTTAAAAATTTTCCAAGTTATTAATTTATTTAATTTGAGTTGTCTAAAAACTTAAAATAATTTATTCTTCGAGTTTACTTTAATAATTTTGCAAAATGTTTAAAACTGAATTTCATTCTATGTAAAAAAAAACCGGTGCATGTACTTATGTACGCACGTTAGAACTAATACTTCTTTGGCGCGACTAAATTAAATATAACAACGCGCTATGTTGCGCTTGTGTATAGCCAGACCAGTGGTTATCAAACTATATGTTACTGTGCATATGCCGTTTTATTTGAATACATTGCTATTTCCTTTTTAAATCCAAAAAGTAATCTAAACAAATTGAATAAACACGAAGATGTGCGCGTTCGAGCGAAAAGTGGCACATTTTCGAGCGAGGGAAGCAAATGAAGCGCGACGCGGAGCGGCGCGCTTCATTTTCCCGAGATCGGAAATGTGCCACTTTGAGCTCGAATGCGCACACTCGGCTTTAAGCACACTTTACAATAATTAATTTACTTTCTGACAATTCGCAATTAAATATTACAGAAGTATAGGTATTAATAACAAAATTCCTAAATCGCCAATTTTGTGGCTTTTATTGTCGAAAACAAACCTTTTTCGGAACATAAAATTGAATACAGTTCTTGACGTCTTAGAGACGTCAAAATCTACAATGACACCGTAAACGATTGACGTCTCCTAGACGTCACTGTACGTCAAGGGGTTAAGTGAGTAGAAAATTTTAGATTTACCTCTAGTTGATATCCAATTATTGTTGGGGTCCTCATCTTGAGCTTCTAAAGTGTTTCCTAAAGCTAGACACGCGGCGGCCAGCCAGAGGAATACTGTTTGGGCCATTCTTTATGTTGAAGTGCGGATAATGACGACGCGTTTCATCCAAAGGACATGGAAATTCGTTTTAGATAAAAAATCTGAAATATTTAAAGTTAATGGAACGTGACTTGTTGGGAAAATATGGGGGTTCTTTTTTAACGTCTTGTAAGAGAAAACATAAATAACGATTGAATTTGAATTTAAGCGACAACAACGTAATTTCTCGCTCGAAGGCGTCGTTATTTTGTAGCGAAAAAGGTGTTACCTTATGTTAGTATGTGAAAACTTATATCATGTGTCCTTGAATTTCGAATATAACTAAAGGCCGTATAATAAATTAGTTTTGCGTATAAATCGATAGCATACCTAGATTTGTAGTTTTTCAATTCATAAGTACACTGTTAAAAATATTTTTAGAATCATGATATTTTATAAAAAAATGTATAGTATAGAGGGTGTCCCAAATTGAGTAGACTAACATGGGTATCTTTCTTATTAGTGGAGATAGAAGTTTGGTTAAATTGGCAATGTTTTGCAGTTTAGGTGCCGATTCAGATTCTGTCAAAAAAAATTTAATTCCGAATAGTTCCAAAGTAATCGTAAAAAAACTGAAAATCGTTATTTTATTTAATGTCAAATAACTTTGTAGTTATAAAATTTACAAAAAAAAGTTTAATATAAAAGTTACTAGGTTTCATAAAATACAAATAAAAATTAAGTCAAAAGTAAATTCAAAATGGCGGCTTCCAAGATATTGATACCAGCTTTATTATTTTAAACGGACGCCATATTTGATTTTTACATAAATGAGTAGAACTTTTTTTTCTCTTTTCAACCCTGTATAACAACCCATATTTAAATAAAAAATTATTAACAATATTAAATTTTTGTTTTAAATCAAGTAGTCATGAATTATAATCAAAGAACAATAAGACAGCATAATACAAGCCAAGATCATTATATTTATTTTTTGACCGATATTGTAAGTTTTTTGAATAATAATTATTACCTAAAAAATAATTCAAAATGGCAAAGTTTTTAACTGAGCAGTATAATATGATTTGTACCTACATTAAATGTTACAAAAGTTTCTGCGTTGCTCCACAAACATACTTTAACAGTTTTCCAAAAAAAAAATGATGATCATCTTCCATATTCTTTCAATTTGATTACTATAAACATCCATACTTCTGAATATTCACATCCAATATTTTAAAAATTTTAACAATTGGTTGCTTTTTTTTTGGAAAACTAATAATAATATTATTATTCAAAAAACTTACAATATTAGTGAAAAAATAAATATAATGACTTTGTCTTGTATTATGCTGTTTTATTGATCTTTAATAATTCATGGCTACTTGATTTAAAACAGAAAAATTCCAATATTGTTAATAATTTTATATTTCAATATGGGTTGTTATACATGGTTGAAAAGAAAAAAAAAATGCTATTTAACTATGTAAAAATCCAATATGGCGTCCATTTAAAATAAGAAAGTTGGTATCAATATCTTGGAAACCGCCATTTTGAATTTAATTTTTACTTAATTCCTTTTTGTATTTTATGAAATCTAGTAACTTTTATATTAAACTTTTTTTTGTAAATTTTATAATTACAAAGTTAGTTGACATTAAAGAAAATAACGATTTTCATTTTTTTTACGATTACTTTGAAACTACTATTTGGAATTTTAAAATTTTCTTAACAGAATCTTAATCTGCACCTATAACTGCAAAACATTGCCCATTTAACCAAACTTCTATCTCCAGTAATAAGAAAGATACCCACGTTAGCTTACTCAATTTGGGACACCCTGTATATGTATAGTAATCAAAAGAAAAATATCTTTTTAAGAGTCATAAAAAATTAAGTTTTTCAGCTTGCCCCACTCCCCGTAATAGTTGCTAAAATCACAAAACGATATTGTAATTTAAATTACAATATCTTGAAATCTGTAAATTATATTTTTTTTTACAACGTCTCTTGTAAATTAATTTTTCTACATTAAAATTTTATACGTAGGTTTTTTAAAATTACAATAAAATTTTTTAACAGTATAGGTAAGCGTGCCTTATAAAGATATCAATAGAAGTCTTATTTTACAATGGGTCACATTTTATGCGTACATAAATGTAGAAAAATGTTAAACGTTTGTATTTTTATTTGAATTAAATTTTCTATGAAAGTAATTCAGTTTTTAGATTTATCTTATTTATTCTCATTTCAATAACGACGGAATTATGGGACTTTTGTATGTGTGCGCAACATAAATTTCTCTTATATTGACATTCACATCTCATTTTCAAAAGAAATAAATAAAGTCATGTTTCAAGAATATTAAATGCCCGAAAGTATTTTAAGCATGTCGCTTTTATAAATAAATATTTGATTCGGTACGTTGACGACAAAATTCTAAGATGTTTCAGAAATAATTATCTTACAACTTATTTGGATTGCGGAAAGTAAAACGAAGTACCCACGGATACCATTAATAAAAAAAAATCCATCACATTTTTAGTTTTTGTTATCGAAGCAATTTTTCTTGTGAGACGTAGAAATTCAAATTAGAATTTATAGTTTGCTCACAGAAATATATACTAGACTTCTGCACATTTTTCTTCGAATACTTCTTAGTTGAAGTTTCAAATTTAAATTTAACTTTTTCATTTTTCGGGATGCATTGTATGCCGTAAAATAGTTTTTACGTAAATTAATGCTTTTAGTTAAAACAAGCAATTTTATAATTTAAAATCTTTTGTTACCTACTTTTATATGTATTTATACAAATGGAGTGCTTACGGTTATAATTTGTTTAAAAATTAATTTTAATTAAAAAGCGTCTATGTTTATGGAGATTCTTAGGAATTATGATTAATAGCACCTGCATATACTTGAATTTTAAACAGCAAATGTAATTTTTTGTTGTCTTATCTGATTATAATTTTTGCAAGTAAATTGAAAACGTGATAAATAAAATTAAACTAGTCATTATGAAACAATTTAAGTATAGAATTTAGTAATTGTTTTATATAATGTACTTCCGTTTATTATTTGTCTTATAAATATTTGAAAAGGTAACTGGCCAATAAAAATATTTTTAGGCAACCAACTTAAAAGTATTTGTCGAATAAATAATTTTAATGAATTTAAGGAGTTTGAAGTGAGATAGTCCCAATCAAAAATTTATAGAAAAAAAATGAAAAATAGAGATTAATTATATTTTATAAATTTTGAAAAATTATCAAAGCAAATGATATAATAAAAATGAAAAAATAACAAAAAAAAATTTAATAGTTAAAAATAAAGTAATTAATTCAAAATGAGAATTAAAAATCTCCAAATTCCAGTGTTTCGAATCGGCAACACTTTAACGTAATTTACTATTAGCTCTACTGACACGCTAATATATAGATATATTTGATTTTGGGGTTATTTATTATTACACATTACTTATTACTTATTGTTTCATATTAATCTATATTTGTTCTAAAAACAATTATTCAAATCTCAATATGAATATATTTGACTTATATTGGATTTAATTGTAAGTTTTACTTATTTATTTATATTATTACTTTTATAAATGCATTTTTCAACATAAATAGTTTGTTAATGAAATAATTAAAACAAATACTTTAAAATATGTATCCCTATTTTTTTATAAAAACTAATACCCATTGCAAATCTATTATTAATTAAACTTAATATTATTTACTTGTACCATATGTTTTAATTGCCTAACCTTAAACCATACAATTTAATATATTTCAATTTTCTGTCATTATTGCTAAATACAACGTTGCCGTTATTTCAGACATTAAACGTAAATCATTCACAAGTACCCCTAATAATTGGTATTTTTCATAAAGTTAAAGCTTTCTAAGTAAATTTAATTTTTTTAAAATAATCACAAAATTTCAATGTTCAACATAGTTAAATTTCGTATTGAGGGCATTTTTTAAAATTACGCGTCAACGGAGATATTTCGTCATATGCGGTTGGCAGCGCTGTCTTACTCATAACCTCATTTGTAACCACATCGTTTTGGCTTGTTGATATCTCGTCACAGTGCTATTTGAGTGCAACCTTATTGTCACAGAAACGTTTTAACTTTTGAAAAAAATCCGCAAAAGAAGATCAGAGTTGGGGCGAGAGAACTCATGGTTTTTGTATCACGAAAATGAGACCGCACGCTCAGCTTTGTGAATTGTTTTTCTTATATCTGAAATTAAAATCAGTGCTGAAGTTCGGACTATGACCCATAAATAAGTGGTAATTTTAATAGTTGTTGGTAGATATAGCTTCAATTAAGAACAATAGAGAAATTTTAATTATACTATTTTGCTTAACACGTTGTTTTTTGTCTTAAAAGTTTTATTTAAGATTTTTTCGTTAGCACACTTTTACAAAAAACCCATTTGACAATGTTGTAAAACAAACTCTGTATTCTAATAAGCATTAGGTACCGTCAAGTTTTAACATTCATGTATTCAATTCGAGTTTGTTGTTTTATTTTTTTATAATCTGCCTTTTTTGTGTTTATATGTGTACTTTCGATTAGTTCTTGTAGTTCTCGTCTATTGTGTAAAATTTTGACCGGTAAAATGTTTTTGAAGATGGAAATTTAGTAGTATTCTAAATACCATGTTGCCAAATGTGTGTTTTTTTAAGTTATTTCTGAAAATATACAGAACACAGAAAAAACATGATAACATTAAGATTTTCAATTTAACACTAAACAAAAAACGTTGCTGTGTGTCACTTTTGCGCAAATTTATACCGACTATATATAATATTACGTATATTTGAAGAAAATAATAGTTTTTGTAAAAAAATTGCTCAACTAGCTCTGCGTAACCTTAACATATCGATACCAAAAGCAACTTTTTTTAAAGCGGTTTAAATATATGGTTACTACATGTGAATATTGTTGTTTTGTTTTACTATTTTTTGAATAATCGATCGTATAATGTAACCATAAAAACTGCTTGTCGGGGTTTATTTATTGTCGCCCTGTATATCTAGTTAAATTTAAATTCGCACGAGTTCCCTTTGGGACGTTCACAAACTTAAGGGTATGAGAATTTACGACATTAACAAGCTTTGTACAAGTAATTATCTAAAATGATCATCAGACAGAAAAGCCGAAGAGAGTAATTAGAAACTTTATCAGAGGATTATAAGAATCCATGGAAAGAAAAAGAAATACATCTATATGACGTAATTTTGATTTAATCTTAAAAGCTCAAGTAATAATCTTCAATCGCGCTGCGCGACGCTTGCTAGGAAACATTCTTAATTAGAGAAAATTCTACAGGAAACGATGACAGATAAAGAAGACTGACAAACGTGGAAGCCAGGATATTTCACCGCGCTAAGAAAAAGCGAGATTACATTTAAAATTTTAGATACCAATCTTTTATCTTACATAATGTTTCGATTTTGTTTATGTCAACGTATTGTTGAATAAATTAATTACATTTTTAAATCTGATAAAGTTAATCCCTTCGGAGCAGTAGCGTAGCTAGCGTGGGGCAAGTAGGGCACCCATAAAAAAAAGGCGCAATATTCGCAAATTATTATACTAAAAACGCAAAATAAACCAACAATATAGGGTAAAGCGTCCAGTCGGTGACCATCTACCAGTGAATGACCTTTAAGAGAAATGATGTTTATAACGATAAAAATAATTAATTTATATTTGTGATATAAGGTAAGTGACCCCTCTACCGGACAAAAAAGAAAAAGGCTAATAATTTCAATTAGAATGTTAATAATAAATGATAATAGTATAAATTTGCGATGTTCCCTCTATCGTCCGGGCCGTCCCCTCTATCGGCCCCTCTGTCACATATATCGGCCACCTTTACGAAAATTTTATAAATTACAAAATCAATCAATATTTAATAAAATTATTATTATTGGAAAATAAATACAATAGAATAAAAAAAGTATTTTTAATGAATCTTATAATTTATTTATTAGTTAATGTTTTTTCTGCTTTTTTAGTATTTTTTTGATTGTGCATGCAAAGCCAATTTTATTGTACGTATTCTCGGTCACCCTACTTTTAGTTTAAATCAATAAAAAATTATTAATTTGTTTATTTTATTAATTATTTTACTCTATACTAATTAACTCAAAAGTATTTTTGATTTTAATATCACTTGTCAAAAAAAACCTTAACTTACTTATTAAAAATCAATGTTGTAGCAAATTGATAAACAAATTTTTTATTTTTTATTTTAAAATCACTTTTTACAATATTTAAACTACGTTTATATTATATTTCAGAGGTGACCAACCTGCGGCTCGCAAGCCGCATGTGGCTCTTTGAAGAATTATTTGTGGCTGTCGAAATGTTAAAGATTATTAAGAGAAATAAAATAAATGTGTCTATTTTTTAATATTTAAATTCAATACAGATATTTTGTACTTTTATTTAAATTTTCAATAAATATAATTTCTGTAAAAAAAATTTTTAATACTTTTTTGCATACTTTTTAAATAGGTACGTATTTAATTGCGGCTCGAAAAATTTCAAATTTTGAAAAATGGCTTGGACTATCAAGAGGCTTGGCCACCACTGTTATATTTCATTAAATAAGCAACGTTTAAATTTTTTTTAATGTTGTTTTTTGACTTGTAATAATGCATTTCAGATTTTTTAGCGAAGTGTCCGGTAGAGGGGCCATGCCGGTACAGGGTCACTTATCCTAGTTTTTTATGCAAGAAATAAAAGTATTAAAGAAATGTATAGCTAAAATAAATTAAATGTGTATTGCACTTTGCAAGATTTAAATGCAGCTTTGAAGCTTTGAAGGTCACAATTAAAAACGTTTGACGTAACGTCCTAAGCGCCAACATAGCATGTGATTTATAGAATACCAAAAGAAACTCTAATTAAAAAAACTACACGAAGGTACATTTGTCTATTGAAATTACTTTTATAAAATTTTATAAATTATTCGATTTTAATCGGTAAACCAATTAATCGGTCATTCACTAGGCTATACCCGGTCATTCTTTAGACGAACGTGATTAATTTACTGGAACTTTATTTTACAACTTTTATGGTTAATTTTGCAAGGTCTATAACCAAATTACGATAATGTTTTTATTAATTTACAAACAAAAAAATAATATTTCAATTCAACTTTAACGGGTGTTCTGGATTTATTAATTTGTTTACACTTTTTTTACGTCAAAATGGTTGTCGATATAACAAATCAGTCATTAACTGGACGTTTTATCCTAATTCATATTCAATTGAAAAATCAGATAGTAAAAATGTTATTTGCATTGCAGAAGGAAAAGAAGATGCATTTTTACGTTTAAGATTATTAATTTTTTTTGTAAAACAGAAAATAAAAATGTTTTGTAAGATTTATGACTGTTTTATTAAGTGTATTTGTTTATTATATTTTTTAATAATTTACTCGCCCCATACGCCATTTCCGACTGGTACGCCACTGCATCGCAGCCCACCGAATTTATCTGTTGCAGTCATTAATAACGCTATGGATTTTCGTTTTATTTTCGGTGCATCCGCTACGACGTGAAAATTTTAATAGGGCTTTCAATTATATTTTGTCGGGATCGTGCGAATGCGAACTGGGAACTCATAGAATTTACTTTCTGCATTAAAAAGCATAAAATCCCATTTTAATGAAAGCAAACAAAGTTATTAAGAACGTCTAACAAAGCGACCTTATTTTAAAACATACAATGTAAGATTTATGGTTTATTTAGAAGTTTTCCCGTATAACGAAGATGTAAAAAAGAAGAAATCCAAAAAGTCCTTTCTCATAGAATTAAATATTCTGCTCGAGCTCTGGCACGGTATAAAAAACCGTAGTGTCTAAACAAAATCCCTCGAATGTAATTTCGTGTTTACTTTTTAAATTGTATATTAAGCCCTTTCGTCAATAACAATTTTTTTTTTGTTATGGACGGGTTGAATCTATCGATCTCGTAAAAACACAATAGCACGAAACGCTGTAACAGTTTTGATAAAAGTTGATGATCCAATTAGTCGTTCATTTATACAAATATTTGCTATCTTTATAGCTTCGAAGACCAACACGCACGCCGCCTAATGAATCCACGAAGCTCTTTTTATCGGTGTCGAATAACCAGTTTAATTTCTCGCCCCCCCCCTTTTATTATCATATCACACTTTAATTTAAAGTTTTCCGAGAAAACAAAATGAAAGTCGCAAGATTTCGACGTTGGAAAACCTTTTAGAACTTTTCACTCGATATAAACTTTTTTTGCAATAACTGCTTTAGCCATCAAAAAGTGCTATTTAGCGAGTTTTTATTTATTTTGCAATTACTTCGTCCACTTTGCTTTAAAAATAATTTTGTTAAAGATAAAACGCTTCGCTCATAAAAGTGAAAAATGTCTATTTTTAACTTCTTCGCGCTGTATACGAAAGTGCGCTTTAGTTTAAAGTGTTTATGCATGCGCTTACTTTGTAAGAAAAGGATTAATTTATAATGAAAAATTACAAAAGTACACGGAGAAAAAAATTGGTAATGTTTGCCATTTTACATAGTAACCAGGTCCGTTTTTCACACAATCGTAAATGATATTATGTAAAATAGGATTTTTTGCCATTTTTATAAACATACAGTAGAAACTCGGATTAATTATTGTTACAGCTCATTCGGATAATCGAAAATTCGATTAATTGAATGTATAGAAAACATTGTTGAACTATTTTGAAACTTCGAGCAGATCGAGTTATATCGAATCAGCGTTTATTGAGGAAGCGTTAAACGAGGTCTTACTGTATCTCAAATTTGGTGATTATTGTAAATGATGTGTAAAACCGAGTGTGCACATTCGAGCTAAAAGTGGCACATTTCCGATCTCGGGAAAATGAAGCGCGCCGCTCCGCGTCGCGCTTCATTTGCATCCCTCGCTCAGAAATGTGCCACTTTTCGCTCGAATGTGCACATCTTCGCTTTTATTAGATTGGTCTAGTTAATTTTTGTTATTTCCCATGAAAAATTTCAATGTAGTTTAGTGAATATCGATTTTATGTTTAAAAACGTATTTTTACTATAACAATGAGTGGGAGCAAGCGAAAAGATACGACAAACGCATAAGTAAGAGTGAGTGGGAATGATAAAAATTATTTAGTAATATTTCGTCACCAAAATTATTGCGAATCGTGCTTAAAACCGATTGTGCACATTCGAGCTCAAAGTGGCACATTCCGATCTGGGGAAAATGAAGCGCGCCGCTCCGCGTCGCGCTTCATTTGCCTCCCTCGCTCGGAAATGTGCCACTTTTCGCTCGAATGCGCACATCTTCGCTTTTATTAGATTGGTTTAGTTAATGTTTGTTATTTCCCATAAAAAATTTCAATGCAGTTTAGTGAATATTGATTTTATGTTTAAAAACGTATTTTTACTATAGCAATGAGTGGGAGCGAGCGAAAAGATACGACAAACGCATAAGTACGAGTGAGAGGGAATGATAAAAATTATTTAGTAATATTTCGTCACCAAAATTATTGCAAATCGTGCTTAAAACCGAGTGTGCACATTCGAGCTCAAAGTGGCACATTCCGATCTCGGGAAAATGAAGCGCGCCGCTCCGCGTCGCGCTTCATTTGCCTCCCTCGCTCGGAAATGTGCCACTTTTCGCTCGAATGCGCACAACCTCGTGTTAATAGGATTCGACTATATTAATAACACATCCTTCAAATCCAGATTTTCTATTCGGAAAAAGTTTTTGCTTGAAAGTGCACATACTCCTTCATAATTGAATTTTCCTATCTTATTCTTCTCTCTTACAAATAATATTAATTAAATGAAACTGAACTAAATGTACCACTTCTCGCTTTTCTTTTAATTAAAAATTACAGTACGGTTTTTTTACTTTGGTAAAAATACCGTACTGTGATTTTTGAATCACATTTCTAATTTATTACTTTTAAACTAGACTAGATGGGAGACTTCGTGGTACATGAAAAAATAATACTTTAACTTTTTCCGAATTTTGGTTCTTATTTCCCAACGTTTTTTTTAATATACCCCACCCAAGTCATTCTAAAATTTTGATGCACCCCCTATGTAACATATAATTTTTTTTATATTTAAAAATTAAATTAATCCATAAATAAAGTCATATGCAACAGTGTATACAAAATGTGTCTTAAACCTAATTTGTTTATAATTTTTACAAAAATGAAAATTATCCAAAAATATTTGGAGACATTAATTTTGACATATAAACCTTCAACAATCTGCAAAAGTTGATATAAAAACAACTAGTTGATTTTTAGTGGCCCACTTCAGAAAATTTGACTCATATTCAATTTTAATTAATCAAAAATGCGAATTAGTAAACATTCGATAGTAGGGTAGCGAGAGGGAATAGCGCTCACTGGGTAATGGCGCTCACCTCTGTAACTCTGTCAAAATGCCTAGTCGCGTAAAGCGCGAGGGGAGGGGGCCTCTAACAATCAGCTTTGCAAAAGAGCCTACAGCTCGCGTCATGCGACCGTGCAATACATTTCTTCGTTTGCGGCCGCGCTGATCTAATTTTGGTTAGGTGTTTTTGTCGGTAAGTCCAAAACTTTAATGCTTATTTAATTATTAATTTTACTTTTATGACAATAAAACTATTCTATTTTGTGAGAATGTAATCAATTTTCAACAATTGTGTATGATTTTTTTAATTTCAAATTAATTATAAAACAACCGTTTGGGGTTATACCGCTCATCTGAGCGCCATTACCAAAAAAAGTTGTCGAAGAAAAAAAACATATGAAACAAAAATCTTACAAAAAAAATTTTACAAGAAATTTCTTCAGAGAGTGAAGATGAAGAGCACCTTTGCGACGATGACAGTGATGACGAAATGGATGTGAATGATGAAAATTATAACAAATAGGTTATTTGCAAAGAATTTGGAAAAAATAACGAGTTGTGGTATCGCTGCACCATCTGCAGACTGTGGGCTTATGCTATATGTTCAGGGTGGGATTCGCCAGATGGGTACATTTGTGATTTATGTGTCCAAAAATACAATAATAATATGTTTAACTTGTCTTACTTCTAATAATAATAATTCTTTTATATTATATTTAATTTAAATATATCTTACTTGTTAAATTCCAAAAAACATGTTTGAGCGTCATTATCCCGTACCCTGAGCGGCATTACCTAAAGTCAGGGGCAATGGCGCTCAAACATGTTTTTTTAAATCTTGTCCTACTACTCGTAGGCCAAAGATGTATTGTTTTTTTGTAAAATTGTTGATTACTGGATTATTAAAGATTTAGTTTCTTTTGTTAATTTTGATTTATAATAAATAATTAAAAAAATACACCATGGTTTGGTTAAGTGAACGCCATTCCTCCTTCCTACTCTACACCTGAAAATATTTTTATCAAACTCGCTACAATTAGGCGTGCGGAGGAGCACCATGACAACTTATCAAAAGGAATAAAATATCTATAACCTTTATCAAACAAAAAATAGATCTAATTTATTCGACTTTTAATTTTTTGTATTGAAGAATAAAATAATAATATAGAAAAATCCAATAAATACGAGGATGTGCGCATTCGAGCGAAAAGTGGCACATTACCGAGCGAGGGAGGCAAATTAAGCGCGACGCGGAGCGGCGCGCTTCATTTTCCCGAGATCGGAATGTGCCACTTTGAGCTCGAATGTGCACACTCGGTTTTAAGCACGATTTGCAATAATTTTGGTGACGAAATATTACTAAATAATTTTTATCATTCCCACTCACTCTTACTTATGCGTTTGTCGTATCTTTTCGCTTGCTCCCACTCATTGTTATAGTAAAAATACGTTTTTAAACATAAAATCGATATTCACTAAACTACATTGAAATTTTTCATGGGAAATAACAAAAATTAACTAGACCAATCTAATAAAAGCGAAGATGTGCACATTCGAGCGAAAAGTGGCACATTTCTGAGCGAGGGATGCAAATGAAGCGCGACGCGGAGCGGCGCGCTTCATTTTCCCGAGATCGGAATGTGCCACTTTGAGCTCGAATGTGCACACTCGGTTTTAAACACGATTACAAAGCGTCCCGTTTTAACAGGAAAAAAATTGGTCAAATTGTTAGGTATATGTTTACAAAAAACGCAACAAATATTAATCACTAAATAAAACAGTCGCACGTTATCTTAAAATCAACAAAGCAAAGAAACACTGTTTAGTTCGAAATACAAAATAAAATATTTAGTAAGAAATACCGAGGTTTAAATTTCGCAACCAGTTCGAACGCGGTTGGCAATCCGGATAATCGCGAATCCGTATAACTGAGGTCCGGATAATTGAGGTTATACTGTATTTATTGTGTTACGTTGTAGCTAAGTAACTGGTAAATATCGCTATGCGGTATAGGAATCAAAGTTATGTAAAATGGTAGTCAGTCCTATGTTACATAGGTGTCACTACTATTTAGAATATCTGGGAGACCGAGCTTTGCTCCGCCTCTTTCGATTTCGCCTGGAGAATGTGTAGACTTTCGGTCGCCTAGGTAATGAAATTTATAGATATGAATGTAGCGCCATCTGTTGTTGGGTATCAATGCATGAATATTTCAGCCAATTGGTACTTCAATATTGTATGAGATGGCGCTAGAAATTTTTTCTTGTATGAAAACGCACTTTTTCGGCTATGACAACTATCCAAACAAATTTAGGGGTAAAACATTATCTAAGACACAAGGGCAGTTTAATAAGTCTGTGACTTTTTGAATAAAAGATATTTTTTCGACAAATAAGCGTTTTATTTCTCAACATAATCTTCTTTTAGCTCGATACATTTAGTTCAGCGTTTTTCCAATTTTTTTATTCCTACCAAATAATAGGTTTTCTCAAGGCTATTTGTCTCAGACTTAGCTTACTCTTTTCTTTCCGTGTAATAAAAAATAAACTTTAGCATTTAGTTAAATGTATTAAAAATGAAGTAAGTAATACGTATTTTTTAGTTTACCTAATTAATGTAGTACATTTTTAATTTTATATTACTTATTAAAGGTTTTTTTCTACTTTAAGAAAAACTTATCATCTTGCTTCTTAACATTGAAATTTGTTTATAAGTAAATAAAAATTTCAGAGTTAATCAAAATATTGTGAAACTGAAAATTGTAGAAGTAATATAAAAGAAGGCATAACACGATAAAAAAATTATTTTATTTACTACAATATTGTAATAAAACTCTGACGTTACATTTAAGAAATTGATTATTAAAATACTGACAAATGCGAAACTCGATTATTAATATCCGGAACGAAAATAATTACCTTCAAAAAGCTATTAAGTATTCAATAGATTGTAATTATAACATGTCAAATATCATTCAAAGTATTTCAATAATTGTTCACTTTTTATAAAAGTTGTTTTTTTTTCAATTTTATATATTTCATAATAATTTTTTGCCAGATACCAGCGTATAATGTAAAGAATTGCAATAAAATTTAATATTAAGTAACGTAGGGTATATAAAAATATATCATTCTCATTTTAATAAAAAAATTTCGTCAGTTTTTTGCATACCCAGGCCATTTCACAAATACTTAATATTGAATATGATTTTTTTTTATTTGTACCATTGGCACTTACAAAAACCCTATTATCTGAATGGTTTTAAGCCCAATAACAATAAATAAATGGAGATATTTTGGAAATTTTGTCATGAGAACGAGGTCTGAATTTTGTAGAAGATTTTATTATGTGTATTCAAAATTGTATAAAAACTGTTCACGGTTAAGATCTTTTACAACCTGAGGTGTATGACTAATTTTTGGTGATAATTTTGTATAACAAAAATTTTTTTAAATATGGGTCGTGAACAGGTTTGCGGTAGCGCATGTTAAGTCTTAATCCATAAAAATAGTTTTTATGTTTGTTATAGGAGTTTATGCAGGTATACAGGGTGTGTCAGATAAACTGCCACAAAGCTACAACTCCTAAACTAATAAAAATTAAAAAAGTACAAGTATAAAATTTTGTTTCATTTATACGATTTATCAATGGATATAAATATTAATTTTTTATTACATTGGGATCTCCCAGCTAAATAATGAATAGGCAAGCTCAATACAATTGGGTGTACGTCAAACTTTTTCACGTTACCTAATAACGACTTATTTACAATTAATAAAACGTTGTTAAAGTAAAAAAATTATAAAGCATAAGTGACATTTCTATTTTAACCAATAATTATAAATGTCAAAAAAATTCAAAAGTGTACTTTAGAAAATTCATGTAATAATGATGATTTAGAAGAAGTATCAAGGAATTTCGATGCCGTTGTAATAAAAAGTTGTAACTTCATCACGGGACGAAAGTATGACATTCCGACCCGCGTTTTTATCGTCCTCGCCTTCGGCTCGGGAGACAATATCACGTAGGTCGGAATGTCATACTTTCTTCCCTAGGTGAGTATTATACTATTGTTTTACTTTTGGTTAAACCAGAAATAGTGTGAACTTTTTTTATCTGAAATAGAAGAATTTTAATTTTAATTTAAATTAAATAAAGTTGGGAAAGAGCTTTCCAAAAACTTATAAGAAGTAAACATTTAAATAATATAAACACTAGGGTTTCCGTTATTTTTCAAAATAATTGTTTTTATCGTAAGGTCCCTTAAATGATAAGTTTATACCCTAAAACTTAGGATTACACAAAAAAAAATTTTTTTTGATCGCTTTAAATCAACTGTTCCAAACTGTATGTAACCGCGCCTCTCTTAAAAATATTTAATCATATGACCTCTTTCAATATTTTACAAACTTTTCAATTTGAAAATCGTAGCTCGGTTATTTGTGAACGGATCTTTAAAAACTTTTCTGTATTTGAAATACCATTTATCGGAGCATAAGATCAACTAAAAAAATGAATAGGGCCCAATGTTAAGTCAAGAAGAAAAACGTGTTTAAAGCTTCCAAAATGTAAATTTTGCTAAAATTTTTAATTTTTAAAACGCTTTAACTCAGCCGTTTTTGCGAATTTCGTCAAATTTTTTCATTTCTGAGCGTTTCCAGCTCCTACGCGTCGGTAACCGGCGCTAACCAAAAACCCCCCAAAATCTGCCAAAATCGAGAAAAAACATGGATTAACCCCTTTGCTCGAATTGAAGAAATAAAATTTTAGGTAATGGATTTGCTTTAAATTTTTGCGAGATGTTCCTATAGACCCCAAACCGACATATCCGGAGCCATTTTGCTCTGCTTCCTCTTCAACCCCCAAAACATTCAAGAAAACTAAATAGATTGAAAAAATACACTCCGAAATAATTAACCGGAATAATGAGCCTACTACATTACAAGGTGATGTATCAAAATTAAAACTACTTTTAAAAAGTTTGATCTTGTGTATCTGTAATATTGATGAGTTCCTGAATACAATGAAAAAATATAAATACATAAAATCATTAATGATTAAAATGTATTTAGGTAAAAGTTTATTGTTAGTTTTGGGATTTCATATATGAAGTTATAGAGAACTAAATTAATACTTAGTTTAAAGTTTCCGAGTATTTACTGTTTTCTGTACAATATACTATCTCCACTAGGCAGCATTGTTTTACATGACCGATTTTGAATGAAAATCCCATTATTATGATATAGTTATGTATGTACCAAAGCAAATATGAAATTCTATTTAGATTCAAACAAGGCTTTAATTATTTTACTTATAACCTTTTTTATTACTTTTATTTCTTGCACTTAAATGAAAAAGGAGATTTACAAAATTTCATAAATAAATATATCATGAATATAAATTAATTTTTGTAATTGTTAAAAACAATATTTCGCATAACGGGCATTCACTGGTAGATAGTCACAAACGGGACGTTTTACCCTATTAATTAATGCTTTATTGCTAAAACATCAGAATAAAAGATTTGTAAATCTATAATCCTCACAAACTGTATTTGCTGCTACTAACACCTATAAAATTTAATTGCTACGTAGTGGTTGCACTTTAAATTAATTATCCGTCTAGTACTTAACTTGATATTGCAAATAGACAGAATATATCGACTTCGTAAATACTGAAATAAAGAAACTTACGCGTGTGCATAAATGCATTGCAAATATGTGTTACAGCTTTCATTGAACAAATAAATTAAATTTTCTTTGCCTATATATTAAGCACGAGTTTAAAGTCGTAGTTCTTGCACCATCCGTGGCGTCCATTTTGTAATATTACTTTAAAACTCAAAATTTTAAAAATCTAAGTATTTAAACCTGACTATCTAAAAAATTTCAAATGGCACGCCTATGGTTGTTTAGACCAGGGGTTCCAAAACTACGGCCCGCAGGCCAAATCCGACCCGTCAGCGGCTTGTTGTTGTTATTGTTAACTCGCTTTTCAAATTCCAAGTCAGCAAAGTTTTTAAAGGTTTATTCACAAATAAGCGAGTTACGTTTTTAATAATGTTCATTTTTTAGTTACAAAAACGAACCGAAAATTGTAACCATTAATAACTCAAAAAATTGACATTTTCCACGCATCTTATGGGAAAAAGTTTTTTGATTGCAAATCTGGACCAAAAATTCGCGAGCCACGGGGCGACGTTATTTCTGCGTCAAAGTGTAAGTTTGCGAAATCTTTAATTTTGTCGAAAATTTTTGGGATCGAAAAAATAGCAAAGAAAAGTGGTTTTGACTGTAGACACTAAGCGTCCATAAGAACATCTATTAAAATTTAAATAAAATTTATTGTAAAAAAAATTTCTCAATAAAAATAAAAGGGTTATAAATTTTCACCGATTTTAAGGACTAGTTTCTTAAGAACCAGCATTTAATACACTCAGAAAATAACGGATTTTGCAATATTACCAAAAATGAGAAAGTAATAGCAATTTCAAAAATTTACACTTTAAATCGTTAAAAACGCTTTTTTCTTCAACGATTTAACATTGGATTGTTATGGTTTTTTTTAATTTTATGCTCTAATAAATAGGATTCCAAAATCCGAAAAAACTTTGTGGATGCTTTCACAAATAACCGAGCTACAAGTTTTCAAAATCAAAATTTTGAAAAATGACACATCTATGGTTTCATCCAAAGCAAAAAAGTTCGAAGACTCCAAATCTGTAAAGTTTTTAAAGATCCGGTCCCAAATAATCGTGCAACGATTTTTTTAGCGTACAACGGGGTCGTTTCGTGCTAATGTAACGCAAAAGAACGAAAATATATTTTTGAGTTTTATCAATATTTAAACAAAAAATAAAACATTGTCTAATTTTGTATGCTACATTTTTAAATGTTACCAGAACAAACTGGTTAAAATTTTATGAAGGGTTCAGCACTTAAATTACTACAAGTTTCTAGATATGCTATTTTCTTACAACTTTTGCATGTTTCGCATCGACACAAAACTTTCATTAATTATGTAAAAGTTCTATGTCAAACTTCGATTTTCTATTCGGTTCTTGAGCCGCATAATTTATTAATTATTATTCCGTTTTTTTTTAAATAACAAACAAATTTTTGTTTGATACACGTAGATACATATATACAGTAGGCGCCATTTAATGTAATCACTTTGGGACCTAGATAAAGTGATTACATTACCCGACTGATAACACCAACGAAGAAGGTAAAACTTACGTTTTGAAAACTTTGAACGCGTTGTTCTCCCAAACTTAACATTGGGCTCTGTTAATTTTTTTGGGTAATCTTACGCTCTTATAAGCGTGACAAATAATTGAGCTACGATTTTTTAAAGAGGGAAATTTTGAAAATATTAATTACAAGTTGGACTCTTCGAGCCCGTTTTTCTTGATAATTTCAAATAGCACGCCTATGGTTCTTTGAGCCTATCTAAAGCCAAAAAAACTGACAAATCTGAATATGTATAGTTTTTAAAGATCTGTCCACAAATAACGGCACTATAATTTTTTTAACGTAAAATTTTGGGCTACAAAAGTGAATCAAAAATTTCAAGCTATGATTACTCAAAAAAATTAACATTGTATACCGATTTTGCACGTCTCGTATGGAAAAAAACCGCAGGATTCCGAATCTGGGTGGCTGTTAATGATCAGATCGAACATGAAGGCACTACAATCGATTTTGTGAGTCAAAGTGTATTTTTTCGAATTATTTAGTTTTTTGCAAATTTTTGGAGGCTGCAGGGTGAGCAGGGAAAAATAACTCCGGCTATGTCTGTTTAGGGTCCATAGAAACATCCTGAAAAAATTTAAAGCAAATCCATTACCTAAAATTGTTTTATCAATTTCAACAAATGGGTTAATCCATGTTTTTTCACGATTTTTGGCAATTTTGAGGGTTTTGAATTATAACTAGATTTCAAACGCGCGTTGGTTGAAAACGTTCAAAAATAAAAGAATGTGACGAAATTCACAAAGACGGCGTTGTTACAGAATATTGAAAATTAAAAGTTTAGGCAAAATTTACATTTTGATAGCTTCAATGACGTTTTTCTCCCAGATTTAACATTAGGTCCTGTTAATTTATTTAGCTCTTGTTATGCTCCGATAAACAGACACTCAGAATCTGAAAAGTTTTTAAAGATCCGTTGACAGATAATTGAGCTACGATTTTTCAAAATGGAAATTTAAAAAATTACTTACAAGTCGGACTTTTCGAACCCGTTTTCCTCGATAATTTCAAATAGCACGTCTATGGTTTTTTCAGTTTATCTGAAGCCAAAAAGACTGGCAAATCTGAATCTCTATAGTTTTTAAAGATTTGTCCACAAATAACGGCTCTATAATTTTTTTAACGTGAACTTTTGTGCCACAAAAATGAATCAAAAATTTCAATCTATGGTTACTAAAAAAAATTAAAATTGTGTACCGATTGTTTGCGTCTCTTATAGAAAAAAATCGCAGAACTCCAAATTTGGGTAGCTATTTAATGATCAGATCGAAAATGAGGGCCCTACGATCGTTTCTTTTTAGATTAAGTGAATTTTTTTCGATTTATTTAGTTCTCTAAAAATTTTGGGGGTTGAAGGAGGAGCAGGAAAGAATGTCTACGGTTATGTCCGTTTTGAGTCCATAAAATCGATCCGCAAAAATACATTACTTAAAATTTTTTTTTTCCTCAAAAAGTCAAAGGTTTAATCCTGCGTTTTCAAACTCAATAAATTAATATAAATAAATTCAATAAATACCAAAATGTGCGCATTCGAGCGAAAAGTTGCACATTTCCGAGCGAGGAAAGCAAATGAAGTGCGACGCGAAGCGGCGCGCTTCATTTTCCCGAGATCGGAATGTGCCACTTTGAGCTCGAATGTGCACACTCGGTTTTAAGCACAAATCGCAATAATTTTGGTGACAAAACATTAGAAAATAATTTTTATCATTCCCTCTCACTCGTACTTATGCGTTTGTCGTATCTTTTCGCTTGCTCCCACTCATTGCTATAGTAAAAATACGTTTTCAAACATAAAATCGATATTCACTAAACAACATTGAAATTCTTTATGGGAAATAACAAAAGGTAAACTAGACCAATCTAATAAAAGCGAAGATGTGCGCATTCGAGCGAAAAGTGGCACATTACCGAGCGAGGGGGCCAAATAAAGCGCGATGCGGAGCGGCGCGCTTCATTTTCCCGAGATCGGAATGTGCCACTTTGAGCTCGAATGTGTACACTTGGTTTTAAGCACAAATCGCAATAATTTTGGTCACGAAATATTAGAAAATAATTTTTATCATTCCCTCTCACTCGTACTTATGCGTTTGTCGTATCTTTTCGCTTGCTCCCACTCATTGCTATAGTAAAAATACGTTTTTAAACATAAAATCGATATTCACTAAACAACATTGAAATTTTTCATGGGAAATAACAAAAGTTAAACTAGACAAATATAATAAATGCAATGATGTGCGCATTCGAGCGAAAAGTGGCACATTTCCGAGCGAGGGAGGCAAATGAAGCGCGACGCGGGCGGCGCTTCATTCCAGATCGGAATGTGCCACTTTGAGCTCGAATGTGCACACTCGGTTTTAAGCACAAATCACAATAATTTTGGTGACGAAATATTAGAAAATAATTTTTATCATTCCCTCTCACTCGTACTTATGCGTTTGTCGTATCTTTTCGCTTGCTCCCACTCATTGCTATAGTAAAAATACGTTTTTAAACATAAAATCGATATTCACTAAACTACATTGAAATTTTTCATGGGAAATAACAAAATTTAAACTAGACAAATATAATAAATGCAATGATGTGCGAATTTGAGCAAAAAGTGGCACATTTCCGAGCGAGGGAGGCAAATGAAGCCCGACGCGGAGCGGCGCGCTTCATTTTCCCGAGATCGGAATGTGCCACTTTGAGCTCAAATGTGCGCACTTGGTTTTAAGCACAAATCGCAATAATTTTGGTGACGAAATATTAGAAAATAATTTTTATCATTCCCTCTCACTCGTACATATGTGTTTGTCGTATCTTTTCGCTTGCTCCCACTCATTGCTATAGTAAAAATACGTTTTTTAACATAAAATCGATATTCACTAAACAACATTGAAATTTTTCATGGAAAATAACAAAAGGTAAACTAGACCAATCTAATAAAAGCGAAGATGTGCGCATTCGAGCGAAAAGTGGCACATTTCCGAGCGAAAAGTGGCACATTTCCGAGCGAGGGAAGCAAATGAAGCGCGACGCGGAGCGGCGCGCTTCATTTTCCCGAGATCGGAATGTGCCACTTTGAGCTCGAATGTGCACACTCGGTTTTAAGCACAAATCACAATAATTTTGGTGACGAAATATTAGAAAATAATTTTTATCATTCCCTCTCACTCGTACTTATGCGTTTGTCGTATCTTTTCGCTTGCTCCCACTCATTGCTATAGTAAAAATACGTTTTTAAACATAAAATCGATATTCACTAAACAACATTGAAATTTTTCATGGGAAATAACAAAAGTTAAACTAGACAAATATAATAAATGCAATGATGTGCGCATTCGAGCGAAAAGTGGCACATTTCCGAGCGAGGGAGGCAAATGAAGCGCGACGCGGAGCGGCGCGCTTCATTTTCCCGAGATCGGAATGTGCCACTTTGAGCTCGAATGTGCACACTCGGTTTTAAGCACGATTCACGATAATTTAGTTCAATAAATTAGATGAAAAATTAGTTAAATAATTGTGAACGAAGTATTGCTAATAAAAACGAACTAATTTTAATTCTTTTGTATTGAGTGGGCTGTTTCCAAGCCAGTTTGATCACATTAAGCGGCGTCTACTGTATTTACCTACATATATCTAAAAATATGATAATTCTGATAAAAAATTCTAACAGATGGTTAGTAATAAACGCCGATATACAAAATAAAATTAAAAGTATATTATCAGTTTCGTTATTATATTTTTAACAAAAACAACATGCAATTACAATTAAAGCGTACTTACAGGCTTTTTTTATTTCTTACAAAAAAAAACTAGAACAATGTTATATTAATTAATCGATAGTCCGTTAAACTTTTAATAAATAATTTAGATACACATAGGCATGAGACTTCAACCCCTATAAGCGTTACAATTATCAAAAAAATAAAAATACAAACCCAAAACAATTTAGTGCAAATCGTAAATTGAATTCACCCAATATGTAAAACTCAAAAAAAAATTAAAACATCCATAATTTTCTAATAAAAGTTCGCGAAAGAACTCGGCATGCAAAATAAAATATCTCACTCTAATGAAATTCTTCGGGACCGAGTTCTTAATTCGACTGCAATCTTTTAGGCACTAAATAAAATTGTAGGTCGAAAATTTACAAAACCGATTCATTGCTCTTTTTATTGATTAATGTCTGACACACAATAGAATCTGGGAAAATATCAAATAAATGTCAACATTTTCCGGTTGAAATAATTTACATGGCATGCCCTTTTAATTTAGTACAATGGCTTTGACACGTCTATTTATACCCCACTTCATAAAGCAATTTAATTTTCCTTTGACATTCTTTTCGTGGTAAAACAAACTTGAGAGTTCTTTTGCGGTTCGCGATTCCGTCCCCCATTTTAATTCGAATTTAAAATTACGACCCCCGATCAAACTTGTAAATTGTCAACGATTCGCGAACTAACAACCGTCGAACATGCGAAAAACAAATAAATTTTTGCAGAGGCCTTCGTTCGAGCGGAACGAACGAGAAAAATTAAAGGCGAGCCGAAAAAATTAAAGAGGCAGGAAGCGGTTGTCGTGCGAGCAAACTATTTTTAAAGACAATAAAGCCAAATAAAAGTGCCTACATACCTGATAAGTCGGAAAATAAATGATGAGCTTATTTGGTGTGGTCTTCTACGAAAATAAAGAAAATGCACGAGTTCGCAGCGCCCCTATCGGGCTTTTCGGCAGACGCTATCGATCTAGTTAGTCATTCAACACTTTCCTCTAAGGCACTGAATGGGGCTCAGACTTTGCGGAATCAGTAGCTTTAATTAATTAACGTGACTCAGCACGTCGTTAATATTACGTTTACTACTTTAAAATTTTAACTAATTTCGATCAAACACGTTTTCGCCCTTTTTGATTTTTTTCAATGGCCCTCCGGAGGCTTTTAATTGTTGTTTACTTTTGACGGATTAATTAAACATGCAAATGATGAGCTTTTGCATTAATTATAATGGTTTTTTAATTATCAGAAAGCAGACAGAACTAAAACTAAACTTAAATATACCTACACAAATAAAACATAGTAACTGATTTCAAAATATTTAAATATTATTTTTATTAAAATTTTTTTAAGAAGTAGAACGTAAGTACACCCGTCCCTCAATTTACGCGAATATCCGTTCCACGTAGATTTGATTTACGCGAATAATAATTGAAAATGGTAGTATAAAAGAAAAAATATTAGAAATGACAGCGAGCAAGCGTTTTATAAATATATGGGTACATTTTTATTTCATATAACTTAACAAAAAAACAATTGAGATGTTTCAGAAAACAGAAGTACATAAGTTATATTTGATGTCACTGTCGCTACTGTATGATATATTATAATGTTTATACCTTTGAAAAAATAAAAACGAAGCCTATTTGATTAATTTATAAGTGAAAATAATATTAAATATTAAAACTAATACAGTAAAACCTCGATATAACGGACCTCTATTTAACGGACTTCGGATATAACGGACCTCTATTTAACGGACTTCGGATATAACGGACCTCTATTTAACGGACTTCGGATATAACGGACAAAAAATTCGGCGAATGTAATAAAATTAAAAACGTCCTGTTAATATTATACATGCTTAAATTCAAGTGTCGCTGCATGTAAACAATTTTTAGCGGCCATGATAATCACGTCATACGTCTAGCACTAGAATTTAAGACATAATGCCGTCCTGCTCGTATACTGCACCTAGCCAGAGCGATAGTATACCTACTAGTATAAACCTATTTTTATATAACGGACTTTCGGCTATAACGGACACTTCCTCCCCCCAATCAGTCCATTATATCGAGGTTTTACTGTAATGCGAAAACAATTTTTTTAATTAAAATTATAAATATATATGTATTTATGTTAATGTTTAATACATCGTTCTCCTATACTTTTTTCAACTGGGACTCTTGAAAATTGTCCGTTGAAGTGGGGTGACTGTTGAAAAAGGTGTCCGTTAAAAGAGGTTTTACTGTATATCGATTTATACATCTCTTTAATATGTCCAAATTTGCTTCAAATCGGTTAAGCCGTTTTTGAGAAAAAAATAATTTTTTGATTTTTGTTTTTTTTTCGATTTATTCAAAAACTTCCTGGATCAACGTACCTCATTAGTACCAATATACTCTTAAAAGATAATTCTGATATAGCCCTGGGGCCGATTTATTATGCTTATGGTCCTATGGCCTAAAACAAATTTTTGACATAAACAATGTGTAGTGACTCAAGAAAAAAAAACGTAAATAGGAAGAGTAAACATGAAAAATAAAGAAAAGTGAAAATCTGTAATGAACCGAATTGAGTTTTTTCGAATTCAATTGTTTATTTGTTTTGTTGACTTTACTTTTAGTTGAAAAGGTCTGTGTCTTTGCTGTCGAGGAAAGGAAGTACGGTTCCAAAAAACGACTGTATTTTTATTTACTTAATACTTTTTATTATTCTAAATTTGTTATTAGAAAATTTCATATAGTTCGATTTGCGATTCAATGCTTTGTTTTGCCTTATAAAACAGTTTATTAAGTAGTATGTTAGATTTTTACCAATTTTCGGTAAAATTATTTTCATAAAATATGGCTATTTAAACTTGACATTATTTGCGACTCATATCTTTTAACAATAATAAAAATTATAGTTAATTGTAAACATTTGACTAAATTAAAAGTAAAAACAAATACATAGGTATTATTAAACAATTAGATTTTATTTATTATAGTAAATAGTTAAATTTAGCAATATATCACAGATAGGAACATTTCATAACATGAAACCTAAGCTTTTGTTCAAACGAACGAAGTTTATTTTTGTTATTTTCACGTAAAAATACACTAAAGCACCTTTCTCCAGCTAACCGAGTGTTTAAAGCTCTTCTTGTTAACTAGGTTTTTAATTATTAAGTAATTTGAAAACGAAACGGCTAATTAGTTGCTAGGGTTTTGTTTTTCAAATTTGATTTCACAATATACAGCTGTAGGGTAAAACGCGGAGTATTTGACCCCCTACCAGTGAATGACCGTTACAAAATTTTATAAATTATTAGTTTTTAATAGATAAATTAATTAATCAGTCTCACTGTGCTATAGCACGGTCAATATTTGCACAAAACAGTCATTTACTAAACTCCTCATTTTAAACTTTTTTTAGTTCATTTTATAAAGTTTATGACCAAATTGCGATAATGTTTTCATTATTCATAAATAAACATAATATCTCGTTCAACTGTAACGGTTGTTTTGAATTTATTAATTTGTTTACTTTTTTTAATCTAATAGCTTTCAATGCAACAAATCCCTCATTCATTGGGCGTTTTGCCCTATCCACGTTTAATTGATTAAAAAATTTATATTTATTGATGGTACTGTCGATTGAGTGTTTATTTTATTTATGTCGATACAGTAGACTCACGGTAATCCGGCCCCTGGACTATCCGGCGCTTTTTTTAATTTGGTATATCAATTACATACATACAAATGTATTGATTTACATCAATATGTACTACGTTTAGTTTTTCTTTTTTTATAACCTCTATGGGCAATTTTTAATGACGTTAATTCTATAATAAACCTTGTATTATCTATTGCGTTATTTAATTCACGAAGTTCCATATTCTATAGTATCGATTTTATCTCACCATTTTTATAATTTTTTGGACTAGTGGGGGTCGGTGGCGACACTCTATAGTTCGACAATTTGATGATCCGACACCGCCTTTCAAAACATTTGTCGGATTACCGCGGGTCGACTGTAATATCTTCTAAGCTATTGCCGTTTAAACTTACACATGGGATATTTCCCCGAACTACTCTAAGCTATTTTTGAAAATAAACGACTAAGTTTTTTTATCCCCCTACCCCCCTCAAGACCAACACTTTAAGAACCATTAGTTTAACCCCTTGACATACAATGACGTCTAGGAGACGTCAATCGTTTAGGGTGTCATTGTAGATTTTGACGTCTCTAAAACGTCAAGAACTGTTTTTAATTTTATGTTCCAAAAAGGTTTGTTTTCAACAATAATTTTGTTAAAAGGCACAAAATTGGCGATTTGGGAATTTTGTTATTAATATAATTCTGTAATATTCAATTGCGAATTGTCAGAGAGTACATTAATTCTTGTAAAGTGTGCTTAAAGCCGAGTGTGCGCATTCGGGCTCAAAGTGGCACATTTCCGATCTCGGAAATGTGCCACTTTTCGCTCGAATGCGCACGTTTTTGCTTTTATTAGATTGGTCTAGTTTACCTTTTGTTATTTCCCATGAAAAATTTCAATGTAGTTTAGTGAATATCAAATTTATGTTTAAAACCGTATTTTTACTATAGCAATGAGTGGGAGCAAGCGAAAAGATACGACAAACGCATAAGTACGAGTGAGAGGGAACGATAAAAATTATTTAGTAATATTTGGTCACCAAAATTATTGCGAATCGTGCTTAAAACCGAGTGTGCACATTCGAGCTCAAAGTGGCACATTCCGATCTCGGGAAAATGAAGCGCGCCGCTCCGCGTCGCGCTTCATTTGCTTCCCTCGCTCGGAAATGTGCCACTTTTCGCTCGAATGCGCACATCTTCGTATTTATTCAATTTGTTTCAATTACTTTTTGGATTTAAAAAGGAAATAGCAATGTATTCAAATAAAACGACATATGCACAGTAACATATAGTTTGATAATCATTGGTCTAGCTATACACAAGCGCAACATAGCGCGTTGTTATATTTAATTTAGTCGCGCCAAAGAAGTATTACTTCTAACGTGCGTACATAAGTACATGCACCGGTTTTTTTTACATAGAATTAAATTCAGTTTTAAACATTTAGCAAAATTATGAAAGTAAACTCGAAGAATAAATTATTTTAAGTTTTTAGACAACTCAAATTAAATAAATTAATAACTTGGAAAATTTTTAAAATATATTTAAGAACTTTAGAAATTTTTAATTATCAATTTTTTTTGTATAACACAAATTGAATAAAACAAAACTTTATTCGGTAAATTTAAAAGGAAATTTTGATGAAAAAATTATTATGTATTTTCAGAAAACTCAAATAGAGTAAATACAGAATTTGTGGTTTTCAAAAACTTTGAAGATCATTAATTTACGCAAATAAAATTAATATTGAGAAAACTCAATAAATAAATTATCTTAATTGTTCAGAAATATTAAATTTATAAAATTAAATACAGTCAAACCTCGATAGGTCGAAGTTGAAGAGAAACTAAAAATAATTCGCGTTATCAAAAATTCGAGCTATCGATATAAAAATATTTTTTAGTTTATTTTTTTAAAATTTACTTATTGTTTCTTTTTCTTAATAATTTCCTAGTGATTTCTTGCTAAAACCTAAATCTTGTGTCTTGAACAAGTTGTAATTAGGCTTCATTTATGGAATAATTCAATTTTTAAATATAAAAAAATATTTATATGTTATATATGATATGCATCAAAATTTTAGAATGACTTAGGTGGGAAATGTTAAAAAACGATTGGGAAACACTGCTCTACATATTTCAAAATATTTTAAAACTATTAATTATTTATTTTATGTTATTTGTGTATGCTCATAACAGTTAAGTTGAGCCAAATTAATAGTTTTTTTCGGACTCATCAAATTCGTTTTTTTGTATGTCAAGGGGTTAAGGGATAAAAGGAAACATTTATTATTAGGAGCAAATATATAATAATAATACAACAATAACGGGGAAAAGCGGGAACAGAAGTCATTATTTCCGAGTCGGAAAACGATAACGGCCACAATAAAAGTTAAGGAAATAGTGTAGCTTATCAATATTTCTTTATTTGTGTCTCACTCGTTTTCTTATTTTGTTAACACATAATCATGAGCATTTTTCTGTTGCATCCATATTTTCAATTTGAACTTTTGTGCCGCAACATCGTCAAAATAGCGATACTATTCCATTTTATAAAAAAAGGAAAAACAATTCAGTGGTTATTTTACATAGATACGTATATTTCACCTAATTACACTTTGCAGACACAATAGCTCATCACTTTAAAAGTCAAGTTCATGAAGAGATATGTCAGGTCAGATTCTTCGATAAAAGCTATTATCCTAACATGAGCTTTTCACAAACACTGATTTCCATCGTCGACCTTCTGCTTCATAAAATAATTTATAGCAAAATTTTTGAAGGTTAAAGTTGGAATAAAACGGTGTGTTGCCCAGATTTTTAATCATTTTATTGTTTGGAGAATAACTAAAATTATGATTCTGTTAAAATATTATTTGTTTTTTTTTCTGTTGGTATGTGCAAAACAGTTTTTTACGGTAAGTATTTTTTTAATTAATTTAATTAACAAATTATTAAGTATCGCTCTGTTTTACGCTCTCTTGTTATTATATTTACTATTTAAAAAATTCAGAGACTGTTGAATAGAAAGAGAAAAATTAATTCAGTAGAAAACACCCAATAAAAATTAATTCTCGTATACTGACCTTTCATTTTTCCAATTTCCCCGATCAATTGAAAACGAATTTCCACCAATGTATTTTCGACAATTCAATTTATTCTGAGAAGTTCTTTTTATACCGACTATCAACAGATTGTTCTGGACTGCATCGTTTTCTTTACTCAATAATCATTAATACAGTCGAACTTCGATAAGTCGAAGTTGAAGGAAAACTAAAAATAATTCGAGTTATCAAAAAAAGTCGAGTTAAATACTTTCGTGTTTATATATCATATCTATATTTACCATCTTTTATACAAAATAACCAAAATTTGTAAACAATAATTAACATTATTTATTGTTATTAAATACTTAGGTAATATGGTTATTTACATCTTATTTATTGTTGGATTGAAAGTAATCTAAAAGTGTATTTTGCTTCATTGATTCAAAATGTTAGGTTTCTACAAATTTTTCCAATGATCTTCCGAAACCAGAATATTTTTACTACGTTAATACCGAAACCATTCAATCATAGCTTTCTGCAAGTTGGAAAAAGGACACTCCTTTAGCCTTTTTTTAATTTTCGTATACTCTCCTTGTTGATTGGTAAATAATTTTAGAAAAAGTATTTAAATTTTTTAGATTTTCTGTTATACATTGTTATAAACTATAAACAACAAAAATATATTTGTTCGTAATCGTGCTCGACGAATAATGAACGGAACAAAAACAAAAAGGCAAAAATAAACCCTTTTCTTGTAAAAGAAACGGCAAAACCATCTTAAATTTCGTAACTGTTGAGAAAGCATTAAAATATAAATTAGTATTTAAATCCAATTGAAGTACTGTCGTCAAAACATCAAACCCTTGTAGTATGACACTTTTTCACCCTATTTTACAATAGCCATTTCGCCCAGCAATAACACCGAACAAACCCGTTCTTTAATCCTACCAGGTATTGTACTTTTATGAAAAGTTGTAAAATTTAACTTCGAGTTATCGAAATATTTACTAATGTAAACTCGAATGTAGGGAATTGTAAAACGCTTCGACTTATCAAAAAATTAGAGTTATCTAAATTAGAGGTATTGATATAAAAATACAGTCAAACCTCAATAAACCGAATTTTTGATAACTCGAACTCGAACCTGTTTTTCTTCAACTTTGAGTTATCGAGGTTCCACTGTATCTATATTTCTGACAACAAATAATTATAAAATGATCCGTTATTAACTTTGCAGTAACAAACAATTTCTCTCCAAAGTTTGAAAATAAAGTTGCTTATATAAAAAACAATATACTTTAAAATTAAATAACTTACATACGAGATAGAATTGAATTTGCTATTAATGATACCCATGTTGTGAAAATTAACAATTTTTAGAGAAAAAATAACAACGTAAGACCAATCATCTTAAGATTATTCAATTAGATCTGTTGAATAGTCTTTAAATTATAATTTGATAAATGCTGTTATTTTATCTCGTTCTTGTTCGTTTCATAAACTTTAATTATGTTCAAAGTGGTATTAAGTTGTTTTTCAACGTTTAATAACATTACAACCTTACAGTTATTCATTAGAAAATGATTGGTTATAGCTTGGATCCAAAGTAATACAAGATAAAGTGGAAATTGCTGATTATGATAAGGAATATTTTGAAGATATACGAGTTAAAATCTACAATTACAATAGTTCGACGGATATTAAGGCAATTAATATCAGTTACCATTTAAAGAAAGACTTACCAGAGTCGATAAAGGTAAAAGCCGTTTACGTTTGTAATTTTTTCTTTCCTTTGGGTAAGTACTCGCTTTAAGCCTATTTTGAAAGTTGGGTTAAATTTAAGTGGCCTGATGCAACATCCTTTGCCGGATATAGGGTCTCGAATCTAAATCGAAATCGAAAACTGACAGAAATAGTTATGTCAACGTTTTCCAAAAAATTTAAATTGAAAAAAAAATTTATAATCGAAATTCTTGTAAAATTTAATATAAATTATGAAGTGACCACAAATTTTGTTAAAATAGTACCATATAAAATTATATGCGTTTTTGTGTTTTAGTTATTTTATTGTTTTATGGTTGCATTTTTTCAGGTTTACATTCAAGCCTACAAATTAGTTAATAAGGATTACCAAGTATTTCCCCTAAACTTTACGGCAGAGATTTGTCCGCTATTGGCTAAGGAATCTCCCCAAAAACAAAAATTATATAATCATAGCAATATCAATGGATGTCCGTTCAAAAAGGTAAGTGCCCCGCATATACGAGGTCTGTTCAGAAAATATCCGATAACTTTGAATTACGCGTCAACAGAAATATATTTAGTGATATGCGATTGGCAGCACTGCCTTGCGCATAACCTTCTTGGTAACCACATGTTTTTGGATTGTTTTCATAGTATTGTTATTCAAGCGTAACGTGTTTAAATCTTAGTGATAATTCTTGAAATATGCTTCGTGAAATGGAAACACCGTTAGGAAAAGTGTGCGAATAGATGAGAGAAGTACTTTTAAAGCGACAAGGACCAATAAACTGTAAAATTAATAATAAAGTTTAAAAACAGTTCGGTTATTTTCTGAACAGGCCTCGTATGTTTGTAAAATTATATTTAAATACGCTTTTACTTTCTTGATGTTGGTATACGAGCATTTTGATATTCAAAAAGAAAATTTTCGTCTTTCTTAATTTTGAGATGTACAGTATACTTCGATGATAACGTTTCCTTAGGGATGTGAAAAATAAGTATTGTAACGTTTTCACTACGGTTCAAACTAAGGTTGCTAATATGAACAGTCCGTCACTTATTTTAATAACAATTGCAATTTATTTGACAAATTTGCTTACATCGATAACTTAAATACTAGTATATTTACTTAATAATTATTTAATTTATTAACTGATTTACTTGCAATTTTAATACACTAAACTAATTAATTTACACTCGTATTTATTTACAATGTTTATTTATTTACAAAAACTAAAAACGGGCGTTAGGGATTATCTTTAGTGTCATCGAGAAGGTAGAAAGAGCACTGAACTATACGACACTAAACTTAGTCTTAAAATGTTTATTACGGAAGTCGGCTACGCTTATATGTGTGTCTCAGTATCAGTTATCAGAGCTTCTAAAAAGATGGAAATTGCTCTTATCATTCAAGATAATGTAGGTAATGTTTAGATTTATGGTGTTTGATCGATGTTTCTAAAAAAACAGTTGATAAAAATTTTTACGACCAGAATGTACATTATGAACAAAATGTCATATAAGGATAAAGTGCAGGCATATTTTGGTGGGCACCATATACTAGCAGCCACTATAACCGAATGTAACTTATATCCCAGGAACGTTATAACCGAAGCATACTGTATTAGTTGAGAAAACGATACGGATATACATATAAAAAAAGTTATATTTTATGTTGGAGGAAGGGTTGCTAGCACCCTAATAGAAAATGATAATTAACATCGTAATTTAGGTGTTTTATTCATAATTATTCACCGTTTTAGTGCCCCTTTTGTTTCGGCGCCCTGGTGTCTTGTTTGCCTTGCTTATGAATAATCAAATTAGCATCAAATTAAAAAAAGTTATTAGTTTACTTTGATTATTAAAAGCTTGTCCACATGAGAGACATACTCAGTTATTAGGTTCCCGAATGTAAGAAATTTTACCTAGGCAAATATATATAAATAACAAGCACGAAATATGTCAAGAAAGCAAGCTTAAAACAGTTATCTTTATCATTCCGTTTTAATTACAAAAATATTTATCGGTTTGGTTCCAACAAATATACAGGATTTTTCGGTTTTCGGTTTAGTGGCGAGCGATTTTTTGAACGACAATATTTAGAAATTTTCTTTGAAAGTTAAAAATTATTTTGATACTATTTTTTACATGTTTTCCTTTATAACGTATTCCAGATATAACGTATTCATTTCATGTCCCCCTGAAGGGATTATGCTGTCTTTTTGAAGCGTTTTATTTTATGTGCTTTTCCGTCGTAGGTAACGTTATAGTCACAGAAAAGTATAGTATCGGTTAATTTTCTTTTTAAATTTTATCCATATCGATAATCGTTTCGGTAAAAACGTCGAACTTGAGACCTACATACAATTTAAAGTTAAGTTGGTGTATACTACCGAAGGTGATGCAAAAGCCATTAAAAATGTATTTTTTAAGGGATTCTACCAAGTTACGAACTTAGCAGGCGAACCACGTAAACCGCCTTCTTATATTCCAATTGGATCATATATGGCTGAAAGCATTACAAGTATACCGAAAGATAGAAGAATACTCACAACCCGAGGTTATTTTAAAATAATTTAGGCATAAAAATGATCGAATAAGAGGGATTGAAGATGTTACATAAGTAAAAAAATAAACTTGTAAATAATAATGTTTAATTAATCATAATGTTAACGTCAATATCTTTTAATATTATTTAAAGTTAATTAACAGGAATTAGGCAACAATAAAATAACTCTTGTTAAATTTGCAACGTTTCGTTTCTTTATTGAAACTTCCTCAAGCAACTGAAAATTGACAAAGTATAACAATAACAATAAATGCAAGTATTTTACAAATAAAATTATAAAATACCTTAATATCTCAAAAAATGTGTCAACCATCAAAATTTAAAATTGTATATGATCAAAGATGATAGATTATATGTAGTTGTATAATTTTAATTTTTTGATTTTATTTTATTTAAAGAGTCATACTATATTAAACTAAGGCCTTGAGTATCTGAACGCAATATTTACAGTTTTATTAATTTTGATAAAAAACCATTTCACTTAAATTTCTTTTATTTTTATTCTGTTCACGATGTAAAATAGAAACTCGTTCAAATTAAAAATGATGTCCAACATCAAAATGGTGAATAGCTAATGTTTTGATTCGTTTGACCATGGAAATTGAAGATAAACATTCCCTTTGTTTTTTAGATGTTAAAGTACATAGGTTTTCAAATGGAAATTTAAAAACTTATACAAAAATAGTACAACTATAGTAAAAATCGGACAAAACCATTTAAGTGAATTCACAGTGAATAAGGGATTGACACAGGGATGTTGCATCTCTCCCATTTTTTTTAAAGTATATATAAACGAAGCATTAAAGCAATGGTCTAAAAAATTCGAGAAAATGGGAGTAAAAATATTAGAAGAAAATCTGTAGGTATAGCTTATTATTTGCCGACGATCAAGTAATATTGGCGGAAGATGAGGACGACATAGACTATATGTTTAGGAAGTTACTAGATGAATATGAAAAGGGGGGTCTGGGAACAAATTATGACAAAACAAAATACATGGTGATTGGAACTCCAGGACAAGACTAGCACACAGACAACGGAATAATAAAAAATACAAATAAATACCAATACCTTGGAGAAACACTAACGTCACACGGCAGAGACGAAGTAGATATTAAAAATAAAACCTTAAAAGAAAAAATAAACACCAAACAACTTTATTCCGTAATATAGAGCAACAGTATCTCCATAAAAACAAATCTATGGTAGAAAGCTGTACCACCTATGGAGCAGAAATATAGTCCTTAAATCAAAATTCAAAAAACAAACTTAGCTCAACGGTGATGATGTACTGGCGAAGATGCTGCAGATTTACGTTGCAGGACCACATAAGAAATAACAGAATCAGAGAAACATCATTAATAGATCAAATAGAAACTAAACAACTAAAATGGTACGGTCACATGAGGCGAATGGGAGAAGAAAGATTGCCACGAAAAATTTGGGAATGGGAGCCGCCTATACAAAGGAGAAAAAGGAAGACCAAAAGGAGTTGGAATCTTGGAATAAAGGAAGCAATGCAAAATCAAGAACTAGAAGAAGAGTAGATAGAAAATCTTGGGTACTGGGCTGCGGAAGACGACCAAGAAGGCTGTAAAGACCGCTTTGATATATAATTTAAAAACTGATTGGTACCAAAAGTCTACCAGTTCAGGGCGGTTATTAAACTACTATTTTAATCACCCTATGAGTCAAAAGATAAGTCTTATGGATAGAGCTTTACTTTTAAGCCATAAAGATGTTTATGAAAATAATATGAAACAAATGACAAACCTTCTTATTAATAATTATTAATAATTACTCTTTAAAACTCATTGATAGTTTTCTAAATAATTATAAATAACTAGATAACAAACAATGGTCCAACAAGTAACAACATACTTTAAATTTCTTTACATCAAAGAATTGTCCAGTAGTATTGATCGTTTTATTAGACCAAGAAATGGTAAATTTGCATTTTATAATCGAAAAACAATTAATACAGTTTATAGTAAATTTAAAGATCCAATTCCTCTTCTTCAACAATCTGGTTTGATTTATAAAACCCCATGTAGTTGTAGAAGCAGTTACATTGGTCAAACGAATCAAAAACATAAGAACGATTGTAAAAATATAAATTATGTTAAATCAAACAAAACAGCATTAGCTATTCACCATTTTGATGTTGGACATCATTTTCAATTTGAACAAGTTTCCATTATACATCGTGAAAAGAATAAAAATAAGAAGAAATTTAAGTGAAATGGTTTTTATCGAAATTAATAAAACTGTAAATTTCTGTTCAAATACTCAGGGCCTTAGTTTAATATATAATGACATCTTAAATAAAATAAAATCAAAAAATTAAAATTATACAACTGCAAATAATATTTGATCTAGAATCATAGTTACAATGATTCAAGTTTGACACTTCTACAATTTTGAGTTTTGATGGTTGACACATTATTTGAGATGTTAACGTATTTTATAATTTTATTTATAAAATACTTGTATTTATTGTTATTGTTATACAAAGTCGTCGTAAGATTGAGCACCCTGCCAAGAGTAAAAACGGCTCGAAGCAGATTCCCTAGAAATTGCCGTGGTTCGGAACCCACGGAAAACTGTAGGTCCCTTGGATCTTTGAAACACTACAACATTCACAACAAACATTCAAGCGGGGAAATCCCCTAAACCTAACTACGTGTACAAAAAGGCAAAAAAGAGAATACATTTTTTTTAATTTTCAATTGCTCGAAAAAGTTTCAATAAAGAAACGAAACATTGCACATTTAACAAAAGTTGTTTTATTCTTGTCCAATTCCTGTTAACTTCAAATAATAATTTTCAATGTTTTCTTTTATTAATTCAAGCAAAATAATTACAACGTCAAGAAAACTTTAAAGGAACGACTACAGTTAACCGTTACCGCACTTGTTTTTATAAGCCACGATTTGCATTTAAAGGGTAAACTTTCCAAGAATAAATAAACATGTTGTGCCGATAAATATGTACCATAATTACATCACGGGGGGAAGAGGGAATTAAACCAACATTAACATGTTTACGTTTATAAAGAGTAGATTAAAATCAATCGCAATATTTTTTATTTTTAAATAAACTGTGCTTTGGAAACCATCGCAGCCTAATTTAATAGTTCGACCGACGCATTTGTCTCAAATCGTAAGCTCCTTTTAGAAGTATTAAATTTTATTCGAGCAATATCTCCAGATTACATACGGCGATACGGCCATCATTTATGTAATGGAAATGTCATATCAAAAGGCGCGACAGGAATTGTCTTCATTTTAAAATGGTCTCTCGGAGTTACTTTAAAGATGCCTCAGAGACAAACGGTTTTCATTTCGGATGTTATGAAAACTGCGTCTTCGCCCATTATTTATGCTGGCAGATTTTGCGGCCTCTTTCCCTTCGAAATACATAAAATTGGTTCGCACTACGTTTTAAAGTGGTCCGGAAAATATGCAATTTATAGCTGCATTGTTGGATTATTATTGGGTAAGTTTTTTTTATGACTATTTTTGTTTATGTGCTATATATCTAAGAAAGTCTTCTATGTTTTTTTTCAAATCATGTTTAACGTGGTAATCGTGCTTTAAACCGAGTGTGCACATTCGAGCTCAAAGTGGCACATTTCCGATCTCGGGAAAATGAAGCGCGCCGCTCCGCGTCGCGCTTCATTTGCTTCCTCGCTCGGAAATGTGCCACTTTTCGCTCGAATGCGCACATCCTCGTATTTATTAGATTTATCTACTTTATCCTTAACTCTTTCAAATCAAAAAATTCGAATTAGTTTGATAAATATCGATTTTATGTTAAAAAAATATATTTACCATAGGAATGAGTGGAAGAGAGCGAAAAGATACAACAATCTCGTCAGTGCGAGCGAGAGAAAACGATTAAAATTATTCAAATCTTTTTTCGTCTAACTTATTGGCCTAAATTATTGTGAATCGTGCTTAAAACCGAGTGTGCACATTCGAGCTCAAAGTGGCACATTCCGATCCCGGGAAAATGAAGCGCGCCGCTCCGCGTCGCGCTTCATTTGCTTCCTCGCTCGGAAATGTGCCACTTTTCGCTCGAATGCGCACATCCTCGTATTTATTAGATTTATCTACTTTATCCTTAACTCTTTCAAATCAAAAAATTCGAATTAGTTTGATAAATATCGATTTTATGTTAAAAAAATATATTTACCATAGGAATGAGTGAAAGAGAGCGAAAAGATACAACAATCTCGTCAGTGCGAGCGAGAGGAAACGATTAAAATTATTCAAATCCTTTTTCGTCTAACTTATTGGCCTAAATTATTGTGAATCGTGCTTAAAACCGAGTGTGCACATTCGAGCTCAAAGTGGCACATTCCGATCTCGGGAAAATGAAGCGCGCCGCTCCGCGTCGCGCTTCATTTGCCTCCCTCGCTCGGAAATGTGCCACTTTTCGCTCGAATGCGCACATCCCCGTATTTATTAGATTTATCTACTTTATCCTTAACTCTTTCAAATCAAAAAATTCAATTTAGTTTGATAAATATCGATTTTATGTTGAAAAAATATATTTACCATAACAATAAGTGGAAGGGAGCGAAAAGATACGATAATCTCGTCAGTGCGAGCGAGAAAAAACGATTAAAATTATTCAAATCCTTTTTCGTCTAACTTATTGGCCTAAATTATTGTGAATCGTGCTTAAAACCGAGTGCGCACATTCGAGCTCAAAGTGGCACATTCCGATCTCGGGAAAATGAAGCGCGCCGCTCCGCGTCGCGCTTCATTTGCCTCCCTCGCTCGGAAATGTGCCACTTTTCGCTCGAATGCGCACATCCTCGTGTTTATTGGATTTGCCTATATTAATATTTTATTCTCCCTTCAAAAATGCATTTTTATCAATTGCGTTATTTGTTAAAATTTACATTTATACCTTGATTTACACATGAAATCGTTTTGAGTGTGCAAAATGTCCTTTCGCAGTTGCCAGTTTTCGGCCTTGTCATACAGAATTGGATGGCCCATTTTGGACCCACGTTCCCTCAAAGCAGATTGCGAAAAATTACCATATTTGGCGCAACGTCGTTTCCTATCTTGTTTTATCATTCTCTTACTAATTTAGTACTTTGTATTAAATACGCATTTATATATAAATTCCATCATTTAGTAAGACACACAAAATACAAACCTCCTTTTTTTATTATTACCGATGACCATAGCAAATCTTCAGGTATACTTGGGTTACATTTAAGCTCCTAGATGGCAAATCAATTTTTTTTACTATGGGCTCATAGTAAACTGAAAAAACATAGTAATATTTCAAAGATTTCTTTCGCAAAAAGTGGGGGACCTGTTGTACCTTGGTCCTTTTGTACCTAGGGCAACTTTATTTTTATTAATATTTGCGGGCTTTTGTGACCCATAATTTTCGATATTTCAAATGTCACATTGACAGACATTAACGTAAAGTTAGCAGCAGCTGGCCAATGTACTTTGTCAATGTATGAGATCAATTTAAATTTTTAAACAAAAAGAAGTAACTAGGGGTAAACAGTACAGTTGTTGGCCAGTCGACAATGATTGGCCCTATTTAAAAAAATATTTAATAATAAATCTATATTTCCTAATATATATTTTCTAATAAATGGTTCGTTTTATTTGCTAATTTACTATATCTTATTTTATTTAGAAAATATTGGCCGATCACTGTAAATTCACTAGTCAATTACTATATTTATATGGCCAATAACTATGTTGTTTAATAAAAGGGTCGATCACTGTACTGTTTACCCCTATTTTTATATTCTTTTTACTTAAATATCTTATTAATTTTTATTATCTAATAACAAATGACTCATCGTAATAGAAAATTATTTATCAATGTTTGCATAGTAGTAGTCTGATTTTGGCACAGCATAATCTTTAATTTAATTTTTGAGTTTAAACATCATGGGTCGGTGTGTTGTACCTCGGTCACTGCCAATAAATTGTACCTTGGCCCTAAGATCAACTTGCAATCAATAAAAATTTAGATATACCTTTGTTATAAATTCTTTTTTTTTTAATTTTGTTTCAGATAATATGCCTCGCAAGTCTAACGAAAAATTTAAATTTTTGCAAAGTCAACCATTAAGTATGTGAAATTTTAGTATACGAGAAAAGTTTTGTTAATTTTTGAAAGAATTTTAGTGTCATCTCAAAGAAGAACATTAGTAGTTCTTATAATCCAAAAATAAATATATAGTTTTCATAGAACAATGAGTTTTGTTTTGCTTAATGTGAATAGAGCCAAGGTACATCACCTCTGTTGTACCTAGGCTATAGATCCACTAAGTTTTAAATCTTATAGCAATTTGAATAATCGGTTGGTAATGCTTTCAAATATTTTATGATGAATACCTTATTAGTGCCCCACTACGATGCAATTCATTTTATCAACAAATTTTACCATATACAATTTAAAAAAAATTACGAGTGAAAAGGGCCGAGGTACAACCGGTTCTCCTACTACAAAATTTTCTCTGTGTAATACTTACAATTAGTGGAATTACTCCTTTCCGGCAGAGAATTGCAACAGGCGCCATGATAGGACGTTTTTTTATATAAAAATGTCTTTCCAAATGATATATTAATTATGTCTATTGGAACGGGTACCACGGTCCATACATTTTTGCCCATTGTCTTTTAAGGACCAATAAAATTGTAATAACAAAATGTCGTTGCCTGGTGATGACGTTAATTTCTACAATGTTTCAATATTTTTTTTCAATAAATGAATGGGGGTAAACAGTACAGTTGTTGGCCAGTCGACAATGATTGGCCATATTTAGAAAATATTTAATAATAAATCTATATTTCCTAATATATAATTTCTAATAAATGGTTCGTTTTTTTTGTTAATTTACTATATCTTATTTTAATTAGAAAATATTGTCCGATCACTGTAAATTCACTAGTCAATTACTATATTTATATGGCCAATAACTATGTTGTTTAATAAAAGGGCCAATCACTGTACTGTTTACCCCTGGTAAATTATTTTTCTATATCCCAAATTTTTTTATTGTTTAATGGAAGTTCAACTTACAAAGTTCGAATGCTCCTTTAAATTAAAAACATTGTTGTTTAACACACAATATTAAATTTTTGTTAGGTGTTTCTTGACATAATTGCTGTTTGTTGTTTGTTGAATAGATATTGATTTATTTTGCATTATCTTAGGTTAAAATAAATAAAAATTAAATAACTAACAAAATAATGGGAGTTTTCTTTTGTTTTTCATACAAATCTAGATTTACACGATTTCTTCAAAAACCGATGTTATATGTAACTCGGGGGCTAGCTGTACTTTTTTACCTATAAACATACAGAAATGAAAATTTAACGGTTCCGTAATGATACTTCTTTCTTGTCCTGTATTTTTTACTAAACACACAATATAAGTTATGATAACTTTTAGTAATTCTAACAATTCGGGGAATAGTCGACGACCTACAAGCAGGAAGTAAAAAAGCAATCCGTATGAAACAAGAAACAGGAAAATATGTAACAACCGTGGATATTAGCATTGTTGCTCTAATGGTATTCATTGGAATTTTTGGCATTCCATTTAGAATTGCAGATCTGTTTTCATATATTGACTGCATTAACGAGGTAAAATTTTGAAACATTTCAAATATTTTTCAAAATGCCGATAAAATATTTTTAGGTAGATTCCACCATTGTGGTTACCGATGCAAAAAGAGCCCGAAAAATATTAATCTGTCGTCTATGTCTTGTTCTGGGTGGCGCAACTTTGATACTGGGTTCGGATTTATTCATGTGGTGGACCATAGGTGATAAGTCGCCAGAAAGTGATTTTTTGATCGGAAACTACGTTCCCTTTTATATATCGTATTATGTTGTTTTGCTTATGGAATGCCAATATTGGCACATGGTGTATTCTATTCAAAGAAGATTAAAGCTGATAAATGTGTGTTTGAAAATTGATGGATTTACGACGGATGATGTGCTTAAGAGCGTTGAAAATAAACCCTTTAGCATTTTTAAAAGCTATTTTAATATCAAAGATAATGTCACACCCAGAACTGTGGTCAACGTTATCGATGCACTTGGAAAACAACAAAAAATAACAGACATCTTTTTTATTGAAAATGGTAAGTCACAATTGTATAAATATACAGTGTGTAAGTACTCCTATACCTCACTATACGGTATTTCGCCACAACGACCTTTATAATTCTGACACTTTTTCGATTTACGGCCATAATGTTTTGTTATACGGCCGAATTTGGTTAACTTTGAACTTGTAGTTTAAAAGTCGTGAGGTAGAGGAGACCTGGTTGGAAGTCACAATTTTTTTCTTTTGCATTTCTAGAGCTCATGGACTTAATTTATCAATGACATTTATGTATCAATAGATAGTGTATTTATTCTAGTTTAAGAAAAAATAAAGACTTTTTCTCTACCATTATCCAAAAAGAACATATTATAATTTTTATGAAAAAAGAGAAGTGTGACTTTTAACCCCGTGTCAGGGTTGGTTGTCAGACGTTAAATAAAAGGTAAAATACAAAACGAGAAAACAAATACCTATTCTATTCTAACCTATTCTATCTAACGAACTTAGGTTATGGTAACAAAAATGACAAATGTATAATTACAACAAATCGTTTATGTAGTAAAACCCCTAGAAACCAATAAAAAAGGCCGCACATATTCATGGTTGCTTTGCACTTGTGACTACTAGCCCCCGCTAACTTTAGACAACCTTCCCCAAAACAATTTTAGACAATTAACACCCAAAATAAATTTAAATCAATGGTCATTTAAAAAACCATATAATGAAATGATGAAACATATCTTAAACATCATAAATACACAAATAGGTATATCACTATGCAAAATTTAATTATACTTATGAGACTCGACAGAGATGCACAATAAATTACTTTCACTGTGCAAAAAATACAAACGCATATATTTCTTATACGGTATTTCAGAGCGAACTGAAGTGAAGTACGCAAGGAGGTATTGTGCTCGGGCTTTTTTGACACGGGTAAACAAATTTATTAATTCATTAGGTTTTCTGTTATGATTAATGTGACAACCTACCCGTGAGACAACCATACCCGGTCTCCCCTACACATCCACCTTAAATAAAACACTTTTGAACACCTTTCCGCCTGGTGAGTTACATTAGTAACAGTGGAAATATAAATTAATTGTTCGTAATTCTCACACATTGTCTAATTAAATAATTAGATTACGTACTGCCTTTATTGCAATATAGACGTAATTAAATAAAATTAATTTTGTTGTAGCAAATCGATTACGAGGATTGACTGGAAATGATTATATTATTCGCATTACAAGAGCTTACTTGAAATTGTGTGACGCTGCTGATTACACAAATAATTGTTGTGGATTATCGGTTTTGGTATTAAAGTTATGCGAATATCGAACTAAAGATAATTCATTTTTTCATAGATTATATTAACTAGCTGCCTGTTACATCTTGTTGTAACGCCTTACTTTCTCGTCCTCGAAATAACTGGTCGAAGAAATCCTTTATTTGTAACACTGCAGTCCGTTTGGTTAATAACACACATTGCCAGGCTAATTATCATAGTTGAGGCATGCTATGCTTGTACTTTGGAGGTCAGCCTTCAGCTTTTTATATTAATTTCTAGGATAATCGTTTTATTTTAGGCAAAATATACGAGACCATTAGTATGCAAATTGTTGTGTTACGATTTCGAAGAAACTTTTAAAAACCAGGTAACTAATTCGAATATTGTTTGTGTTAGACAAGTTTGTAATTGCATTTTTTAGCTTAAATTGTTTGCTGTAGAACTTCATCATCGTCGTATGCAATACACGGCTTGCGGATTAGTAAAAATAAATCGAGCGCTAATAACATCCGTAAGTAATAAGTTTTTCCCCATAATATAATTAAACTTCTATACAGTGCAGCCAGTAAATCCGTGAAAAAAATCGTAATAAGGCAACAATATTTTTAGGTATGTATATAAATAGTTTGTCAGACGAATAGCTAGTGGAACTTAACCCACTTATAAATGAGCCTAAACGGAACAAAAACACATCCCCAGGTTAAGTGGTCTTATGTATAACGTTATTGAGTTATGGTATCGTAAATTTCTATTTAAAAATACCGTATTACTTATTGTTAGAATATTTCGAAGAGTTTTGTTCAAGCTTGTTATAACGATGCCATTAAAACGATACGTATTAGAATTTTTCTACTATGTTTTATATCTCATTAGAAATATCTGTTTCAGATAGCGGGTGCAGTTACCACATATCTTGTTATCTTGATACAATTTCAAAAAAATGATGCACCTTAAAATAAATAATACAATTTAGCATACATTTATTTGTTTTTTATTTTAAAATTACGTATGAACAATTCATGTATACAATATAAAAAATATGTATGTATACTATTTTTAGATATAGTAAATATATATAAATTTTAAAAATATATCTATGAAATATTTTGGTACCGTCTAAAGATATACTGTAACAAACTATTTTACCAAAATTAAAAATATTAATATATTTGTGCCTGATGTACTAAATATATGACACAGCGAACAATTATGACTATTTAATCGGCTGAAAATGTGTATGGTTGTTATTAATAAACTACAATCTTTGATGTAAACCACATTTCGTGTGATTTGCTGAAGTGTAAATTAAAGTTTTTAAAAACTCAAAATCGAGTTTTTGGAGAAATAAATAACTACCGCATTCGTTTGGAAAGGTGAGTTATTTCCCGTTTTTATTTTTTTTTAATGATATCTTTATAAATAATAACATTTAAATATGCCATAGCTTATCTATTTGTGTTAATTTGCCTTAAGTTAACCCTTAGGTCTACAAATAAATAATAGAATATTCTTGTGCAACATACTTCCTAATTTACTATACCTATATAGACCAACTAAAATTTTGTACTTTTGCATTAAGAAAACTTTTTAAATCAATATATATTATTTCGTTGTTATTTACACACTTAGCATCATTTAATTAATATTTCAATATTAAACCATTACAAAAATTCCAGGCGTATTTGGGTTAAGTTGCCTTTTAATATTTTTCTATATTTTACCTACTAAACTTTACAACCCGTATAAACCATTAAAATATCATCAACATCAGTCTAATTTATGGTAACCTTTCTTTAACATTAGAATGTTTTAAGATATATATATTTTTTTAATTATATAAATTCCATAAAGAAATAACCCCATCAGCTCCCGAAGCAGCCATAATATTTGAATTCCAAACTGATACAATATTTGGCGAAAATTGAACATCAGAAATGGCTTTCCTATGTTGATTTAAAACAACTAACAATCTTAAGCTTTTCCACGAAAATAATCTTACACGTCCATCCCAACCACCACACACAAATATTTTTCTATCTGGCCTAAGTCTTACAATATTACATCCCTCATTTGTTATTGAAATTTCACACTTTAATTTGATATTAAAGTCTTTATCAATAGTAAATACTTGCAATACATTCGATGCATTGCCACAAATGCCTCTTCCTGTCATCGTATCAAAAGTTAAAGATGTTATACATTCGCGTAAACGTAAATGACTGCAAAGTTTTGCAGTAGAGAATTCCCACAAAACTATATCGCCGCTTTCAAATCCTGCTAAAATATAAATTTTTCCATCAATTTCAACCTTTTGTAAGCACATTACGTAGCCTAGTTTTTCTTGTAACGGTTTAAATGTACGTATATGGTTCATAGTTTTCAATTCCACTGCATCAACAGTACTGTTTGTTTGTGGTAAAATTAAAATATCATCAACAAGTATACTACGACAGTAACCACCATCACATTGATATTCTTTAAAAAATTCATAGTTTGTTTCATTTTGAATGGTCCATAGTTTAACTAATCCACTCTTTTCTTGTGTTACCATATTTCCTTGCAAAAAATGAATTCCTTGAATAGACTTTCCTACATTGTGTTTATGTTTTATTCTATTAGTCTGTAAGTAAAAAATAATAAATAATTAACTGTTGGAGCTTTACTAAATAGTTACAGACCTTTAAGTCCCAGATATACACAAAACCTTCTTCAGTAGCTGCTGCTAATAAATCTGTGGCATTGGATTCGTTTGATAAAAAGCATAAATTATGTATTGGTCCCATTTCGCTTTTCAAGCAAAATACAGGATCTGGTGGTAATATTGCCATGTTGAATTTTCTTTTAAAATTTAACTAATATATCTCTTATAGGTTTTTAAGGTAAAGGTTTACAAAAGGTGCACAATTTATAACAAAGAAAAGGTATTGTATAAGTTAATCAGTCATGGGGGTTAAACAAACAACACGCCATATTTGCTTTGACATATGATGCAGGTGTGCAGAGGGGAAAAATACAAATTTAGCAAACTTTTGAACCATTTTTTAAATTTCTATTTGGTTAGTTGCTTGTCCTTCAACTGGTATTTTATAGTGTTTTTACATCAGCTGTTTGGATGTAAATAAACGGTCAGACTTACTAAAAAAGGGCCGATGTTAAAAGCTAAGTATTTCGTTAGTTTCTTATTCAAACATAATATACATATTTAACAATATTAACGGTGAAAATGTAGCAGGGAATATAATGCAAGTGTTTTTCTTTTGCTGTTTTAGTTACAAAATCGACCATGAGACTTGCGCAGATGGGTCAACGAATGTTAGATGGCGCCTTTGAGTCAGCTGTAATTTTGAAATAAACTGTTGACCAAGCAAGAAATAGATAGTGAAAATTAACTCACCTTAAATTTAATTCAGGATACACTAATTTAATCCTTCAACGGTGACCCCAAATCGTTTTTATTTTACGTCGCTCATAAAATCAAAAGCAGACCTACTCCTCAGTCTTCGTGGAGCGTTTGAGCCACTAGGAACTCTTCGGTAACCTCTTCTTTCTTATCATTCTTGTTTAAGGGGAGGTTCTCAGGTGGAAGTCGCCAAAAACCGTGGCCAGGCGGCACCATATTTGATTAATATTTGAACTGATCGCGTTTACCGCACAATTCTTTACAAGGACATTACAAAACGAGTTCGCAACTTCACGATGCTTCTCGATACAGCTGTAGATAAATTCCAGCTGTTTTAAAATTCGGCTCCGTGTAGTTGCATGTATTTTATTTTAAGGGGGCGATCCAAAACATTAGCGATTTTAACATGATGCGGTGAAATAATGAATTACTACAGCGCGGTTTAGTGCTAAGTTAAGTCTCTCAAAAAATATCTTTTGGTTTCTAGGTGGCTCTCCCGCTTGTCAGAAGTTTTAGACAAACACGGGGCCTTGAATACGATAGTTGTATAGAGATGCAAGATATCGATTTTTACGATGTTTTGAAAAACGTTCAAGATACATAAGTTGCTGCATATCTCGTTTTATCGGTCAAACTCGCATACTTTCGTCTATTTTCGACATGTAGTTTGGTATAGGAAACAGTTGATTACTTTCAATATTATTTCAAATGTTATACATATTCAGAGAATTTTCATGCGATTTCGATTGTTAGGTTTGGCAGAAAGCGCAAAGTAAGCGTCGGCGCGCAATTCAAAAACCAGTTTAAATTTAAGAACACATATTTATTATGTTATGAATCTTAATTAATGCGAATTGTTTTATTAATATTACAAAGTAACATAAATATGTGTATAAAATTGTAAAATACTTTTTACTTTTCTTTAAAATGAAAGAATAATAATTATAGTATTGCAGAAGGGCGTTAATGATTAATTTTCTGGATTTCTTTTTATTTGTTCTGATGATATGTTTATTATTTTTAAATATAGTTCTCATTTTATATAATTTTATCATAAATAAATGTTGAAAATACTTTGATACTAATGTTTTTTAGTCCAATTATATTTAATAAAAAAAAAATTTCTATATAAATTTTTAAATCGTTTTATATATCGAAATTATTTATAATTATGGTCAAAAAATAACGAACAAAATTTTAAGCGCAGAAGAGTATTTTGTGGTAAAAATATACACCGTGATAAGGGGGTAAGAACGAAAAAAGTTAAATTTTGGAAATACTAAACATGCTTAGTATTTTCAAATTCTAGAACAATTGGAAATGATGGGGAATACAAAGTGAATACCTATTTAAATTGCATACCTTTAATAAATATTTTCTCAAAAGGGCATATTTTTGCAGGGATCGACAATTTTGGAACAGATGATAACGAAATTTATTTTATTTTATTATCTATGTGTGCTGCCAGAAAATGTTTACCAAAATCGGCATACTTCAATTGCTTGATAGCCATTTAATAAAAATTAATATCAAAAAAATTAAATCTACGATAATTTCACAAGCTTTGCCGTTTGATTAATACAATTATCATTATTTTGAAAAACGGACGAAAGCTTCGATGTTGGGCTGTTTTACGTTTTATTAATTTTTTTGTGTAAAACTCGTTGATTTATCAAAAATCCAAAATTATATTTTTTTAAAAACGGATGATCTTTAGCTCTAAAAAAATAAAATCAAAAACCTACAACCACTTTACAACATACTATAACGTTTATCAAAGTCTATTTGTATACGTGCTTTATTTTTTGGAAGATTGTGATCCCTACCATACCTTTTGGTGGCCCCCCTGAGGTTTAAAAACCTTGTTTTGTATAACATCTATAATAGGGTGCTTCGTTTTTAAACGATTTTTTTTTAATTTATGGTCCATTGAGAAAATATTGTTTTAAACAAAAAAATAAATTTTCACTTAATTTCAATCTTTAATTTTAATTGGTTATTAGTTAATTGTCAAATTTTCACATTTATTTAATATGTGAATTTACAATTTTTTTTCAATTATCTATATATCTGCTGCATTTTAGGTAATTGTCGTGTTCTTTATGAAAAATTGTAGGAAAAATAACAATCTTTAAAAGTGCTCCATAGTTGGATCTGTCACTTGAATGGTTTTACGGCATTTTTTTCATAAACGGATAAACTTATAGCAAAAGATAAATGGCAATTTTGGAGGAAATTAAATTTTCTACAAAAAGGTCTGCAGTCAAGAGTTGTGAAAAATAATAAATAAACGGTTATTTGAAAATTTAATATGGAATTTTTAACACGATAATACAAAAATATTTTAAATGTTTATACGTTGGAATGTATTTATCTTATAAACTAATCACTTTACAACTTGGGCTCTACGGTGGGCACTTTTAAAATTTATATTTTCTTTACAAATTTCCGCAAAGAACAAGATAATTCTATAAAATGCAGGACAGATACAGATATATAAATTCACGTGTTAAATGCATGTAAAAATTTTAAAATTAATTGGCGACTACTTAGAATTAAAATTAAAGATTGAAAATTGGAGAAAATTTCTTTTCTGTTCTAAAACAATATTTTGTCTGCGGATCGCAAAAATAATTGTTTAAAAACGAAGCACCCTAATACATATATTTTTTATGCTGGCTATTATTCAAAATGTTTATCTTTATAAATAATTAAAATTTGCAGTAATTTTAGTATTGGAAACGTTACGCACAAAAGTTTCATTAAAATCATTTAACTTATTATAAATGTAAAAATAACTAATATTAAAAATTGTTATTATAATATTGAGTTGAAAGGTGTGAAAATTATTTTTTAAATATTAACAGAATAAGAACAAGTTGCATTTATAGTTCAATATCGATCGATCCTGTGTATAACACTCTGTCTAATCGTAATTAGAAATATGCAATACACAACATTTCTAACATCAGGCACTAGAATGAAATGGTTTAATATTTTGTAGGGAGTGATTTATATTTTCATAAAATATATTGAGTAATGAATGCATTGATATTATTACACCATTACGTTGTTACGATTTTTATCGATCTGCGTTCAGCGTACCTGAAAAACATCTGGTCCGCGGGGGCAACACCGCAAGGAATAGCGCTATTACGCAATCCTTACTAGTCCTAAACGATTTCTTATATAAAAACCATACAAATGTTTGTAATCATTACAGACCCTAAAATAAATTCTGAGTGTAATTTTTAATTATTATAGTCTTTTTTCTGATGTAATAACGCCATCCCAAGGCGCCATTACCCCACAACTTGAGGATATAAAGCAACTCCTTGAAATCTATATTTTTCTTCATCAGGCTCAAGATCTAAGAAATTTCTTTTACCTGATTTGGCCAATTTAAAGCCATTACTTAAGAACAGGACATATGCAAGAAACATAATTACATTTTCAGAAATAATAAATACACCTATCGCTTTTTCGTCAATGAAAATCACAGAAGTAATTCTCATTAGTCAAACATGTGGTGTCGGAATTTCCAGCACTTGAATGGTAAACAAAAATTTTCAAATATAACTGTTCAGCGCTATTACCATCTAACGCATAAGAGTCAAAGTTTTGGTTAGCGAAGACAACGAACCGCAATAAAAATTTCAACATAACCCTATCAAGAGAGATCATGAACAGTGCCTCGGCGTTTCTATTACCAAATTGTTATTAGACACTTTTGAAACATAATTTTTTAATAATGTATACATAAAAGATGCCTCTAGAGCATATTACATTTCAAATTTGATAAAATTGCTTAGTTTTTGCACAATTACAGCCTAAACTATTATTTTTTTTGCCCCTTAAAACATTGTAATTTAAGTAGGTTTGCTATTTTTTTTTAGATTTACATTACAATTTTGTGCAAAATGAACTATAATATCTTCTAGTCCAATCCTTTATTGGTCTATTAAATTTTTTTTACAACATTTTATATTGTTAATTAGAAATGGTAATCGAAATACAAAACATCTAAATTTTTATCGATATTAGGCAACCCATTTTTCTCGGATCGCCCCCTTAATACTAGCTGCCCCGCTCGGCTTTGCTCGGCTTCGCACGGGTATTGCCATTTCAAAAAAAGTGTGGGAATTGTTGAAACTAAGAAAAGTAAATTTTATGTCTAGTACAAACCGTATGGCAAATAACTAAATATTTAACTAGTTTCTGAAACTAATCCTTTATGATTTTAATATACCCTCATATTAATATAATTATTCACCGAACACCTGAGTATTTCCCGGAGCGTTACTAAAATTACGGAAAACTCATTTATTTTAAATATTTTATTAACAAAAAACATTTTTACATTAAGAAATATTGATTCTTTGTATGTAAGGTTTATTTAAACTATAAACGTTACTGTTACTTTCATATTTGGAAAATTGTATACTTACAACTGATAAATTCTTCTCATTAACGGGGTTATTTTGCATCATAATGTTTTTGTATGTGATATAGTACATAGTATTTCTCTATTTTTTCCTCAAAAATTGCTGTAAGTCTAGCCGTTTATGAAAAAATGCATAAATTGAAAAAAATTGAAGTTATGATTTTTTAGAGGCAAGACCGTTCAAGTTACATAGATTGTAATTTTCTCTACAATTTGCTGCTAAGAACAAGACAATTGTATAAAATTTAACAGAAATATAGATAATTGAAAAGAAAAATTGTAAATTTACATGTTAAGTAAATGAGAAAATTAAAAAATCAACTAAGATAACCCGACCAATAGATGGACAAATTTTCTTTTAATAAGTAATTATATTAAATTTAAATATAAAATCCATCTACTGGTGATATGAATTTTTTTCTTAAAATTTATAGTTTATAAGATAGTTTTATAAAAAAACCTTATCCAGTTTATTTTAACACGAATTCAAAAAACAAAAATATAAAAACACTACTTCTTCTCAAAACTTATTTATATAATTATTATAAGGATACATATATCAAAACACTGCTTCTGTATAAAACTCTGCTTTTTCTCAACAATAGAATTATTGTAACTACTTATAAGGTAAGAACACTTTTACAAATCTGAATAATATCAACGATCAATGTGGTTACCATTTGATCGCTTTCGAAGGTAAACTAATTCTGCCCTTGTTTTTGGTCACCACTCCATCTCGAACCCCCTTTTCTGTTATTGCCCTCCGCGACACTTCTCACTCTATGGACAGCGCCTAATTAATTTTCTAATTTACGATTATTTAGTCTAAGAGCTGTCTCAAGGTTTTTCTTTGTTGCTACAAAAATATTCAAATTAAATAGGTATCATTGCTAAAATAAAATTTTAAATGTTTTAATATTGTAATATGCCTGCACTAATAATTATTTAGTTTTCTTAATAAAAACTTGGAATTCTTATAATAATAAATTTTATTTATAAATTAATTAATTACGTTTTTATTTCTAAATGGTAATGTATACCAAAATTTCTTAAAATTACTCTTAGTTTAAAATTATTATAACCTACTAATATGATATTTTTAACTTTTTAATTTATGGTCTTTCAGTTTTTAATTTTTCTTATAAGTACGTTATTAACAAACAATCTTCAAACCCAATTAGTACTTTTAAGATTATTAATCAAACAAATTTCAATGTTTATAAACTTCAGTCATAAAATAATAAACACAGTCAACGTTATTTTAAGTTCTTACATGTGAACTTGAAAATATTGTTAAAATATGCGCGCCATGTAAGCCAAAGTAGACGAATCATTTGAACGGGTAGCCTCTCTCCCTAACATGCAATGCATATGGAAGTAAATTTTCCAAATCAATAATCTCAATTAATACTTTGTTAATTTGAACACGACTTGCACCAAATCAATCCTTTAAACTTTGTTCGTGGTGAGACATATTTCAATTTTATGACTTCTTTTATAGTTTTAAATAATTTGTATCTTTAAGATGACCGCGAAGTTAAACTTGTGAATTAAAATGAATTCCTTTTAAAATTATGTCTCTCATCATTCTTTAAACAAACCGAATTCATTTTATTCAAACAATTCAAATTGATTAAATAATTTAAGAGATTATTAGTTTCGAAAATTCGAATAAATTTAACCTCAAAACGTATCCTGGCAATCCCACCTTCAGTCATTCTTACATGTGAAGTTGCAAGTACATATTGTTAAAATGTGCGCTCCATCTAAGCCAAAGTACGCGAATCACTTGAACGGGTAGTCAGTATTAATTATAATACCTCAATTTCCTGTTATGACTTTCTGTATAGATTTCTTGTTAATGCAAATAAAAGCAAGTGCAACGGTTCTCTCAATTCTAAGTTTTGTGATTCAAAGTGGTAGTGCGCAAACAATTTTTTTAACAGTAAGTTTTTCATATAATTCTTCGTTATAAATCTTAGAAGTAATTAAGTATAAGGTATCATATGTTTCTTTATCATTATAGACAAAATTTAGATAATTTGATTGAAATTGTTAAATATAATTAAAAGGCCGCTAAACGGTTCAAATAAATTTGCGATATTCTATTTCGCGGCTGCCGCGGCCGAAAACGGCAACTGTTACATTGCCAATTAATTATGTTTATTTGTATTAAGGCTTACGTATTTACCGCTCTTTTTTGATAAACCTCGTAGAATTTATTGTTGGGAATGTTGTGTCTAATTTTCGGCCGCCCAAATAACAATGTTTTTTAAATTATACGGTCTTAAAGAAGGCCTGAGAAACAGTATGATTTTGCCGGTTATCGAATACTACTGTTTGTAATAATTTTATAGAGGCATATAAAAGGGTCGGTTGTCGGATACGTATTAATATTTCGTTTTTTATAGATGCCATCTTTTAAAAAGTGTAAGAATAAATAAAAAAAACAAAAAACAAAACACAAAACACAAGGTGCTCAACCATAAAAAAAAATTAGGTACTTGTGCCTTGCAATGATTCATGAAACGCGCATTCGCGCGCTTCTCAATTTCTCGTTTCGGCAACTCCTACTAACAGTTGACCAATAAAGTAGTCAACGATTCTATTTGTTTACAAATAATACGCGTTAGATGATGCTGTAGTGTAAAATTTTGTGAGTATATGCTACCCAAAATACGCCTCAATAGAAGTAGTTACATATATTTTATTTTCTTAATGCCACCTCTTTTATTATAAGCGCGCAATTCAATTTTCAATGATTTGAGTTATGGACTTTTAACAACTCTAAATTCATAATTATATTTTGTTGAAATAAGTATATAAATGTTCTTAGTCGTCATAGACTCCCCATCTATATTCTTTGTGGCCTGTTTTCTGCCTTCATACTTTTGCTATTATTATTTCTTGGCCATTTCAATCTAGTCTTTGATTTGTAAATACCTTCTTGGTCCATCCTTTTTAATCCAAAAAGATATTCCTGCAATGTACTTGTCATATATTATTGTGGTTTTTAAAATATACATATATACTTAAATTTCATCATAATTAGTGTAACGTTTTACCTGTAGTCTTCTTTAATTAATAGGATGCAGATTTTTCTACTACAACTTGTTTAATTAGTAATATTCTTCCACGATCTGATTCAGATGAATGATACATAAAAATTGCCAGAATTATTGTAGGAGTTTATAACTTGGAAGTATCGCTGTTTATCTAAAATTAACGTAACATAATATTAGTAAATTTTATTTAAAATTGATCTCTTCAATATTAATACGTGTGAAGATAAAGTAATTCTTTAATAAAACAAAATAATACATACCTTATACTTTCAAAATCGACTTTTTAGGTTAAACTCAAAATACAGCTGTATTTCACTGACTTACAATATCCGAGCCATAAAATCGATAAAACTTTCATTGACGCGCATAAATTCAAAATTGTTTCATTCCAAGGCACAAGTACCATTAATTAATATTGCAATCTGTTTAAGAGAATACTCGATACGAAGCCATGCAGCATTACTACGTTTGGGCGGCCGTTAAATTAGTGAGGCAGGTCAGTTTACTATTTTCATTCTAAACGCGAAGGTCGTCTCCATATCGATGGCTGCGGATGACATCGTCAGCATAGCCAAATCTAAAAAGAGAAAAAAACTACTTTTTTTCCCTAGGACGAGACGCACATCTACATTCGGAAATATCACCGAGGCCGCATAGCATATACCGGCATTAGTTATGTTGTTTCGGTGGTAGTTGCAGAGAAACGAATGCAATATTTCTAGTGCCAATTACATTCCGAAACAAAAGGGAACTCTACAGATTAAGACGACAGTACGTGCATCCCCTATCTTCATCCCCAACATATTATTGGGATGGTTATAACGACGTTGAAGAGGATTTGCAACCACCTTCCATGGAGTTCATCCGTAACGGGAGAAGTTGGGGTGTTGTGCACGACAAACAAAATCGAAAGACAGTGGCAAGAACTAAAAAAATGCATAGAGTCTTGTAGATTTTCCCTCGAAAACGACGAGGACAATACAACAAATCTATATATATCGGAGGTCCTCTATCGTAAATTATTTTTAAAAGACATTAAACAATATCCACAGCAAGTGTTTAAACGTTTTCTAACGGATATTAAATTAGTGTATCCTGAATTAAATTTAAATAATATGAACAGTAGAGTTGAATACAGGTGAGTTAATTATCACTATAACTAATCTATTTCTTGCTTGGTCAACAGTTTATTTCAAAATTACCGCTGACTCAAAGGCGCCACCTAACATTCGTTGACCCAACTACGCAAGTCTCATGGTCCATTGTGTAATTAAAACAGCAAAGGAAAAACACTTGCTGAATTCGTACTAAATATATCCAAACTTGGCGCGTGTAACACTACAAAAGAACTACTTTTAAAACTAGTAGTTCTTAAGGCAAGTGTACATTTGTTATCACCTTTTAAATTTACAAAACTTTGAACAATAAATTGATATACATTGTTACATATTTTTAAGGAAAAAACGATATACCTTTATTTATTTTGTACACACGAGGTTTGAAGAAGTTGGATTTGTTTCAAGTTGTTAATAATTAACATAATCTTCATATTGTTGGAATAATTCATAAATAATAGAAAAGCTCTTTATTGTTGTAAAAAGTTAAAAATTTACGTAAATGAATTATGGAACCATTACAAATTAAGAAATTGGATGAAAATGTTATCAATCGTATAGCCGCAGGAGAGGTAATACAACGACCAGTAAATGCTATAAAGGAAATGATAGAAAACAGGTACATTTTTAAAAATCACATGCTTTTACCTATAACGAATACATTGCAGTTTAGATGCCAAATCTACAAATATCCAAGTCATTGTTAAGAGTGGTGGATTAAAATGCATTCAAGTAATTTTCTTTTACTTGTTATAGTATTATATCTAATAACAAAGTATTTAAGATTCAAGACAACGGTGCTGGAATAAAAAGAAGATTTTCCAATAGTTTGTGAACGCTTTACAACTTCGAAATTAAAGCAATTTGAAGATTTACAATCAATATCTACTTATGGATTTAGAGGAGAAGCTTTAGCTAGCATAAGTCATGTTGCTCATTTAACAATTCAATCGAAAACAGCTTCAGACAGATGTGCTTATCGGTTCGGTACTGAAATATGAAAATATTTTAATACATAAAAATTTAATTTTAGGGCATCGTTTGAAGATGGTACATTAAAAGATGGTCCTAAAGCAGTAGCTGGAAATCAAGGAACTCAAATAACCGTTGAAGATTTATTTTACAACATGAATATACGTAAAAGCGCCTTAAGAAATGCGTCAGAAGAATATCAGAAAATTTCAGATGTGGTTGGAAGATATGCTATTCATAATGTTAATGTTGGTGTGTATTTCAATTTTTTGTTGAGATATTAGTAAATTTGAATTATAATATTTTAGGTTTTGGTTTAAAGAAATACGGAGAAAATAACGATATACGTACACCACCAAATTCAAATTATGTTGATAATATTCGAACAATATATGGGAACCTAATAGCGAGGTGTTTATTGTAATATATGAAGCAACATTACTTTCATAAATAATTTTTTTTAGGGAATTAATAGAAATCAGTTTAGAAAACAAACCATTTAAATTTAAAGCTCATGGATATATGACAAACGTTAACCATTCTACAAAGAAATATTTTTTGCTTTTTATTAATCATCGTCTTGTAGATTGTCAAAGTAAGTAATATATTAATAAGTTAAATTACATGTTATTTAATAAATTATATATTCTTTAAATTACTGCGTTAAAATAGGGTGGAACCTCCATAACTCAAACTAGGCGTGCTATTCCAGAGCTTTGGGAAAACGTTTTGAAAATTCAAAATCGATGGGTTTTAACCCATGTCTTTTTGGCAAAATATGAAAAAAATAGAATTGCTTTATATTGCGAGGGGACGTTCCTACGTACCCCTAGTGACTATAACCGGTGTCATTTCCCCGCGCTTCCCTTCTAAAATGAAAATTTTCGATACAAACTAAATGAATAGAAATACGTACCCCTTGATTCACAAAAAAAATCGTAGCGCCCTTATTTTCGATCCAATCATTACAAACGACACGGATTCGGAATCGTGAGGCTTTTTTACATAAGATACATGTATAATATGTATAGGGTGTGACGTTAATTTTTTGAAAATAAAAAATTGCGATTTTTAGAGCTCATTTTGAGCGAATTTTCAACTTTCAAAAAATTGTAGCGCCGTTATTTGTGGACGGATCTTTAAAAACTATTCAGAATCGGATTTGGCAGCCTTTTTGGCTTCGGATAGGCTTAAGAAACCATAGGCGTGCTATTCCAGAGCTTTGGGAAAACGTTTTGAAAATTCAAAATCGATGGGTTTTAACCCATGTCTTTTTGGCAAAATATGAAAAAAATAGAATTGCTTTATATTGCGAGGGGACGTTCCTACGTACCCCTAGTGACTATAACCGGTGTCATTTCCCGCGCTTCCCTCTAAAATAAAAATTTTCGATACAAACTAAATGAATAGAAATACGTACCCTTGATTCACAAAAAATCGTAGCGCCCTTATTTTCGATCCAATCATTACAAACGACACGGATTCGGAATCGTGAGGCTTTTTACATAAGATACATGTATAATATGTATAGGGTGCGACGTTAATTTTTGAAAATAAAAATTGCGATTTTAGAGCTCATTTTGAGCGAATTTTGAACTTTCAAAAATTGTAGCGCCGTTATTTGTGGACGGATTTTTAAAAAACTATTCAGAATCGGATTTGGCAACCTTTTGGCTTCGGATAGGCTTAAGAAACCATAGGCGTGCTATTCCAGAGCTTTGGGAAAACGTTTTGAAAATTCAAAATCGATGGGTTTTAACCCATGTCTTTTGGCAAAATATGAAAAAATAGAATTGCTTTATATTGCGAGGGACGTTCCTACGTACCCCTAGTGACTATAACCGGTGTCATTTCCCGCGCTTCCCTCTAAAATAAAATTTTCGATACAAACTAAATGAATAGAAATACGTACCCCTTGATTCACAAAAAATCGTAGCGCCCTTATTTTCGATCCAATCATTACAAACGACACGGATTCGGAATCTGAGGCTTTTTACATAAGATACATGTATAATATGTATAGGGTGCGACGTTAATTTTTCGAAAATAAAAATTGCGATTTTAGAGCTCATTTTGAGCGAATTTTGAACTTTCAAAAATTGTAGCGCCGTTATTTGTGGACGGATCTTTAAAACTATTCAGAATCGGATTTGGCAGCCTTTTGGCTTCGGATAGGCTTAAGAAACCATAGGCGTGCTATTCCAGAGCTTTGGGAAAACGTTTTGAAAATTCAAAATCGATGGGTTTTAACCCATGTCTTTTGGCAAAATATGAAAAAATAGAATTGCTTTATATTGCGAGGGACGTTCCTACGTACCCTAGTGACTATAACCGGTGTCATTTCCGCGCTTCCCTCTAAAATAAAAATTTTCGATACAAACTAAATGAATAGAAATACGTACCCTTGATTCACAAAAAATCGTAGCGCCCTTATTTTCGATCCAATCATTACAAACGACACGGATTCGGAATCCTGAGGCTTTTTACATAAGATACATGTATAATATGTATAGGGTGCGACGTTAATTTTTCGAAAATAAAAATTGCGATTTTAGAGCTCATTTTGAGCCAATTTTGAACTTTCAAAAATTGTAGCGCCGTTATTTGTGGACGGATCTTTAAAACTATTCAGAATCGGATTTGGCAGCCTTTTGGCTTCGGATAGGCTTAAGAAACCATAGGCGTGCTATTCCAGAGCTTTGGGAAAACGTTTTGAAAATTCAAAATCGATGGGTTTTAACCCATGTCTTTTGGCAAAATATGAAAAAATAGAATTGCTTTATATTGCGAGGGACGTTCCTACGTACCCTAGTGACTATAACCGGTGTCATTTCCCGCGCTTCCCTCTAAAATAAAAATTTTCGATACAAACTAAATGAATAGAAATACGTACCCTTGATTCACAAAAAAATCGTAGCGCCCTTATTTTCGATCCAATCATTACAAACGACACGGATTCGGAATCCTGAGGCTTTTTACATAAGATACATGTATAATATGTATAGGGTGCGACGTTAATTTTCGAAAATAAAAATTGCGATTTTAGAGCTCATTTTGAGCAATTTTGAACTTTCAAAAATTGTAGCGCCGTTATTTGTGGACGGATCTTTAAAAACTATTCAGAATCGGATTTGGCAGCCTTTTGGCTTCGGATAGGCTTAAGAAACCATAGGCGTGCTATTCCAGAGCTTTGGGAAAACGTTTTGAAAATTCAAAATCGATGGGTTTTAACCCATGTCTTTTTGGCAAAATATGAAAAAATAGAATTGCTTTATATTGCGAGGGACGTTCCTACGTACCCTAGTGACTATAACCGGTGTCATTTCCCGCGCTTCCCTCTAAAATAAAAATTTTCGATACAAACTAAATGAATAGAAATACGTACCCTTGATTCACAAAAAAATCGTAGCGCCCTTATTTTCGATCCAATCATTACAAACGACACGGATTCGGAATCCTGAGGCTTTTTACATAAGATACATGTATAATATGTATAGGGTGCGACTTTAAATTTTTTCGAAAATAAAAATTGCGATTTTAGAGCTCATTTTGAGCAATTTTGAACTTTCAAAAATTGTAGCGCCGTTATTTGTGGACGGATCTTTAAAAACTATTCAGAATCGGATTTGGCAGCCTTTTGGCTTCGGATAGGCTTAAGAAACCATAGGCGTGCTATTCCAGAGCTTTGGGAAAACGTTTTGAAAATTCAAAATCGATGGGTTTTAACCCATGTCTTTTGGCAAAATATGAAAAAATAGAATTGCTTTATATTGCGAGGGACGTTCCTACGTACCCCTAGTGACTATAACCGGTGTCATTTCCCGCGCTTCCCTCTAAAATAAAAATTTTCGATACAAACTAAATGAATAGAAATACGTACCCCTTGATTCACAAAAAAATCGTAGCGCCCTTATTTTCGATCCAATCATTACAAACGACACGGATTCGGAATCCTGAGGCTTTTTACATAAGATACATGTATAATATGTATAGGGTGCGACGTTAATTTTCGAAAATAAAAATTGCGATTTTAGAGCTCATTTTGAGCCAATTTTGAACTTTCAAAAATTGTAGCGCCGTTATTTGTGGACGGATTTTTAAAAAACTATTCAGAATCGGATTTGGCAGCCTTTTGGCTTCGGATAGGCTAAGAAACCATAGGCGTGCTATTCCAGAGCTTTGGGAAAACGTTTTGAAAATTCAAAATCGATGGGTTTTAACCCATGTCTTTTTGGCAAAATATGAAAAAAATAGAATTGCTTTATATTGCGAGGGGACGTTCCTACGTACCCCTAGTGACTATAACCGGTGTCATTTCCCGCGCTTCCCTCTAAAATAAAAATTTTCGATACAAACTAAATGAATAGAAATACGTACCCCTTGATTCACAAAAAAAATCGTAGCGCCCTTATTTTCGATCCAATCATTACAAACGACACGGATTCGGAATCCTGAGGCTTTTTTACATAAGATACATGTATAATATGTATAGGGTGCGACGTTAATTTTTCGAAAATAAAAAATTGCGATTTTTAGAGCTCATTTTGAGCCAATTTTGAACTTTCAAAAAATTGTAGCGCCGTTATTTGTGGACGGATCTTTAAAAACTATTCAGAATCGGATTTGGCAGCCTTTTTGGCTTCGGATAGGCTTAAGAAACCATAGGCGTGCTATTCCAGAGCTTTGGGAAAACGTTTTGAAAATTCAAAATCGATGGGTTTTAACCCATGTCTTTTTGGCAAAATATGAAAAAAATAGAATTGCTTTATATTGCGAGGGGACGTTCCTACGTACCCCTAGTGACTATAACCGGTGTCATTTCCCGCGCTTCCCTCTAAAATAAAAATTTTCGATACAAACTAAATGAATAGAAATACGTACCCCTTGATTCACAAAAAAAATCGTAGCGCCCTTATTTTCGATCCAATCATTACAAACGACACGGATTCGGAATCCTGAGGCTTTTTTACATAAGATACATGTATAATATGTATAGGGTGCGACGTTAATTTTTCGAAAATAAAAATTGCGATTTTAGAGCTCATTTTGAGCCAATTTTGAACTTTCAAAAAATTGTAGCGCCGTTATTTGTGGACGGATCTTTAAAAACTATTCAGAATCGGATTTGGCAGCCTTTTGGCTTCGGATAGGCTTAAGAAACCATAGGCGTGCTATTCCAGAGCTTTGGGAAAACGTTTTGAAAATTCAAAATCGATGGGTTTTAACCCATGTCTTTTGGCAAAATATGAAAAAATAGAATTGCTTTATATTGCGAGGGACGTTCCTACGTACCCCTAGTGACTATAACCGGTGTCATTTCCCGCGCTTCCCTCTAAAATAAAAATTTTCGATACAAACTAAATGAATAGAAATACGTACCCCTTGATTCACAAAAAAAATCGTAGCGCCCTTATTTTCGATCCAATCATTACAAACGACACGGATTCGGAATCCTGAGGCTTTTTTACATAAGATACATGTATAATATGTATAGGGTGCGACGTTAATTTTTCGAAAATAAAAATTGCGATTTTAGAGCTCATTTTGAGCGAATTTTGAACTTTCAAAAATTGTAGCGCCGTTATTTGTGGACGGATCTTTAAAACTATTCAGAATCGGATTTGGCAGCCTTTTGGCTTCGGATAGGCTTAAGAAACCATAGGCGTGCTATTCCAGAGCTTTGGGAAAACGTTTTGAAAATTCAAAATCGATGGGTTTTAACCCATGTCTTTTGGCAAAATATGAAAAAATAGAATTGCTTTATATTGCGAGGGACGTTCCTACGTACCCCTAGTGACTATAACCGGTGTCATTTCCGCGCTTCCTCTAAAATAAAAATTTTCGATACAAACTAAATGAATAGAAATACGTACCCTTGATTCACAAAAAATCGTAGCGCCCTTATTTTCGATCCAATCATTACAAACGACACGGATTCGGAATCCTGAGGCTTTTTACATAAGATACATGTATAATATGTATAGGGTGCGACGTTAATTTTTCGAAAATAAAAATTGCGTTTTTTAGAGCTCATTTTGAGCGAATTTTGAACTTTCAAAAATTGTAGCGCCGTTATTTGTGGACGGATCTTTAAAACTATTCAGAATCGGATTTGGCAGCCTTTTGGCTTCGGATAGGCTTAAGAAACCATAGGCGTGCTATTCCAGAGCTTTGGGAAAACGTTTTGAAAATTCAAAATCGATGGGTTTTAACCCATGTCTTTTGGCAAAATATGAAAAAATAGAATTGCTTTATATTGCGAGGGACGTTCCTACGTACCCCTAGTGACTATAACCGGTGTCATTTCCCGCGCTTCCTCTAAAATAAAAATTTTCGATACAAACTAAATGAATAGAAATACGTACCCCTTGATTCACAAAAAATCGTAGCGCCCTTATTTTCGATCCAATCATTACAAACGACACGGATTCGGAATCCTGAGGCTTTTTTACATAAGATACATGTATAATATGTATAGGGTGCGACGTTAATTTTTCGAAAATAAAAATTGCGATTTTTAGAGCTCATTTTGAGCGAATTTTGAACTTTCAAAAATTGTAGCGCCGTTATTTGTGGACGGATCTTTAAAACTATTCAGAATCGGATTTGGCAGCCTTTTGGCTTCGGATAGGCTTAAGAAACCATAGGCGTGCTATTCCAGAGCTTTGGGAAAACGTTTTGAAAATTCAAAATCGATGGGTTTTAACCCATGTCTTTTGGCAAAATATGAAAAAATAGAATTGCTTTATATTGCGAGGGACGTTCCTACGTACCCCTAGTGACTATAACCGGTGTCATTTCCGCGTTTCCCCTCTAAAATAAAAATTTTCGATACAAACTAAATGAATAGAAATACGTACCCTTGATTCACAAAAAATCGTAGCGCCCTTATTTTCGATCCAATCATTACAAACGACACGGATTCGGAATCCTGAGGCTTTTTACATAAGATACATGTATAATATGTATAGGGTGCGACGTTAATTTTTCGAAAATAAAAATTGCGATTTTTAGAGCTCATTTTGAGCAATTTTGAACTTTCAAAAATTGTAGCGCCGTTATTTGTGGACGGATCTTTAAAACTATTCAGAATCGGATTTGGCAGCCTTTTGGCTTCGGATAGGCTTAAGAAACCATAGGCGTGCTATTCCAGAGCTTTGGGAAAACGTTTTGAAAATTCAAAATCGATGGGTTTTAACCCATGTCTTTTGGCAAAATATGAAAAAATAGAATTGCTTTATATTGCGAGGGACGTTCCTACGTACCCTAGTGACTATAACCGGTGTCATTTCCCGCGCTTCCTCTAAAATAAAAATTTTCGATACAAACTAAATGAATAGAAATACGTACCCCTTGATTCACAAAAAAATCGTAGCGCCCTTATTTTCGATCCAATCATTACAAACGACACGGATTCGGAATCCTGAGGCTTTTTACATAAGATACATGTATAATATGTATAGGGTGCGACGTTAATTTTTCGAAAATAAAAATTGCGATTTTAGAGCTCATTTTGAGCAATTTTGAACTTTCAAAAATTGTAGCGCCGTTATTTGTGGACGGATCTTTAAAACTATTCAGAATCGGATTTGGCAGCCTTTTGGCTTCGGATAGGCTTAAGAAACCATAGGCGTGCTATTCCAGAGCTTTGGGAAAACGTTTTGAAAATTCAAAATCGATGGGTTTTAACCCATGTCTTTTGGCAAAATATGAAAAAATAGAATTGCTTTATATTGCGAGGGACGTTCCTACGTACCCCTAGTGACTATAACCGGTGTCATTTCCCGCGCTTCCCTCTAAAATAAAAATTTTCGATACAAACTAAATGAATAGAAATACGTACCCTTGATTCACAAAAAATCGTAGCGCCCTTATTTTCGATCCAATCATTACAAACGACACGGATTCGGAATCCTGAGGCTTTTTACATAAGATACATGTATAATATGTATAGGGTGCGACGTTAATTTTTCGAAAATAAAAATTGCGATTTTAGAGCTCATTTTGAGCAATTTTGAACTTTCAAAAATTGTAGCGCCGTTATTTGTGGACGGATCTTTAAAACTATTCAGAATCGGATTTGGCAGCCTTTTGGCTTCGGATAGGCTTAAGAAACCATAGGCGTGCTATTCCAGAGCTTTGGGAAAACGTTTTGAAAATTCAAAATCGATGGGTTTTAACCCATGTCTTTTGGCAAAATATGAAAAAATAGAATTGCTTTATATTGCGAGGGACGTTCCTACGTACCCTAGTGACTATAACCGGTGTCATTTCCCGCGCTTCCCTCTAAAATAAAAATTTTCGATACAAACTAAATGAATAGAAATACGTACCCTTGATTCACAAAAAATCGTAGCGCCCTTATTTTCGATCCAATCATTACAAACGACACGGATTCGGAATCCTGAGGCTTTTTACATAAGATACATGTATAATATGTATAGGGTGCGACGTTAATTTTCGAAAATAAAAATTGCGATTTTAGAGCTCATTTTGAGCCAATTTTGAACTTTCAAAAATTGTAGCGCCGTTATTTGTGGACGGATCTTTAAAACTATTCAGAATCGGATTTGGCAGCCTTTTGGCTTCGGATAGGCTTAAGAAACCATAGGCGTGCTATTCCAGAGCTTTGGGAAAACGTTTTGAAAATTCAAAATCGATGGGTTTTAACCCATGTCTTTTGGCAAAATATGAAAAAATAGAATTGCTTTATATTGCGAGGGACGTTCCTACGTACCCTAGTGACTATAACCGGTGTCATTTCCCGCGCTTCCCTCTAAAATAAAAATTTTCGATACAAACTAAATGAATAGAAATACGTACCCTTGATTCACAAAAAAATCGTAGCGCCCTTATTTTCGATCCAATCATTACAAACGACACGGATTCGGAATCCTGAGGCTTTTTACATAAGATACATGTATAATATGTATAGGGTGCGACGTTAATTTTTCGAAAATAAAAATTGCGATTTTTAGAGCTCATTTTGAGCAATTTTGAACTTTCAAAAATTGTAGCGCCGTTATTTGTGGACGGATCTTTAAAACTATTCAGAATCGGATTTGGCAGCCTTTTGGCTTCGGATAGGCTTAAGAAACCATAGGCGTGCTATTCCAGAGCTTTGGGAAAACGTTTTGAAAATTCAAAATCGATGGGTTTTAACCCATGTCTTTTGGCAAAATATGAAAAAATAGAATTGCTTTATATTGCGAGGGACGTTCCTACGTACCCTAGTGACTATAACCGGTGTCATTTCCCGCGCTTCCCTCTAAAATAAAAATTTTCGATACAAACTAAATGAATAGAAATACGTACCCTTGATTCACAAAAAATCGTAGCGCCCTTATTTTCGATCCAATCATTACAAACGACACGGATTCGGAATCCTGAGGCTTTTTTACATAAGATACATGTATAATATGTATAGGGTGCGACGTTAATTTTTCGAAAATAAAAAATTGCGATTTTTAGAGCTCATTTTGAGCCAATTTTGAACTTTCAAAAAATTGTAGCGCCGTTATTTGTGGACGGATCTTTAAAAACTATTCAGAATCGGATTTGGCGGCCTTTTTGGCTTCGGATAGGCTTAAGAAACCATAGGCGTGCTATTCCAGAGCTTTGGGAAAACGTTTTGAAAATTCAAAATCGATGGGTTTTAACCCATGTCTTTTTGGCAAAATATGAAAAAAATAGAATTGCTTTATATTGCGAGGGACGTTCCTACGTACCCCTAGTGACTATAACCGGTGTCATTTCCCGCGCTTCCCTCTAAAATAAAAATTTTCGATACAAACTAAATGAATAGAAATACGTCCCCCTTGATTCACAAAAAATCGTAGCGCCCTTATTTTCGATCCAATCATTACAAACGACACGGATTCGGAATCCTGAGGCTTTTTACATAAGATACATGTATAATATGTATAGGGTGCGACGTTAATTTTTCGAAAATAAAAATTGCGATTTTAGAGCTCATTTTGAGCAATTTTGAACTTTCAAAAATTGTAGCGCCGTTATTTGTGGACGGATCTTTAAAAACTATTCAGAATCGGATTTGGCAGCCTTTTGGCTTCGGATAGGCTTAAGAAACCATAGGCGTGCTATTCCAGAGCTTTGGGAAAACGTTTTGAAAATTCAAAATCGATGGGTTTTAACCCATGTCTTTTGGCAAAATATGAAAAAATAGAATTGCTTTATATTGCGAGGGACGTTCCTACGTACCCCTAGTGACTATAACCGGTGTCATTTCCCGCGCTTCCCTCTAAAATAAAAATTTTCGATACAAACTAAATGAATAGAAATACGTACCCCTTGATTCACAAAAAATCGTAGCGCCCTTATTTTCGATCCAATCATTACAAACGACACGGATTCGGAATCCTGAGGCTTTTTACATAAGATACATGTATAATATGTATAGGGTGCGACGTTAATTTTTCGAAAATAAAAATTGCGATTTTAGAGCTCATTTTGAGCGAATTTTGAACTTTCAAAAATTGTAGCGCCGTTATTTGTGGACGGATCTTTAAAACTATTCAGAATCGGATTTGGCAGCCTTTTGGCTTCGGATAGGCTTAAGAAACCATAGGCGTGCTATTCCAGAGCTTTGGGAAAACGTTTTGAAAATTCAAAATCGATGGGTTTTAACCCATGTCTTTTGGCAAAATATGAAAAAATAGAATTGCTTTATATTGCGAGGGACGTTCCTACGTACCCTAGTGACTATAACCGGTGTCATTTCCCGCGCTTCCCTCTAAAATAAAAATTTTCGATACAAACTAAATGAATAGAAATACGTACCCTTGATTCACAAAAAATCGTAGCGCCCTTATTTTCGATCCAATCATTACAAACGACACGGATTCGGAATCCTGAGGCTTTTTACATAAGATACATGTATAATATGTATAGGGTGCGACGTTAATTTTTCGAAAATAAAAATTGCGATTTTAGAGCTCATTTTGAGCGAATTTTGAACTTTCAAAAATTGTAGCGCCGTTATTTGTGGACGGATCTTTAAAACTATTCAGAATCGGATTTGGCAGCCTTTTGGCTTCGGATAGGCTTAAGAAACCATAGGCGTGCTATTCCAGAGCTTTGGGAAAACGTTTTGAAAATTCAAAATCGATGGGTTTTAACCCATGTCTTTTGGCAAAATATGAAAAAATAGAATTGCTTTATATTGCGAGGGACGTTCCTACGTACCCTAGTGACTATAACCGGTGTCATTTCCGCGCTTCCCTCTAAAATAAAAATTTTCGATACAAACTAAATGAATAGAAATACGTACCCCTTGATTCACAAAAAATCGTAGCGCCCTTATTTTCGATCCAATCATTACAAACGACACGGATTCGGAATCCTGAGGCTTTTTACATAAGATACATGTATAATATGTATAGGGTGCGACGTTAATTTTTCGAAAATAAAAATTGCGATTTTAGAGCTCATTTTGAGCGAATTTTGAACTTTCAAAAATTGTAGCGCCGTTATTTGTGGACGGATCTTTAAAACTATTCAGAATCGGATTTGGCAGCCTTTTGGCTTCGGATAGGCTTAAGAAACCATAGGCGTGCTATTCCAGAGCTTTGGGAAAACGTTTTGAAAATTCAAAATCGATGGGTTTTAACCCATGTCTTTTGGCAAAATATGAAAAAATAGAATTGCTTTAAATTGCGAGGGACGTTCTACGTACCCCTAGTGACTATAACCGGTGTCATTTCCCGCGCTTCCCTCTAAAATAAAAATTTCGATACAAACTAAATAATTCATAAAAGTTTAAAGCCACCTCTCTTCATTTAATTATTGGACCGTGCGTTTTGATTTTTGATTTTTATATCTTATTAATTTTTCCTGTCTTGTTTATTTTTCGAACTTGCTATAACTTTTGAATTTTATTGCAAAATTAATTCATGTTTACTTAGATTTTTTTCAAAATTTGGTAAAAATTACTACTTATACTTTTTATTTAATTTATTATTTTTTAATATTTCACTTCTTTATTTATTTTTTAATACTTACCTTTTTGTTGTCTTCCTTGATTTATGTAGCACTTTGAAGGGCACTTAACTTTTATTTATTATTACTTTTATAAAATAACCCCACTCCATCCACATATTATTATTTTATCTTTTCACACACACTTAAAACACCTTCCTTTTCCCTTTTATTTATAGTATGTAATTGTAATGTAATGTAATTGTAAAAGAAGTTGCAATCCCAAGTTTGACGTGCAAATCACTCTTAATTAATTACAATAAAAAAATCGTAAGGGTTGCAACTTTTATTATATTAAAACTTGGTTTTTAATTAATTAATTATTTTAATAATGTATAATTTAAAACAGATAAGAAGTTTGAATTAAATATTTTGAAGAAGCGGACTTAAAAATGTGTGATTCAAACTTCTTAACTGTTAAATTTAAACTCTGTAAAATAACTTGTATAAATTATTAGATATAATAAAGAGTCTTTATTGTTACCCGAATTTTAATAATTATTAATTGGAAGAGCAAGAGCAAGAGCAAGAGCAAGAGCAAGAGTCAGGTGGGCTTTTACACCTAACTACTTAAACATTTAAAATAAATTTTAAATTAATATTATAGGACGTGTACTTTATAACGTTTAAAACACTTACTTAGTATAACAACGCCATAGCTCAGATGGTTAGCGATCGGTTGTTTGTTCAAATGGTCTCGTGTTCGATTCCCATACCGGTCGAAGAAATAAATTTTTAAAAATCTCTAAGAAAAATCCAACGAGCAACGAGCCGACGAGTCGACGAATGACGAATGACGAATGTACGTGATAGGATACTCGTGATTTGAAAAATATTTTAAAAATCTCTAAGATAAACTCTCGGCCGACTCGGCCGACTCGGCCGACTGTCCAGCGCGATTTGTGATATTACGACTGTAGATCGCGATCACATTTTTGCAATTTTTCTTTTATGCCCCTGTTACCAGTTGACACATTCTCCTTACATTTTTAGTGTGAAAAGAAACAACAGGTAGTTAATAGTTTTTTTTATTTCCCAAACCCCCCTTACATCCCACTTTACATCTAATTAGCGTAACAGAAGAATATTGGTCATAAAATTCAAATATGTTTAGAATAGAGCACAGCCCTTGATTGGATGTTTTAAGATTATACAATCTTAGAACACCCCATCATTCAACAAACATTATGTGGTCTGATGTGAAGGGTAACCACTGTATGACACCAACGAAAGCAAAAGTTATAATCGAAGACTTAAGCCCTTCGCATCAGAGCACATGTTGTCTTAGATTAACAGAAAAAGATATACAATTTGTTACAATTTAAAAACCTAAAAATAATAAAAATCTGCATCCCTTTTTTGTCGTTTAATTTCAAAAGAAACCCTATTCAAATTAAACAAAGTGTCAAATATATAAATTAAGGGAGGTTTGATCGAAACATTAATATACTTATCAATATGATAGGACTGCAATTCTTTTAACAATTTATAAATAAATAATTAAACATAAATAAGTGTGGCAAAAAGAAATGTGTTTTAAAAGTAATTAAAATTCCCAAAATAAATTTACAACATAGTAAAAGTTTAGCAAAAACTACGCTAACATGGATTATCTAACTTAATCCTATGTAGAAAAATGACAAAAATATGAGGGTCGTTCTGTAAGATTAACTATAATTAATATACAAATCTGAAGATTTAGTCTTCCATTGATGATTCTGCTGGTGCTGCTGGATTAGGTTTCCGAAAGCCTCTTGAATTGCCTTATGTGAAGAAGAACCAAGGGTACATGTACAAATCCACATTGGCTTCCGAAAGTATTTTTCAACACGACTGTTCTCTGCAATAAAATAAAAAACAAAATTAAGAAAAATTACTAAAGCCTATATAATACAAGATCGAGATTTTAACTGTTATTAATATTATTTAAAGTATACCCAATAATATTTATTAAAAGATTAAAATTTAATCAGTCTCAGATTAGTATTTTCCAAAACAATATATCCCATGAATTGAATTGAAATGTTAACTAAATTAATTTCCAGGTTATCCTGTCTTGCATCCCTCCCAAAGAAAAACCCTCGGCAAAAGTTAGAAAAGGATCATAAATAATAATACCTAAACAGTTCCAAAACAATTTAGAATTTGTATTTTGTATCTCCGAGGAAGCACTTCTTAGACCCCCGGAATCACTACCACTTCTTCTCTGAATTTGTTACAATTAGATCCTTTGAGAAATGCTACAGTTCTATTGCTACATCCTGAAAGCATGTGTTTTATAAATAATAACGATTGACACAAAGTTAAAGCTCTGTTAAATTAGAAAAATTCGATATGGACCCATTGCATTTTATTATAAAACTAAAAATAGACCATAGCTTTGTTTGTAACTTCAAATTCAAGATGATCATTCCACGATCACAAAAACAATTAGGGACACACACATACACTAAAATTAAAATATTCATACATAAAATTAACACAACAAAATTAATAAATTAATCAAAAGCACCTTAAATACATTATTATGTATTTACAAAACTTTGAAGATCACATAGATGTAAAATTATTGTAATTATGTTGCTAGAAGAACAAACTCTTTTCTTGCTTCCATCAGGTTTTTAACATCTATATAACTTTAATTACTTCATGAGTTTCACAGTTTTCAAAAGGACAAATCTGTAACAAAAATGAAGCTTGAAGTATGATATAATATCCTAAATCATACATCAGATGCACTCTTTTCTCAGTAAAATTTTTAAAGTTAAACATGTAAAACTAAACAATAACAATCTGTCAATAATAGAAAATAATTTCTGCACCCAAATAATACAACTGCCGCCATCTAACAATTAGAGGCCACACTTTAATATTTAAGTTAAAACCAACCCTACTTTTAAAACCTTTTATAAATTCCTGTAATAAGTTCTGGAAAACAGTAGCAGATGTCACATCAGGTATCAAATTAATTTGTTGAAATATTTAGCTGATAAAATGTCGGCCTTTATTCATGATCTTAATTTTTTTGCTACTTCGGTACTTGATTAAAGTGGGGAAAAGTGATTGTAATTCTATAATTGTTGATATCTAATTTAATTGAGAACATCCACTTGGATTCTATTAAATTACAATAATTTTGTTCGCTCCAATGAAATAAAATTTAATCAGTGTTCGATTATGAATAAAATGATAATTAAATTAATTCTGATTTGTAGTTCCGTCCTGTGCCCTTCTCAAAGAAAAATCCATCAGCAAGTGTTTGAAAAGGATCATAAAAGATAAAACCGAAATATTTCCCAACACAATTTAGAATTTTTAATTTGAACTTCTTGATGAGCACTTCTAAGGCCCCCAGAGTTTACTTTTTTACGATGATATCCTTTGAGAAATGCTACAGTTCCATTGCTACAACCCAAAGGCATGCATTTTATAAATAATAAAGAATGACAAAAAATTAAAACTATGTTTAATTACAAGAATTCGAAATAAACACACTGGGTTTTATTACAAAGCAGAATGTTAACAGATAGGGCTTCCGTTAGCTTCAACAAATTATAAACCAAAAGGGATGAGAGTCGGAACAGGGTGTACAGCCTAATCCCTGAAATAAAGAAGAATTCAAAATATGCCATAAGCTTTGTTTATAACTACAAATTCAACACAATTGTTCCACGATCAGTAGTTTAAAAACAATTTAGGATTTGTATTTTGTATCTCCGAGGGAGCACTTTTTAAGGTACCTATTCACTTACAGTTCGCCTGCAGTTCAGAACTGCAGATCAGTCAAGGGCAATTACACATAAAGGCCATTTATAGATTTCAGCCTTCAGTTTAATTGAATCTTACAATAGACTCGTGTGTCGATAGCCTGTATATGTAATTGACCTTATCTAATCTGCAGGCAAACTGTAAGTGAATGAGTACCTCTAGACCCCCAGAATCACTACCACTTCTTTTCTGAATTTGTTACAATTAGATCCTTTGAGAAATGCTAGTTCCATTGCTACATATCGAAAGTATGTGTCTTATAAATAACAATAATTGACACAAAGTTCTGTTTAATTATAATGATTCGATATGAACCCAATGCATTTTATTATAAAACTAAAAATAGGCCATAGCTTTGTTTGTAACTTCAAATTAAAGATAATCATTCCACGATCGCAAAGACCATTACGGACACACACATACACTGAAATTAAAATATGCATACATAAAATTAACACAACAAAATTAATAAATTAATCAAAAGCAAACCTTAAATACATTATTATGTATTTACAAAACTTTGAAGATCACAGAAATGTAAAATTATTGTAATTATGTTGCTAGAAGAAGGAACTCTTTTCTTACTTCCATCAGGTTTTTAATATCTATATAACTTTAATTACTTCATGAGTTTCACAGTTTTCAAAAGGACAAATCCGTAACAAAAGTGAAGCTTGAAGTATGATATAATATCCTAAATCATACATTGGATGCACTATTTTCTCAGTAAAATTTTTAAAGTTAAACATGTAAAACTAAACAATAACAATCTGTCAATACTAGAAAATAATTTCTGCACCCAAATAATACAACTGCCGCCATCTAATATTTAGAGTCTACACTTTAATATTTAAGTTAAAAACCAACCCTTCTTTTCCAACCATTTATAAATTCCTGTAATAAGTTCTGGAAAACAGCAGCAGATGTCACATCAAGTATCAAATTAATTTGTTGTCATTTTTAGCTAATAAAATGTCGGTCCTTATTCATGATCTTAATTTATTTTCTATTTCGGGACTTGATTAAAGTGGAAAAAGTGAATGTAATTCTATAATTGTTGATGGCTAATTGAATTGAGAACATCCACTTGGATTCTATTATTTAACAATAATTTTGTTCGCTCCAATGAAGTCAAATAAAATTTAATCAGTGTCCGATTATTAATGTTCAAAACATAAAATGATAATTAAATTAATTCTCAGGTTTGTAGTTCCGTCCTGTGCCCTTCTCAAAGAAAATCCGTCAGCAAATGTTTGAAATGGATCATAAATGATAAAACCGAAATATTTCCAAGACAATTTAGAATTTTTAATTTGTACTTCTTGGTGAGCACTTCTAAGAGCCCCAGAGTTTACTTTTTTACAATTATATCCTTTGAGAAATGCTACAGTACCATTGCTACAACCCAAAGATATGCTTTTTATAAATAATAAAGAATAACAAATAAAAGTCAATAAAGAAACTTACCGTGCGTTATTGGGAATCCGATGAGAAGAAGACCGACCACCAAAGCAGATGCCTTTGACTGATATCTGTGCCTCGCTTACTGGGCAAGTCCTTCGAGTGATCACCGGTGAAACTCGCTTTCTCCTAAGAACAAAAGAGATTTATAAAATATACAAAAGATTTGAATAGCATTATTTAAATGTTTAGCAGGTTCTATTAAAAGAATCATATTTTTTTCATAATTTTAATAAGAACTCGGGATGTTTTTAGAAAATACTCAACTACTAATAAATTTACATTTCGATTTGTTATCATAAGCAATAAACACTAATCAATTCTAGCAGTCGGTACGAGTTTAAACGTCCTGTAACGTCGCAATATAATTAAACCGCCCGTTCTGAAATTTAGTGCAGCAACTAAAATATGTTTAAATTAACTATCGAGTTTTGAAACTAAGAACCCTTTAATTTAATAATGGTTACACCTATGTAGAAAAACATTCCCGTACTTTCGGCACCCCTGCTGTAGAATGAAAGAGAAATTGTTAGAATTAATATTTACCTCAGATTAGGGGTTGTAATTAAAATTAGGAGCACTTATTTATACAAATACACAACCGTTTGCCTTCGCTATACACTCACAAATGAGTCAGTAAACGAAATTAATGTAAAAGCCGATATACGCTATCGCATTGACCCCAAAGCAAAATTTCCAGGTATCAAAAGCGATAAATAATTTAAAAGAAAGAACAAATACAGAGTAATACATAAATATTGGCTCCTACTTTATTTTAAAGCACTCATTTTTAGTTTATGAAAGAAAAGAAATCAATTAAACAAGAACATTTTCAGAATTAGCAAAATAACCATTCTTATTATTTGTAAGAAAAAAAACATATACTTTACAGCCCTGTATCTCTATTCATTTTAAGAGTTAAGAAAAACCCTTTCATGAGCGAAAAACTAGTCCTTTGGCCCTTAAAAGCTGTAACAATATTTTCCAAAACGCAACGAAAAGTTAAAGAAATAAACGAATTTGTTTAATACTACCTACAAACAAACTATTTAATAGAAATACAATTTTGGGGAACCAAATATCTTTTAAGATATATTAAAACCCTTTTAGAAGCCAAAGACTAGTTTATTGGTACTTAAAAGCAATCCCCATTCATGGACAGTTGCTATTTTTAACAAAGTGTTAAATTGATTTGTTATACGGCTTTTTGCTTTATAGCCAACTTTTTCGGAACGTTAAAGTGTGGTTTGGGTGTACTATTCAAACAATACCTTCATACCTATTAACATAAGGTCATCGAGAGCTTTACCATCAGCAAAGAAGTGCGACAAGACTGTGTCCTTTCTTATATTCTATTTAAAATCTACAGAGAATGGAGTATTCGTAAAGCAATAGAGAATTGGAATGATGACATCGATATATGGTCAGAAGATCTCAAAATCTGCAATATGTAGACGACACAACCATCCTGGTTAGTTCAGAAGAAGATATTACGCTTAGAGCATTCCAATCATAGCCATAAATTTCACTAAAGACTCCTGCTATAAAAGTTCTCTGTGATGAGCGAGCTGTTAATTTGTACATCTTCTTGTACTGTAAAACATTATTTCAGAGTGACTTAGTGTTTGCGACAGTTGAACCTGGCTTCGACCACGGATATAAACTAAAAGAAAACAGACTAAGTTTATGCTTAAATTTACAACAGTGTACTTACTGATATATCATTTGTCCATAAATATTTCCAATCATGTAATAATAACTACATGAAGTAAATAGACTTGATATCCTATTCTAATAGTTTTTATTGAACATGATTGTAACATCGATTTTATCACATTTAGTTATTAAAATTGTAGTTTTATATTTGTTCAATATGAAAACACCAAGAATTTAATCAATTTAATTAATAATATTGGAAAAATGTTCTTGTATTGGTTAAATTGACGTTAAATAACCATGATGGCAGACGTATACGTCTACAAAAGATAGGCAATTCCAAATACTTTCAAAGTGAAGTATACGCGGTTGCCTAACAATCAAGTGTTCAAATTTGCATTTTTAAAAAGAAAAATTTATTATTAAATACCTATAGACCAATCCGCAGCCAAAAAGTCCATAAGTTTGAAATCTACAAAGTTCTCAAAGATACGTCGACAAGTAACCGAGGTGTAAATTTTGTGGTACAAAAACGATTCACTAATTTTAACTCTTAATTGTTATAAAATTAACATTGCCCCACAAGCTTTAATTTGTTGTTCTGTATGTGAGATAATTCGCAAAGAAAATAGTATTTAAAAAAGAAAACTCACCCCAAAATAATAAAGCAAGCTGTTGTTCTTCAAGGGGTGTTCTTTGGTCGGCACTACAATTCTTAGATGTAAGGCTGCTTAAAGGTAAAGGTAAAAAGTAGCCAAGATCCTTTTGATTATTAATGAAGTTCTAAGTTGCCAATTTATTGCTAAAAAAAAAATATTCTTTGTTAAATAACTGTTAAACAAAAACTAACAAATTTACAGAGTAATACGATATTTAATGGCGCAAATATGTTAGAATCGTTTTAAAAATCAATAAACTAAATGCATTTCATAATTTAAATTCGAATAAGTTATAAAGCATATTTGGAGCTCGCAATCGCATTACTGATATTATTACTAATATTATTTGTCCGAAGAATTAAAATTGTTAGAAACACAAGTAAATATCATATATCCTTTCAAATTCATTAATCTTCTGTTGTAGCTTACTGAAACATAATTTAAGTTAGGAACAGACATAAAATTAACACAACAAAATTAATTAAGTAATCAAAAGCAAACCTTAAATACATTATTATCTATTTACAAAACTTTGAAGATCACAGAGATAAAAAATTGTAATTATGTTGCTAGAAGAACAAACTCTTCTTGCTTCCATCAGGTTTTTTACATCTATATAACTTTAATGAATTCTCAGGTTTGTAGTTCCGTCCTGTGCCCTTCTCAAAGAAAAACCATCAGCAAATGTTTGAAAAGGATCATAAATGATAATACCTAAACAGTTCCAAAACAATTTAGAATTTGTATTTTGTATCTCCGAGGAAGCACTTCTTAGACCCCCGGAATCACTACCACTTCTTCTCTAAATTTGTTACAATTAGATCCTTTGAGAAATGCTACAGTTCTATTGCTACATCCTGAAAGCATGTGTTTTATAAATAATAACGATTGACACAAAGTTAAAGCTCTGTTTAATTAGAAAAATTCGATATGAACCCATTGCTGTTTATTATAAAACTAAAAATAGACCATAGCTTTGTTTGTAACTTCAAATTCAAGATGATCATTCCACGATCACAAAAACAATTAGGGACACACACATACACTAAAATTAAAATATTCATACATAAAATTAACACAACAAAATTAATAAATTAATCAAAAGCACCTTAAATACATTATTATGTATTTACAAAACTTTGAAGATCACATAGATGTAAAATTATTGTAATTATGTTGCTAGAAGAACAAACTCTTTTCTTGCTTCCATCAGGTTTTTAACATCTATATAACTTTAATTACTTCATGAGTTTCACAGTTTTCAAAAGGACAAATCCGTAACAAAAGTGAAGCTTGAAGTATGATATAATATGCTAAATCATACATTGGATGCACTATTTTCTCTATAAAATTTTTAAAGTTAAACATGTAAAACTAAACAATAACAATCTGTCAATACTAGAAAATAATTTCTGCACCCAAATAATACAACTGCCGCCATCTAATATTTAGAGTCTACACTTTAATATTTAAGTTAAAAACCAACCCTTCTTTTCCAACCATTTATAAATTCCTGTAATAAGTTCTGGAAAACAGCAGCAGATGTCACATCAAGTATCAAATTAATTTGTTGTCATTTTTAGCTAATAAAATGTCGGTCCTTATTCATGATCTTAATTTATTTTCTATTTCGGGACTTGATTAAAGTGGAAAAAGTGAATGTAATTCTATAATTATTGATGGCTAATTGAATTGAGAACATCCACTTGGATTCTATTAATTAACAATAATTTTGTTCGCTCCAATGAAGTCAAATAAAATTTAATCAGTGTCCGATTATTAATGTTCAAAACATAAAATGATAATTAAATTAATTCTCAGGTTTGTAGTTCCGTCCTGTGCCCTTCTCAAAGAAAAGCCATCAGCAAATGTTTGAAAAGGATCATAAATGATAAAACCTAAATAGTTCGAAAACAATTTAGGATTTGTATTTTGTATCTCCGAGGGAGCACTTTTTAAGGTACCTATTCATTACAGGTCGCCTGCAGTCCAGAATTGCAGATCAGTCAAGGGCAATTACATATACATGCCATTGATAGATTACAGCCTTCAGTTTAAGTGAATCTTATAATAGACTCGTGTGTCGATAGCCTGTATATGTAATTGACCTTATCTAATCTGCAGTTCTGGACTGCAGGCGAACTGTAAGTGAATGAGTACCTCTAGACCCCAGAATCACTACCACTTCTTCTCTGAATTTGTTAAAATTATATCCTTTGAGAAATGCTACATATCGAAAGCATGTGTCTTATAAATAACAATAATTGACACAAAGTTCTGTTTAATTATAATGATTCGATATGAACCCAATGCATTTTATTACAAAACTAAAAATAGGCCATAGCTTTGTTTGTACCTTCAAATTAAAGATAATCATTCCACGATCACAAAGACAAGGACGAACACACATGTACACTGAAATTAAAATATTCATACATAAAATTAACACAACAAAATTAATAAATTAATCAAAGCAAACCTTAAATACATTATTATGTATTTATAAAACTTTGAAGATCACAGAGATAAAAAATTGTAATTACGTTGCTAGAAGAACGAACTCTTCTTGTTTCCATCGGGTTTTGACATCTATATAACTTTAATTAATTCTCCGGTTTGTAGTTTCGTCCTGTGCTCTTCTCAAAAAACCATCAGCAAATGTTTGAAAAGATCATAAATGACAAAACCTAAATATTTCCAAGACCATTTAGAATTTGAATTTGTACTTCTTGGTGAGCACTTCTAAGGCCCCCAGAGTTTACTTTTTACAATTATATCCTTTGAAAATGCTACAGTTCCATTGCTACAACCCAAAGGCTAGCTTTTTATAAATAATAAAGAATGACAAAACTTAAAACTATATTTAATTACAAGAATTGAAATAAACACTGGGTTTTATTACAAAGCAAAATTTTAAGAGATAGGGCTTCCGTTAGCTTCAACACATTATAAACCAAAAGGGATGTTGAAGGCCAAGAAAGGATGGGTGTCAGAACGGTGTACAGCCTAATCCCTGAAATAAAGAAGAATTAAAAATAGGCCATAAGCTTTGTTTATAACTACAAATTATACATAATTATTCCACAATCACAAAACAGTTACAGATACACACATACACATAAATTAAAATTCATATGAAAACATACATAAAATTATACACAACAAAATTAATAAATTAATCAAAGCAAACCTTAAATACATTATTATGTATTTACAAAACTTTGAAGATCACAGAAATGTAAAATTATTGTAATTATGTTGCTAGAAGAAGGAACTCTTTTCTTACTTCCATCAGGTTTTTAATATCTATATAACTTTAATTACTTCATGAGTTTCACAGTTTTCAAAAGGACAAATCCGTAACAAAAGTGAAGCTTGAAGTATGATATAATATGCTAAATCATACATTGGATGCACTATTTTCTCTATAAAATTTTTAAAGTTAAACATGTAAAACTAAACAATAACAATCTGTCAATACTAGAAAATAATTTCTGCACCCAAATAATACAACTGCCGCCATCTAATATTTAGAGTCTACACTTTAATATTTAAGTTAAAAACCAACCCTTCTTTTCCAACCATTTATAAATTCCTGTAATAAGTTCTGGAAAACAGCAGCAGATGTCACATCAAGTATCAAATTAATTTGTTGTCATTTTTAGCTAATAAAATGTCGGTCCTTATTCATGATCTTAATTTATTTTCTATTTCGGGACTTGATTAAAGTGGAAAAAGTGAATGTAATTCTATAATTATTGATGGCTAATTGAATTGAGAACATCCACTTGGATTCTATTAATTAACAATAATTTTGTTCGCTCCAATGAAGTCAAATAAAATTTAATCAGTGTCCGATTATTAATGTTCAAAACATAAAATGATAATTAAATTAATTCTCAGGTTTGTAGTTCCGTCCTGTGCCCTTCTCAAAGAAAATCCGTCAGCAAATGTTTGAAATGGATCATAAATGATAAAACCGAAATATTTCCAAGACAATTTAGAATTTTAATTTGTACTTCTTGGTGAGCACTTCTAAGAGCCCCAGAGTTTACTTTTTTACAATTATATCCTTTGAGAAATGCTACAGTACCATTGCTACAACCCAAAGATATGCTTTTTATAAATAATAAAGAATAACAAATAAAAGTCAATAAAGAAACTTACCGTGCGTTATTGGGAATCCGATGAGAAGAAGACCGACCACCCAAAGCAGATGCCTTTGACTGATATCTGTGCCTCGCTTACTGGGCAAGTCCTTCGAGTGATCACCGGTGAAACTCGCTTTCTCCTAAGAACAAAAGAGATTTATAAAATATACAAAAGATTTGAATAGCATTATTTAAATGTTTAGCAGGTTCTATTAAAAGAATCATATTTTTTTCATAATTTTAATAAGAACTCGGGATGTTTTTAGAAAATACTCAACTACTAATAAATTTACATTTCGATTCGTTATCATAAGCAATAAACACTAATCAATTCTAGCAGTCGGTACGAGTTTAAACGTCCTGTAACGTCGCAATATAATTAAACCGCCCGTTCTGAAATTTAGTGCAGCAACTAAAATATGTTTAAATTAACTATCGAGTTTTGAAACTAAGAACCCTTTAATTTAATAATGGTTACACCTATGTAGAAAAACATTCCCGTACTTTCGGCACCCCTGCTGTAGAATGAAAGAGAAATTGTTAGAATTAATATTTACCTCAGATTAGGGTTGTAATTAAAATTAGCACTTATTTATACAAATACACAACCGTTTGCCTTCGCTATACACTCACAAATGAGTCAGTAAACGAAATTAATGTAAAAGCCGATATACGCTATCGCATTGACCCCAAAGCAAAATTTCCAGGTATCAAAAGCGATAAATAATTTAAAAGAAAGAACAAATACAGAGTAATACATAAATATTGGCTCCTACTTTATTTTAAAGCACTCATTTTTAGTTTATGAAAGAAAAGAAATCAATTAAACAAGAACATTTTCAGAATTAGCAAAATAACCATTCTTATTATTTGTAAGAAGAAAACATATACTTTACAGCCCTGTATCTCTATTAATTTTAAGAGTTAAGAAAACCCTTTCATGAGCAAAAACTAGTCCTTTGGCCCTTAAAAGCTGTAACAAAATTTTCCAAAACGCAACGAAAAGTTAAAGAAATAAACGAATTTGTTTAATACTACCTACAAACAAACTATTTAATAGAAATACACTTTTGGGGAACCAAATATCTTTTAAGATATATTAAAACCCTTTTAGAAGTCAAAGACTAGTTTATTGGTACTTAAAAGCAATCCCCATTCATGGACAGTTGCTATTTTTAACAAAGTCTTAAATTGATTTGTTATACGGCTTTTTGCTTTATTGACAACTTTTTTCGGAACGTAAAGTGTGGTTTGGGTGTACTATTCAAACAATACCTTCATACCTATTAACATAAGGACATCTAGAGCTTTACCATCAGCAAAGAAGTGCGACCAGACTGTGTCCTTTTTATATTCTATTTAAAATCTACAGAAAATGGAGTATTCGTAAAGCAATAGAGAATTGGAATGATGACATCGATAGATGGTCAGAAGATCTCAAAATCTGCAATATGTAGACACACAACCATCCTAGTTAGTTCAGAAGAAGATATTGTGCTTAGAGCATTCCAATGATAGCCATAAATCTCACCAAGGACTCCTGCTATAAAAGTTCTCTGTGGTGAGTAAGCTGTTAATTTGTACATCTTCTTGTACTGTAAAAACATTCTTTCAGAGTGACTTAGTGTTTGCGACAGTTGAACCTGGCTTCACCACCGATATAAACTAAAACAAAACAGAATAAGTTTATGCTTAAACTTACAAGAGTGTACTCACTGATATATCATTTGTACATAAATATTTCCAATCATCTAATAACCACATGAAGTAAATAGACTTGGTATCCTATTCTAATAGTTTTTAGTGAACATGATTATAGCATCGATTTTATCACATTTAGTTATTAAAATTGTAGTTTTACATTTGTTCAATATAAAAAACACCAAGAATTTAATCAATTTAATTAATAATATTGGAAAAATGTTCTTGTATTGATTAAATTGACGTTAGATAACCATGATGGCCGATGTATATGTCCACAAAAGATAGGCAATTCTAAATACTTTCAAAGTGGAGTATACGCGGTTGCCTAACAATCAGGTGTTCAAATTTACATTTTAAAAAAGAAAAATTTATTATTAAATACCTATAGACCAATCCGCACCCAAAAAAGTCCATAAGTTTGAAATCTACAAAGTTCTCAAAGATCCGTCGACAAGTAACCGTGATTTTTGTGGTACAAAAACGATTCAATAATTTTAACTCTTAATCGTTAAAAAAATTAACATTGCCCCACAAGCTTTAATTTGTTGTTCTCTATGTGAGATAAATCGCAAAGAAAATAGTAGTTAAAAAGAAAACTCACCCCAAAATAATAAAGCAAGCTGTTGTTCTTCAAGGGTGTTCTTTGGTCGGCACTACAATTCTGAGATGTAAGGCTGCTTAAAGGTGAAGGTAAAAAGTAGCCAAGATCCTTTTGATTATTAATGAAGTTCTAAGTTGCCAATTTATAGCTAAAAAAAAGAAAATATTCTTTGTTAAATAACTGTTAAACAGAAACTAACAAATTTACAGAGTAATACGATATTTAATGGCGCAAATATGTTAGAATCGTTTTAAAAATCAATAAACTAAATGCATTTCATAATTTAAATTGAATAAGTTATAAAGCATATTTGGAGCTCGCAATCGCATTACTGATATTATTACTAATATTATTTGTCCAAAGAATTAAAATTGTTAGAAACACAAGTAAATATCATATATCCTTTCATATTCATTAATCTTCTGTTGTAGCTTACTGAAACATAATTTAAGTTAGGAACAGACATAAAATTAACACAACAAAATTAATAAATTAATCAAAAGCAAACCTTAAATAAATTATTATCTATTTACAAAACTTTGAAGATCACAGAGATAAAAAAAATTGTAATTATGTTGCTAGAAGAACGAACTCTTCTTGCTTCCATCAGGTTTTTGACATCTATATAACTTTAATGAATTCTCAGGTTTGTAGTTCCGTCCTGTGCCATTCTCAAAGAAAACCATCAGCAAATGTTTGAAAAGGATCATAAATGATAAAACCTAAATATTTCCAAGACCATTTAGAATTTGTACTTCTTGGTGAGCATTTCTAAGGCCCCAGAGTTTACTTTTTAGGTACTTGTGCCTTGAATGAAACAATTTTGAATTTATGCGCGTCAACGAAAGTTTTATCGATTTTATGGCTCGGATATTGTAAGTCAGTGAAATACAGCTGTATTTTGAGTTTAACCTAAAAAGTTGATTTTGAAAGTATAAGGTATGTATTATTTTGTTTTATTAAAGAATTACTTTATCTTCACACGTATTAATATTGAAGAGATCAATTTTAAATAAAATTTACTAATATTATGTTACGTTAATTTTAGATAAACAGCAATACTTCCAAGTTATAAACTCCTACAATAATTCTGGAAATTTTTTATGTATCATTCATTTGAATCAGATCGTGGAAGAATATTACTAATTAAACAAGTTGTAGTAGAAAAATCTGCATCCTATTAATTAAAGAAGACTACAGGTAAAACGTTACACTAATTATGATGAAATTTAAGTATATATGTATATTTTAAAAACCACAATAATATATGACAAGTACATTGCAGGAATATCTTTTTGGATTAAAAAGGATGGACCAAGAAGGTATTTACAAATCAAAGACTAGATTGAAATGGCCAAGAAATAATAATAGCAAAAGTATGAAGGCAGAAAGACAGGCCACAAAGAATATAGATGGGGAGTCTATGAAGACTAAGAACATTTATATACTTATTTCAACAAAATATAATTATGAATTTAGAGTTGTTAAAAGTCCATAACTCAAATCATTGAAAATTGAATTGCGCGCTTATAATAAAAGAGGTGGCATTAAGAAAATAGAATATATGTAACTACTTCTATTGAGGCGTATTTTGGGTAGCATATACTCACAAAATTTTACACTACAGCATCATCTAACGCGTATTATTTGTAAACAAATAGAATCGTTGACTACTTTATTGGTTAACTGTTAGTAGGAGTTGCCGAAACGAGAAATTGAGAAGCGCGCGAATGCGCGTTTCATGAATCATTGCAAGGCACAAGTACCTGTTTTTTTTATTATTGGGTATTATAACGCATTAGGATATACAGTGAAAAGATAAATGCATAATTAAGCAAACTGAAAGTCATTTTTAGGATTTATAATAATTCCAATTCGTACTAAATATATCCAAACTTGGCGCGTGTAACACTACAAAAGAACTACTTTTAAAACTAGTAGTTCTTAAGGCAAGTGTACATTTGTTATCACCTTTTAAATTTACAAAACTTTGAACAATAAATTGATATACATTGTTACATATTTTTAAGGAAAAAACGATATACCTTTATTTATTTTGTACACACGAGGTTTGAATAAGTTGGATTTGTTTCAAGTTGTTAATAATTAACATAACCTTCATATTGTTGGAATAATTCATAAATAATAGAAAAGCTCTTTATTGTTGTAAAAAGTTAAAAATTTACGTAAATGAATTATGGAACCATTACAAATTAAGAAATTGGATGAAAATGTTATCAATCGTATAGCCGCAGGAGAGGTAATACAACGACCAGTAAATGCTATAAAGGAAATGATAGAAAACAGGTACATTTTTAAAAATCACATGCTTTTACCTATAACGAATACATTGCAGTTTAGATGCCAAATCTACAAATATCCAAGTCATTGTTAAGAGTGGTGGATTAAAATGCATTCAAGTAATTTTCTTTTACTTGTTATAGTATTATATCTAATAACAAAGTATTTAAGATTCAAGACAACGGTGCTGGAATAAAAAAAGAAGATTTTCCAATAGTTTGTGAACGCTTTACAACTTCGAAATTAAAGCAATTTGAAGATTTACAATCAATATCTACTTATGGATTTAGAGGAGAAGCTTTAGCTAGCATAAGTCATGTTGCTCATTTAACAATTCAATCGAAAACAGCTTCAGACAGATGTGCTTATCGGTTCGGTACTGAAATATGAAAATATTTTAATACATAAAAATTTAATTTTAGGGCATCGTTTGAAGATGGTACATTAAAAGATGGTCCTAAAGCAGTAGCTGGAAATCAAGGAACTCAAATAACCGTTGAAGATTTATTTTACAACATGAATATACGTAAAAGCGCCTTAAGAAATGCGTCAGAAGAATATCAGAAAATTTCAGATGTGGTTGGAAGATATGCTATTCATAATGTTAATGTTGGTGTGTATTTCAATTTTTTGTTGAGATATTAGTAAATTTGAATTATAATATTTTAGGTTTTGGTTTAAAGAAATACGGAGAAAATAACGATATACGTACACCACCAAATTCAAATTATGTTGATAATATTCGAACAATATATGGGAACCTAATAGCGAGGTGTTTATTGTAATATATGAAGCAACATTACTTTCATAATTAATTTTTTTAGGGAATTAATAGAAATCAGTTTAGAAAACAAACCATTTAAATTTAAAACTCATGGATATATGACAAACGTTAACCATTCTACAAAGAAATTAATTTTTTTGCTTTTTATTAATCATCGTCTTGTAGATTGTCAAAGTAAGTAATATATTAATAAGTTAAATTACATGTTATTTAATAAATTATATATTCTTTAAATTACTGCGTTAAAATAGGGTGGAACCTCCATAACTCAAACTTGAAGCTGTGTCCCAACAAGATGCCTATTTGAAGGATATTATTTTTATATTGATAATTTAAGTTTTTTTGTAAAATTGAAGCATTTTTGAATCCCTTACATTCGGTTTTTCACTATTAAATATTTCGGACCGAACATCAATTTTGTTTATTATGTATAATAAGGATTCGACTTATCAAGGTTCGACTGTAGTTACATTTCTGTAGTAAAAACTTAAATTAAGATATGGAAAATATTCCATGAACTATTTAATATTATATTATTATAGGTTTAAAGAAATGCATAGATCAAGTTTATTCAACTTATTTACCAAAACATACACATCCATTTGTTTACCTAAGTTTAGAAATTGAACCACATTGTGTCGATGTTAATGTTCACCCAACAAAACATGAAGTTCATTTCCTGCACGAAGAACAAATTGTCGAAGCTATAACAACCGCAATTGAAGTTAAACTTTTAGGATCGAATAATTCGAGAATGTTTTTTACGCAAGTATTGATACTTTAGTTTTAGAGATAAAAGCAAAAACTAATTCGCTTTGATTTTAAGACAAAACTTCCCGGAGTCGTCGATAATTTGCCTATAAAAGATAAAGAGTCAAGTAAAGCAGTTTACGATAAAGATTTTGTAAGAACTGATGCAATGACACAAAAGTTAGAAAAATTTTTTGGCGAATCAGTAAAAAAAAGTGAACTAGATAGAAGTGGCGATAATGAATTTGCAGAACATAACAAAGAATTTTTAGAAAAAGCAAAGGATTTTGAAGTGCGGTTGCAGAATACGAATAAAAAGAATGCATCTCCAAGTAAATTGAAGAAAGGAAAAGCCAATTCTGTAGCATCTTCAAGCTTATCACAAGTAAATAGGTAAAGTACAATAATTTATTTTACCAAAAGCTATTTTTAAAAGTTATAAAAAATTATTCAATTTTTAAATCGTAAGAGTGACTTATCCAATTATCCATATTTGCAATTATTTTCTAAGATTTCAGAATTTAATAAATATTTTTTAGGGTTGAATGTAAGCTTAAAAGTGTATTAGAAATTCGCATGGAAATCGAAAGCGATTGTAATAGAGCACTACGCGAATTATTCTCTCAACACGTTTATGTGGGTAGTATTAATCCAAAGCAGACATTGATTCAACACAGCACTAAATTATATCTTTGTAACACGCAAAAAATAATGGAAGAGCTATTTTATCAAATGATAATGTACCATTTCGAAAATCTTGGTATTATTCAGTTGTCAGATCCAGTATCCATTAAGGAGCTTGCTTTGATAGCTCTCGATTTACCTGAAACTGGATGGACCGAAGAAGATGGCAGTAAGACGGAACTTGCCCAAAGAGTTACTGAAATTTTAACAGAAAAGTGCGAAATGCTTTTTGAATATTTTTCAATGGAAATTGACGAAAATGGATTTTTAAAGGGACTTCCATTAATTATAGGTAAATTGCATTTTAATTAATCTGGTACATCCATACTAATGAGCTTTTTCATATAGAAAACCATGTTCCTGAATTGGCCAGTCTTCCCATGTATTTACTCCGTCTTGCAACCGAAGTTAATTGGGAAGAAGAAAAGGAATGCTTTAAAACTTATGCACGAGAGACGGCTGTATACTATTCCCAACTACACGAAGAAAATACGATAGAAAGTAGTTCATGGAAATGGATGGTGGAACATATCTTTTATCCAAATATAAAAGAATTCTTTTTGCCTTCTAAAGCGTTCACAGAAAATGCGACAATTTTACAAATTGCCGATTTACCAAGTTTGTACAAAGTTTTTGAAAGATGCTAATCAAAACATTCACTTCCAGTTACTATTTATATTTAAGACTGAGTTTTGAATAAAATATTTGATTGACCCAATTAAAATATTGTTATATTTTTAATGTATTATTATCCAAGCACTTTTGTTTTCATTTCATTATTAGAATACAGTATTTTTTATATCGAAGTTTATACAAATTAGAGGTAAGACATTACAGGTTTATTCATAGACAAAGTTTATTTGTAAAAGTGACTAGTTAATAAAAACAATGATTATAAACCATTTCTCTTAATACATCTTTGCCTAATACGTTATTCATATACAATGTATTACAAAAGCCCGAATTTTACTAAGTATTAAAAAACATTAAAATTGTTAATTATCTAATTTCCTATGTCGAAAACTAACGATCGGAATGCCCTATCAATCTTACGTCACATAAGGTAAAAGGGAGCTGGAGTTTTAAATAAATATAATTGTATCAATCAAAAGATCATCGTTTACAATAAATGTTAAGATTTGGTTTTTTTTTTCTGCTACAAATCTAAACTTTGTAGGTACAGTAAAGTCCCGATTATTCGAGCTAATGTTAATCGATGACAGCTTGAATAATAAAGAAAATTCAAAGAGATGCGTAAGTTTATGTAACAAACGGATATATATTTCAGAATAAAACCGCGTTACTTAAAAGGGACAGAATTTTCAATCCTAAACAGAAAAATCTAATAGGTATTTATCAGGATGATATAAACAAATCTTTAGAAAATGTAACTGGCATAATCGAGACTTTACTGTACTTTCAAAAAAATGCAGTTTCAATAAATGTAATTTTCAATCGTACCTACCATTAGATTTAAATTATAAAAACTGGTTAATTAAAAAAATTACTTTACATTAAAGTTAAAATAAAAAATATGTCTAAAATTATGTTACTTTTTAAGTTTAGTGTTTCACGCATCCACATGTAGCTAATTATTGTAAATAAGTTATAAATAAATTAGTAGTGTGATGATGATACTGATTAGTCGCAACTAATAGTATTCATTGTCACTACTATGACTACTTAAGCCACTGCTTTCTGGTGCAAGATTGGCACTGGTATCTGATATGTTATTAGAATTATTTACAAAACTAACAAGGCCGTCTGCGGTATTATTCGGTGTTTTCTCTAAATCGGAACTGGCAACTAAAAAAATTCAAATCACTTGTATAAATAAATAAGTATTTTTAAAATACTATAAAAAAGTTTAAACTCAAAGCAGCTGAATTGTTGCCCATGGGACTCATGGGTCCATTCCAGACCTTATAACAATTTTTATGGACTAAGCGTATCTCGCTATACAAGAATGAGTGACAAACTGGTCTTTAATAACATATGGAAAAATAATAAATTTCTTTCCGGTACCCCTCTTATATATTATACCCTAAATCAGGGATCACCAAACAACGGTTCGCGAGTCACATCGGGCCCTTTGGTACTTTTGAAATTATTATCAATATTTAACACATATATATAAAATACATCCAAATAGCAATAAAACATAATAATTTTTATATAAATTTATATAATTTGGCCCAATTACCAATTTCAATTTTATAATATGGCCCTATCCTTAAAAAGTTAAGTATTTGCACTTATTCAGAAACTTAAACACATAAAAGTTGCTTATATCTGAAATTTCAATATAATTCTAAAAAGTTTTTATTAAATGTACAAATTTCTAAAAGTATTTCCATAAATAATTTTAAATATATTGAAATAATTCAAAACTGGAATGAATGCAAAAGGAACTAGGAAATGGTACATGTCGAACCTTCTTTTGACTTCAATAATTTTTTCTTCGTAATTCCAGTGAAGGAACTTTTTTTCTTAAGTTTTATTTCGGCTGGAAGAACTTCCATTTCTCTTGTGTCCCATGTATTTTCATCAATCATTTCTGAATTCGATATCTCAAAATACTCGGGCTCGCTTTCATCAATATAAGGTTTTACTTCATTACTTTGTATTGAATTTGCTTTGAAAGGCACTCCAGATTCTAAAACGTTTTGCATTTCTTCTTGTACTGATGAATAAGATACCATCGAAATTATTCCACTGATTATTTTGGGTTTTGAGGACTTTTCAATAGCTTCTGTTTCATTTTCGAAGTTCTCAAGATTGTTTGTTTCGTCCTCTATTAGTACTTTGTTTGAATGACTAATACTTTGATTATTTTCAACGTCATTTGACAACGTTTGAATAGGTGTTGACTTAATTTCGTAATTCGTTACAATCGCCAACGGTTCGATGTGGCAAATTCGTAAAGTTGGATGCGAAATTTTGTTCATATTTTTCTCGATGTTCGATAAATCGATATTAGACTGCAAGTGAAAATTTTCGGCCGCATCTAGTTTATCCAGAGCCATTGCTAAATCGCTTTTCAAAGATTCCAACCATTGTTGTTCGTTAATAATTGCTATGATTTGCTTCATCACTTTCATGCCTTGTGGAATGTAATCAGGCCATTGGTGAATGGTAGCATCGAACATCTTTAAATATTCCGATACGCACTGCAAATCTTTCGTCGATTTGATTAATTCTATGCCCTCTTCAATTAATTTCTTATTGGTCGCGTTAATCATAGAATGATGTGTTAAATTTGATAAGAATGCAACTCTAGTCGTTTTGGTTGCTTGATGAATTTTTCTTTTTTCGTTGGTTGATTCCTCGGAATGAACCCGTTTTATAACTTGATCAACTTTAATTACGTCGTCATCGTTGCTCGTCTCTATAATTTTAGGTTTTGGTGAATAAAATGACAAGTCCTCCAAGAGAGGGATATTGAAGGAACTGCTGGGTCTTATAAAAAGTTCTTTTATATCTTCATTGTACACCACAAATTTTGGTTCTATTACTTCTTTTGGATTTCTTTTTACTACTAATAATCAAAATGTTAATTTAGCATAACAAAATTAAAAGTAAAGTTTTGCCTTAAAACAAAACGCTTATTACCTTGAATAGTATCAGCTTGATTTGTTTTGAATTCCGTCGATGTTGATGGTCGTTCAAAAGTATCTGCTTTCGATATAAGTTTGCCAGTGCTACTCTTTGATTTTTTTGCCAAATTCTGTTTAACAGAATGTTTTGTAACTTTTTGGGTTTTGTTTTGTCTAAGAGTCGCTTTAGTTATGATCTCTTCCTTTTTTACTCCAGACTGACTTGGTTGATCGTCGGTTGTAGGTGAGCTTTGTAGTTCAGATACTTGTTTTATTGTATCTTTTAACATACGTATCAAACCAATGTTTTCCGGGCTTTCTAATGGATCTTGGGTCAAATCAAATTTATTTTGATTTTTCAATTCCATCACATATTGTCTTAAAAAAGACTTGAATTCTTCTTCAAACATTTTTATGGATAAGTAATAACTTGTTGATGTCTTCATTGATTTAGAACGAGTTTCTTGTGCTTTTCGAAAAGCTTGTAGTAGAAGATGAATTAATTTGTTTCGATTAGCTTTTGGACTGTGTTTTTCGACTAAGCCTTTAGCAATTTTCTTAATTAATATATACATGTTCGGTGAAACTGGATTTTTACTTATAGCATTTGTAGCTGATTTCTGTTCATTGACACTTTCTGTTGTTGAAGAAGAGTTTTTGGTCTTTAAAGATTTATTTGCTTCCACATACATTTTCTTTATAAAATCAGTACTTATTCTAGATTCATTAGGAATAAAAGTATCTGCTTGGGAATGGTGTAAATTATGTCCAGTGGACGTTTGTGGTATTGGTTTTAAATCAGTATCTTCAGGTTGAAAATTTTCTATAATATAACAGCCGCTATCTTTTGGTTCGTGTTTAATAAACTCCCGAATCTCATCGTGCGTATTGCTTTGAAGAAGGCCTTTAAGAGTTTTTTGATCGAGCGGTGTTATGTTTTTTGATACCAAGAATTGATCTTTAGGTTTTGCTGTGTCTCGATATAGCGACTGACTCTTCGAGGATAATTTTCGGAAATTGAACATTCTGTTACATTCAAAATAGTCAGGATTATGAAGGAGCGATATATCAGTCTGAGTATCTCTGGCATCGTAATATTTCATTCTTTTGGTCTTACGTTTGAGAGGAGACAGGAAAGGTGTGTAGGATATGCGTGGAACAGTAAGCTCTAAAATAAGGAGATCAAGATTTGATTTAAGATTAAGTCTGAATAAGAACTAAATAAATAGTTTAATTCTAGAAGTCTCAATATTTGCCTTTAACGGAAGCCTAACGGCTTTAAATTATAAGATTAAATATTAAATCCGATCCTTGAATTTTTAGTATTAAATAGACTGGTTGTATGTTAATTATATCAGTATTTGAAATATTAAAAAAAAGTTTTTTTTCAATTTTACAATACAAACACTTACCTTTATCGTTTTGTAAAGAAGATATAGTGTAATTAGCGAGAATAAGAGCCAAACACTGGGCCACACTATTATTAGGCGCACAACAAAGTGCCGGTGTCATTCCATTTATATCTAAGGCAAGCACTGAAGATCCTCTACTAATTAATTGTCGAGTTACATTAACTAAGCCGTTTCTAGCAGATAAATGTAAGGGGCTAAAAGCGTACTAATAATTAATCTTAACTGTTCAGTAAACAAAGTAAACTTACGTTTTCCTATCGTTATTTATCATATTTACAATATTAATATCGTCTATGTGTTCTAAAAGAAGTAAGGCAGAATGGCTGTGACGTTTAAGGCAAGCCAGATGTAAGGCAGTATTTCCATTATTGTCATAAGATGTCATGTCGGCCTTCGAACTTATTAAAAGATCTAAAATATATGAAAAAGTAAATATTTTTCTTTTATATTGAACAAGTAAAGCTTGTTAAATTTACACAGTAGATGGGTTTCGAAGAAAATCGTGTAAATCGAAATCATAATTTTTTGTATGGAAAACTTTAAATCCAAAACAAGGCAAAATATGCATAAATTGTTGTTTCTTGCTGAATTTTTTGAATTAAAAATTACAGAACCAGGAACCAAATATAACCGAATATTGTGACTTTCGACTCTAAATATCTGCTTGAAGCAAATAAGATATATGTCTGTCTAATGAGGACTATTAAAATAATAAAAAGATATTAAAAAACTAATATAACTTTTAAATCTTTCCAAACTTAAAGGCTAAAATAACCGAACTACTAATTTTGAGTAAAAAATATAATTATCATTATTTTGTATTATTATTGTCAACCTTTATAATAAAATTTCGATACAATTTTTGGAACCATAGTTAATTGCGTCTCTGCATTTATTCAAAATCAATGTTATTAAATGTAGCGAGTCTTATTGCTTTTACTTGCCTAATATTTGGCTTTGTCCATTTTGTGCAGCAGCTACAAGAGGTGTTCTCCCATCTGAATCTTTACAGTCAATTTCAGCTCCTTGCTCGATAAGATATTTAGCACAATCAACGTGACCGTGTAAAGCAGAAATATGTAGCGATGTGCGATCTCTAGAATCCTTCAATTTTACTATTTCTGCACCGTAGTGATTACACAAAAGTTCTACACATTGTTCTGCTCCCACAAGCCTTAAAATCATTTTATTAATGATCAAGTTATCAAGAATTAGAAAAAAAACTTACGTGGCGCAATGTATTGGTGAAAACACATTGCCTTGAAACGTTTGAAATATATTTCTTTCTAGAAGATACGATACGCAACTAGCATTACCTATAATTACGTCGGTAAATTAATAAATTCATGTATTAAGATAAATTAAATACTAACCGCTATGACAAGCCCAATGTAAAGCTGAACAATCCTGATTATCAAGTATTAAAGCTTGAATTGGTTCTAAGTGAGCAAAAATCATCTGCAAACTTAGTAAATGTCCACATCCTGCTGCCAAATGTAACACGCTTTTACCATTAACATCTTGTATTGACACTTTAGCACCTTGCGATATCAATAATTGCACTGCATCGTGCTGACCATTAACAACCTAATTTTAAACAAAACGATCGTTTAATTTCAATTGACCTGCAATATAAATTATGTTAAATTTTAAAGAGCAAAACTTACAGCTCTAAACAATGATGAATGTTGGTCGGCGTCAATAATATTAGGATCTGCGCCACACTTCAAAAGAGTAGTGGCACTTTCTGTATGTCCTCCAGAAACAGCTAACATTAGTGCAGTTCTTTGAAGACTAAAACAATTTTGAAACATTTAAAATTTAAAATCCATTATGAATTTATGTACCTATCACGGAAATCAATTACATTCTTATCCTCAGCGTTGTCGAGCAATAACGCTAAACAATGCATATGTCCATTTTTAGCACTATAATGAATAGGGCTCATATTGTAGATTATATCGCTAATCGATACCTTTGAACCAAATCGTAATAACATTTGTACGCAATAAGTATGGCCCGCTTTAGCGGCTAACAATAATGCTGTACTTCCATGTTCTGTTCTAATATTAATGTCGTGGAAATAAGACAGCAGGAGTTGTAAAATGTCTGGATTACCAATATGTGCCTTTAAAAAAATATCAAGAGCAAATAGGAATTAATTATTAATGGTTTCAATCATTTACCGCTAAATGTAAAGGAGTTGTACATGGCATATCCATTCCATACATTACATAGGAATTTCCCACAATATACAACAAAAAACCTAGGCCTGTATAATTATCACCAGATACTGCATAGTGGATAGGTGTAAATCCTTTATTATCTTTTAGTTTTGGGTCAGCTTTGTGTCGCAAAAGATATTCCACACATCTACAATAATTATAACCCAAATGTAACAATTTAAAGCTCCCACAACGAATCAACTTACTTTCCCTTTATATCATAAGCGGCGGCCAAATGTAGCGGAGTGCAACCTTCTGCATCGCAAAGATTAACCAAACTACCCAATCCAACTAAGGTGAAAACGCAAGAATAATGCCCTTGAACAGCTGCATAGTGCAGAGCAAGACGTCCCATATCGTCAATTACGTCAAAATTTGCACCATTACTTACAAGCAAATCTAAACATTCTACAGATCTATAAATAAATTTATTAACACTAATTAAAGATTTTAAATAAAGTTACCCTTTGTAAGCAGCACAATGCACCGGAGTTTTGCCAGAATCGTCTTGGGCATTCAAGTCTGCACCGATTTGTAAAAATTTACGACAACATTCTACATACCCAGATAAACAACTCATATGTAACGGGGTTCTTCCTGCATATCTACAATTTAAAACATTTAAATATTGCATATGTTATAGCTACGAGAGTCAAATAACCCCGGACCCTTCAATTACTAAGCAATTAAGCACATTGCAAAGACAAAACGTAATTTCAGAATGCACCCGCACGTACATTAAACTAGGCTGGTCCAAAAAGGCGTTCATCAGGCCCAAGCAGTCCGAGGCGCTGATTTAGCGACCCCGAAGCAGCCGCGAAAAAAAAATATTTTGATATATTTGTAGACAAAACTTGAATTTTTATAAATCCAATTTTTATACACGAAAAAATTTGACTCGTGACTTGAGTAATTAAACCTCCGAGAATTTTGAGATTGGACCAGCCTACATTAAACTAATGTGATTAAGTGCAAACCTGAGCACTGAATAAATGTTAGTTTTGTTCCTTCAAACAATTTTCTTTTTGTCCTGTCTAATATCATTGGAGGTTGCTAAAAGCTAAATTTTAATATATCGACTTTATTACTAGATGGTGATGTAGGATATTATGATTGTACCATTCCTAAAATAGTGTAAGTACTATAGCTAAACTCATTATATGATATCATTCGGGTACCTCTGGACACAAATCTTTAAGATGTTTTAATTTTAAGTAACTTGCATATTTTTGGAAGCCATAGTATCCCTAAAATTCTTTCTTCTTTTTCTTGCGCTCTTTGTATACCCTAAGTCGGACTAAGGAATTACCCGCTTCCATATTTGTTGAGAATGTCGTAGTGTTTCAAAGATGCAAGACACAAATAGTTTTACGTGGTTTTAAAGTTTTAAAAGTACTATTCATCTTTATTTAAGTATTTAGTTAAAAATTATTACAGAATGGATATTTTCTTGGATTATTAACTTTTTATTTACTATTTGTGCTCGATGCCTCAAAATCCAAAAAGTAGTGCTATTTGGCGCAATCGTGTTTTAAATTATCTATATATTTGTTAATATTTTTTTTTATGTGTACTTTGTTTAAATGTCCAGGACTACCCGACTTTCACTTTTTTATTTAAAAACTAAAAACGACTTAAAGTGCGTTGTTAAAAAAAATTAATAGTTTTACCCTCTTTTTGCCGGATCAGCTCCTGCCGCTAAAAGGGTATTAGATAGTAAATCATGTCCATATTGAGCTGCAATATGCAAAGCGGTACAATTGTTTTTATCGACAGAATCCACAATAGCACCTGCATAGCAATAAAGTATAAATTATGTTAGTGTTTTTATTTATAAAACATACCCTTGTCAATTAAAGTTTTACTTCTGGTAAATCTCCCATGGATTGCAGTCATGTGAAGTGGTGTACGTCCATCGAGACTTTGTCTGTTTATATCGACATTTTTCTCTACTAGAAAATTTAAACAATCTACACCATGTGTACTGGCAGCGGAAATGTGAAGGGGAGTTTGGCCTCGATAATTGGTAGCCTCAATATTTGCTCCGTAAGATAATAACAATTGGCATACAGGCAAGTGACCATTCAAGCAAGCTATGTGCAAAGGCGAATTTCCATATGCATTACGAGCGTCCACATGTGCTCCTGCATTTAATAATGTTGTACAAGCACTGGACATTCCTAGATATGTAAATGTTTAGTACATTTTTGCTTTTTGCTTAAAATACATACCACTTGCTGCTGCTACATGTAAAGGTGAATATTGATTCCTGTCTTTTGCATTAATGTCAGCTCCTCCACGTAAAAGCAACTCGACAGTATCTACATGACCCATGTGTGCTGCACAATGAAGAGGCCTACTCATAAATAATATTATATATTAATATGTAAAAGTGCAAAGTAAAAAAGAACTAACCGGCAATCTTTTTTATCACAAGCATTCACAATGCAACCCTTAGTAATAAGTAATTCTACAACATCATGATGCCCATTAATAGCAGCATGATGCAAAGCAGTGCGTCCTAATCTATCAGTAACATTAATATTTGGCACATGATTTAATAATAGTAATATGCAATCTACTGCATTATTAGCAGCAGCAATATGTAAAGGTGTTTGCCACTGTCTATCTCTGGCTGTAATATCTGCTTGATGATATAATAAAAGTGCTACCAATTCCTACAAAATGATTGCAGTGTTAAAAGTATGTTACAAATAATTCGTTGCATCTTACAGGAGAACCACAACAACATGCCCTATGCAAAGGAGTTATCCATCTACTATCTTTGCTATTTATACGAGCTCCATGTACCAATAATAAGGCTGCAATCTCCACATCTCCTTTATATGCTGCCGCATGTAAAGGACTGCGTTTCTCACAATCCTGATAATTGACATCTTGTTTACATTCTAAAGCTGTTCTAACGTCTTCCAGTTCACCAGAGAAAATGGCTTGGATGAGTAAAGGCTGAAAAGATCATAAAATTGTAGACCAATAACCTCTAATGTTAGATACATAATTAACAACAATCATCTTACTTGCTGTTCTAATTGAAGTATACCCATTCTATTAAAAAGAAAAGTAATAACTAAAAAATTAGAAACAGATCAAAATAAAGATAAAATGCTAGTACATGATTAAACGAAATAAAACTTATCACCAATATGCAAAACAAAAGTCAAAATAACTTGAATTTTTTAGTACTTTTATTCATCGTGCCAAAATTTAAATTCCCTATAAAACACTGTTTTTTAAATTTTCAAAATAACTTGGATTAATTTTCTGCATTTTTAGAATATCTGAAAGACCTTTATTTATGATATTTTTTTTATTTATAAATTTTAAAATAGTGTAACATAATGTAATGATCTCGTTGCTATCCTTCCGATCATTACTCTACTATTTACATCCTCTTCTACCTTACCATTTTCTGTAATAGCTCATCTCATGGTGTTTTATTTGTTGATCTCCTATGTTAATGTCGTTCCCTTTTTCTTCTATAATCATGAATTGCATATTGTTAAAGTTAATTTTCATTCCTGCATTTTCAAGGTCCTCCTTCAACACTTCAATTAGGTATTCCATATTGCTCTCTATTTTTACAAAAATCAGAGCATTGCTCCCCTATCACGCGGTGACGATTTTTTTGTAAGTTATATTTTATTGTTTTGCAATTTTTAATAACAATTTGTATAAACGCAGTTTAAAATGTCTTAATAAGACATAGTTCACTTATTCCTATAATTATCTGAATAACAAAAAAACTATAAAAACCAGCAGTTTATATCTTAAAAATAATAATAAAACTGATTTTTGATGTTAAATTTAAAAAAATTCAATTGCATACATAGTACCAACAATAACAATATAATTATTATTAAAAATAAAACCCGAGACATTTTTATTAGGATATATTTATTTGTTATTATTTAAATACATTTATGTTTTACATAATTATTGTGGCATGACACCTAAGACATGGGATATTTGATTTTCTTTTTAACACACAACAAAGCCTTTGTAACCCGAGATTACAAATATATTTATGCATAATATGGAATGTAACTATTTGTTACTTGTCAAAAAATAGTGTTTCTTATTATTTTAATCCTCTTAGTGCTCAATATTTTATTGAAATAACCCAATTGAAGAACAGTCAACTAGCATCTAAACACATCGAGAATTACTTATATATAATTACACCATACATTTGTGTTATTTCAATAGAATATGGGGCTGTAACTGTTGAGTGCGATTGCCCGTTCTAAACTAAACAGCACATTTTTGACATCACAGCGACTAATCTAGAATGGCAGATTAACACGTAATAAACAAAATGGTTGATAATTTCGTAAACATTAAGATATTGCAACATGATATAAGATCGTCGCCACTATCTATTGCAGTTGTATTAAAATAGATACAAGAAAAACCATTTTATTTATACGAACTCTAAAAATAAGTACCCAACCTTTATTATTATTTATTACTATTATCGTCTTAATAAAATACAAATAGAAACATAAAAAGTACCTGCTTTCAGCTGCTTCATAATTATATACAACTATTATTGAAGCTACCTCATTGAATAAGGGTATTAGGACCACTTCACCTCTACACATAAAGTTCCTCAAAATACTGCATAGCATTTATTCCTCTTTTTCTTTTAACAAAATTTGGTTTTCTTTTGCTATATATTGAAAAAAGCGATTGTCGTAAATAAAAAAGTAAAAATTTATTCTACTCAGTCCTTTAATGCCATCCCACTTGGAAATTTTAGCTAACGTCCAAAATATATCAAAAAAACGTATAAGGTGTAGTGGTTCCGATGATGGCCCCTTTGAAAAAGTAGTCGAAAATAACCGTGCATCTCTGAAAAGGTTTTTGTCGTCTACTTTACCGAGACTTTAAAAGGATAGGCAATTGTGCGAGTAGTACAAAACATTGATAAAGTTATCGACTGCATAGAACATTGAAAAATTTGTGTGATCATAAACGAATTTGTGCCCAAAAACACTCAAATACTGATTGCACTCATAAGTGTGATATGATCAAATGGCAGAGCTTACTTAAACACTAAATAATATGTAAGTACAATAAAGCCTTTACCAAGCTATAAAAAAAATAGACTGGGTTAATTAAGTTAATAAAAATTTTAAATAACCTAAATATTCAAAAGATTGTTACGACCAACACTCTCAATATGTACATTTTCGATATACATACATATAATAACGATAATTAAAATAATCAAACTTATATTTTAAAAATGCAAATAAGTGGAGCAAAGCCAAGTGAGATAGCATACATAGTCGATAACTAGCTAAAGTGAAAAGGATATACAACGTATATCTTATTATTACTATCTAACATTATGGACGATTATTGTTGATATTAGTTGGTTTCGACTGACAAACACACAAACACTTTCTTCTATAAAAATACAATAAAGCTCTAGCTCTTAACAATAACTGGGTTTTTTATTTATGTATATATATATATCCTATAAAAGCTCTTCCAAGTTAAAGCATTAAAATTCTTAAACCTTAATATCAATTTTTAAAATCGAAATAAAACAGTAATAATAATAATAATAGTAATAAAAATCGAAGAACGAATTGTGTGTTTGCAATTGAAATTTTGTGCTTAAAGCACAATTTTTGCTAGAAAGTAGCAACATTTTTCCACACGGAAAAAGAATTCTTACAACTTTATAGCAAAAATGTATCACTAAAGCCACCCACTTTCAATTATAACATTCAAAGATGGTAATGTGTTATAATCGTAAATACCTTACATGGTGGAATGGTCCCATTCAAGTTGACTCACGTTTTGGTAGTCGCGCTTACGACTACGCGCTGGTTGCTCTTCTTCATCTTCTGAACTATCGTGAAGCCGACAAGGGCCATCCATATTCTCATCGTCAGATGAACTTTCTGAATCGCTTTCACTTTCTGAATATTCAGCTGTATCGCCTTGCAATCGCTTTTCAGCACTCTAATAAATGTATAAATTATAGTTGTGTGCGTTAAAATAATATAAACTAAAATTTACCTCCATAGGATTAACAGTAATTGTAAGTGCAGAATCATCCCAAGTCATTTCGGATTCCTGAGATTCTTCGGTGGAGTTACGATGATGTGCAGCTCTAATTCGAATAACGCCCAAGACGATCATGAACAACAAAAATCCGACACAAACGACGACAATTATCGTAACAGCATGTGAACTACCGCTACCCATAATATTTAAATGATCTGCTGGAATGTAATCTTGTGAAATAATCGAAGCAGGCCTCAATTCCACCGAGTGCTTGTTAATCGTGGCATGAGCTATTTGTTCTTTTGGTTGTGGATGAATAACGGTTAACTACAATTTAATTATTAGAACTAAGTTAGCAATTCGAAATATTACTTTACCGTTTGAACGTATTCATTTGAAGTAAATCTACCATTCAATTCAGAACAAGTCAGCTTAAAGACGCGATTCAAATAATAGGCAGGTTTCCGATTGGTATAAACGATTTGTCGAAGTACTTGTTTGTAGTTGTAAACCATGTCTGAACCTGTTATGGTCACACCGTCCTTAGAAACCCGAGCAGCCATACCTTGAAACAAGAAATTTATAAAATCAAAAATTTTAGATGCCTAATTTTAACTACCTAGTCGTTTAACCATTTCTTCAGGTACAGATAAATTTTCATGATCAGGATTTAAATTAGGATATATGGTTAAAGAACATTTGTCCAATTTCTGTTCCCCGGTGATGCGAATATCAGCCAAAACCCTAACGCCCATTCTAAAATCTTCGTATTTTCTGGCCATATTTCCAGTTCCATTTAGATTAATTGTAGGGGTTTGAGGCCTTAAGACCATAACATAAGTTTGTGCGTCTGGAACTTTGACCATTTTACCGCTGTCACAAGTCACAGTTGTTGTTAATCTCAAATTTCTACGTCCAGGTGTTGGAAACTCCCTGGAGTTAGCATAGCCAATTTTACGAACTAGTGTTTCCAAGTTTGTACGATTATCTCCTTCTACAGTCACCTCTGTAAGATCGGAGTTTGTTAATAGTTCCATTCCAGGTTGCAAAAGTTCCATAGCTGGGACCTACGAGCAATTAAATTTATTGAAAAGTAATTAACAAATAAAACTATGAAGTACCTGAAGACTTTCTTTGCATTGATGTAAGCAACTCAAAACTTCGGGTTTTTCAGTTTCTCCTACTAAAACGCTAAGACCGGCAAGGTAACCGCGTAAATGATGTTTCATTTTATTTTCAGATCCTTGCCAGCAAGCACCGACTGTAAGAGTTGTATTAATTCCTTTTGTGGGATGGAGAGGCCAGTCGTCGATCACTTCTGGATTTTTCTTTTCCGTATGGAAGATTTGTCCATCAACGAATAATTCTACATCTGGGAATCGTACATTTACTGCATAATGATGCCATTGATCATCGCAAACCTGTAATTATAATTAACTTAATAAATAATTTTCTTAACAAAAAATATCTTTCTATTCACTCCCAGAAAAAGATTTTGTTTCTAATATTATTAAAATAAATTTAAAAAAAAACTAGTTTTTTTTTATAATTCCAAAAAATTTGTGTAGATAGGAGAGAAGCACTGTGAAAGGAAAAAGTTTTGAGTTAGAGAAATCCAATAGATAAAAATCAGAACGCATTAGGTGTTTGCTTTTTATAATATAGCAGCATTGGTCCAAGTATTACCGTTATTAACGGCATAAAAATGGCAGTTATTGAAATTTTTTGTAAATAAATGTTATTGTTGTTCTTTAATTGTTTCACATTGTTGGTGTCACATAATAAAATTATGTAAATGTTTTAGTGTAACATTGTGACCTTGCTATATATTAACTTAACAAGTAAAGTTGTTTCATTATTTTTTTTCCTTTGTATTAGGTTATTTAAAAATATTAATCTAATCTTGAATGGAACATCATTACAAGTTTTAAAGGGACATCCCCTTCGATGATCAAAATTGTTTTTAGATCATTTACGGTCGTGCGCTTATGAAATATGTATAAATAACGTTTTTTCTTTTACGATAAGCGTTAAAAATTTACAGAGTTCCACAGAAATGGCTCCTAAAAAACGGAAGCACGTTTCGGCAAATAAAATAACACAAGTGAGAAGCGGAAAGCGATAGAAAAGTAAATGCCGTTAAGATCTGTGGCAAATACTTATAATTAATACCAGCAAGACACATTTAGCTAGTCTCGCAACGATGGTAAAAAAAACCACCAGATTAATTATGTCCCATTTAAAATCACGCCGTCCTAAACGGGACATTTTTAATTATTAGTTCAATTTGTAGCTGGTACTGCAAAGAAAACAAAGTTTTGTTAAAATTTAATAAATACAGTTAAATTTTATCTAATTGTTGTTTTACCTATTATCAAGATACCACTAATTGGTTACTTTAGAAAATTGACCCTTTCATGGCACCTCATCCCCTAAATATATATTGAATCAAATGGCTCGAATATAATCAATAAGTCTTGGAAGTCATGTGCTTTACAACATGCTGGACTTGGCCACGATGAACGCTTGAAAAATATATAAAAAAATCGCCCAGAATTATATGTCTACAAGTTTATTTTAGAACTGATTAGAAAATTAAAAGACGAGTTCATAAAAAGTAAATTTGAAGCTTATTTACTTTTAAATGATACGAATTGGAAGCCAAAAGAATTGCTAAATAGAACAAATGATTGATGGGGAAACCCGTGTTTCCCAAAGTGGGGTACACGTACTGTAAGAGGTACGCGAAGGGTTTTCAAAGAGTACGGAATACCCAATAATAATTTTTACTAAAATGTATGAAGTGTTCAAAAAGTTTTTGAAGACGGGATACGCATAGGTCAAAAGTTTGGGAAACACTGCCTTATACAATGGTAAACATCATATTTGTCTAAATATTAAAAAAACATTATTTGTCTTAATTTTTAATTCATGTAGGTCTCTAAAAATAATTATAATATTTTGTGTATTTTCTCTGACACGATAATCGGTCTTTCCATTTATATATTTCGCGGAACTTGTAGTGTTAAAATAGTAATATTTTGACGCCTCGTTTGACAATTTTAAAGTGTGATAGGTATTAAATTTCGTGTGTTATTATGGAAATAATAAATGACGAGCTGTTTGTTAATGTCACCGACATTGTTACAGAGTTATTTCCCACATTGGAGCAGAGAATAATAAATTTTCCCTTGCTTGTAGATAAAATAGTAATTTATTTGGCGCAATGAAATTCATTGGTATTTAAAAGAATTTTCTCCATACATTATTAAATAGAAAGACTTTGTTAGTTAAATATAAATAATTTATCACGTACAAAAAAGTAAAATCGATAATTTGTTCGTATATAATGTAAATATTACGAATTAATCTGTATGTCTTATTTAATTGTAAGTAAACACGTACGGAATACCAAAAAAAAATTAATAGAATGAACTGCTGTTTAACATTCTTACGCCATTTCGAAGCGTGACTCATTTATTTCCTGTGCAGACATTAGATGAAAAGATAATTTTCATGTGTTATGTTATTAAAGTTATGACTATCATTTATACCTAGCTGTCGGCCTTTTAAAAAGTTTGATCTAATCTAAGAATCCATAACGAAGAGAGAAAACAGGATACAATACTACGATTTTCATCTTACCTGCGGCAATTTCCATCGCCATTCAGCAGGCCTAAAGATATTCAGGTCGCCTTCAGAAAAGTCTCTTCTTAATAACAAAATCAATCTGCAGTTACGTACGAATAATGCGTAATGATGTCGGTTCATTTCTACAAATATAAATAATCCAGTATTATACAAATTTGATACCGACAAACATACTGTGATCATCGGCCGAACATAAAATGTGTTCCTTCATATGTTTATCTTGTCCAACGTGTTGCCCATGTCGCATCCATGTTGCAATGGTAAAAGACGAGGCGAGATTATGGTCCAACACAGTTGTAGGTACAGTAACAGCTGTACTTGTACCATCGAACTCAAACATTTGATCAGATTCGTGTCCCTCATCGGAAATCAATGGTTTAGTCCATTCAGCTCCTAGACCAGGATTTGGTAACAAGTCAACAGCCGACGGTGAGGCCCCACATAATTTTCGTTGTGATTGTACGCTGTACGTATCTCGATCGCATCCTTTGCCAATATGTCTATGAACAGAATTATTATTGGTTTGAACGAAAACTTATATTATGTGTCTAACCGTGTAGCTAAGTCGACTCGGGTTCTTAATTCACGAACAGTACAAGGAACGTCGCATAATTCCAAAGTTGCTGATGGGAAGAGTTCTTGTTTGCCTGTCATAGGAGCATAGTCAACTCTTTCAGGTAAACCTCGCCATCCCAATCGACAAACGCGATTTACTTTGATGGTGACCATTACAGGCAAACTTTGACGCATTCCTTTAGAAAATAAAAATATTTAAATATTAGAAAACATAAAGATGGGGAGTGTATGTATTATTTTCAAGTAAAATGTAATCTTTTACACATACCACAGTCATAAGCGACAACGCTTAGAATGTGATTATGCGATCGTTCGTAATCCAAAGCTTCCGTATTGCGGATAACGCCATCCATATCGATGACGAATGGCTGATCTGATGTTAGTATTTCATATTTACAAACATCTCCAAATTTTGGGGTGCAATCGCGATCCGTAGCTTCGACTCGTACTATTTCTCGATAAATGCGTCCTTCGTCTACTTGTCTCACATAGCTGGGCTCAGAAAACGTTGGGGCATACTCGTTGACATCGGATACTGTTATGTGAACGGTGGCACTACAACAGAAGTTTTCATATTAATTTTATAATTAAAAAATAATAATAATAAAATAAAGAACTAAAGTATAGATCAATCAATGAACGTATTTTTCTAATTTGTATTAGAGCAGAGGTCGCCAAAGTGGTCTATATAGACCCCCAGGGGCCTATTTAACAAAAGTAATAAATGTTTAAAAACATAAAATAAATGTACAAACACAGTACCTAATAGATAGTTTTATTTTAATTAACTAAAATTAACTGGAAATTATTTTTATGGGCGTCGATGGAGATCTTGAAAAATTATATAGGGGGTCGATGATCAAAAAAGTTTGGCAACCCCTGTAGTAGAATAATCCCAATTTTCATTAAAGCATGTTTATTAGCAATTTCTTTTCTTTCAAATAAGAATTTTATTTCATTAGCAAAGAAAATTCTTGCATATGGAAAGCAAAAAATTTTAAGCTTCAGAGTTACAATTATTAAAAAAAATCAAAGGAAAGCTCATCATTTAACAAATGAGATAATCAAATTAAGTGCCACCCGCTGGTTTCATGGTAATTACCAAGTTTATTTAAAAATTCTTTCAGTAGACTGATGAACCTCTTAACTTCTTAACTACTTCTATGCATTTTAACACTAATTAGATTTTTTAGACTCGATAATTATTGCAGTCTGCGTACAGATGTAAAATTCTAATGTTAAGCAAATAGCACCGTAAAAAAATAATCCAGAATTACACATGGTTAAAATCAGTGCTTTTTTTTTAGAACAAAAAGTTGCTTGAACCCACATCTGTTATGTTTTTTATTGAACAAAATGATATTCAAATATTAATTGAAAGGATTAAATATAATTTATCTTCGTTATCTTTTATATTAAGCAAGTTCAAATTGCTATTAAAAAACTAAAAAAAAATGTTGTCGAAACCCTGTTCTTAATACTTTAGGGAAGACCAAATCAATGATTATTTTTTTTTAAATACAATAAAAGAACACCAAATATTTTCTTATGAAAAGTACCTTTTCATCGAAAAGAAAAAATAAACATTTACTAGTAAAACAAATCTTCTAAAAATACAGATAGCTTTATAATTGAACATAGATGTCCCTTACGTTTCTTTTAAAATTATAATTCAAATTAATCAATGCTGTTCTTCGCATCTTTTAGAAAAAAAAATACAAGGATAAAATCATTTTGTATAAAATTATATGTGCATAGAAACATGTACTAAGTATGTAGAAATACTTTTACATTTGTAATTATTTTTCTGTAGAATCATTAAATATAAGACCTAATTATTTTTAATTAAAAAAAAATGTATGTGGTGCTTTGCTTAGGAAGTTTACGAATATAAAGAGTAAAGCTCAAAGGATATAATTGCATGTCCATTTGGTTGAAAAACTTGCCTTAAAGCAAAATATTAAAATAAAATGTTGAAAAAAATTTAATTGTAAAAACTATACAAATGGTGAAAAATGGAAATCTTCATACTCGTTTCAAACGGTTAATTGAGCAGTTTGATCATCAATTGGAACATATACATTTTATTATTTTTTTTTTCAAGAAAAGTTATTTTTTCATGACTATTACACAAGTCTTCTAAATTGAGAGAAATGTATTTTGATCACATCAAAAGAGACTCTAATGCTTTATTAATGCTGCTTTTATACTTTTATGTAATTTAGATAATTGATTTATTTTTGGTGGCTTTTGTAAAAATTCTTATAATGAAGGCCAATTACTTATCAATTCATGATACAGTGGAAACTCGGTTATCCGGACTAACTATTGTTGCAGCTCATTCGGATAATCGAATATTCGATTAATTGAAAATGAAAAAAGTGTTAAATTATGAAAAATAAGCGAAACCCAAAGAAGACATTTTGAGAACGCAACTACGGTTTTAAAATTACTTGAATTTTTTTAAAGTAAATTGATCATTGTTAATCGTGGCGAAAAGCGGAGTGTGCACATTCGAGCTCAAAGTGGCACATTCCGATCTCGGGAAAATGAAGCGCGCCGCTCCGCGTCGCGCTTCATTTGCCTCCCTCGCTCGGAAATGTGCCACTTTTCGCTCGAATGCGCACATCTTCGTGTTAATTGGATTCGATTATATTAATAACAAATCCTTCAAATCCAGATTTTCTATTCGGAAAAAGTTTTCGCTTGAAAGTGCACATACTCCTTCATAATTGAATTTGCCTATCTTATTATTCTTTCTTACAAATAATATTAATTAAATCAAACTGAACTAAATGTACCACTTCTCGCTTTTCTTTTAATTAAAAATTACAGTAGGGTATTTTTACCAAAAACCACATTTCTAATTTACTACTTTTAAACTAAACTAGATGGGAGACTTCATTGTACATGAAAAAAAAAATACTTTAACTTTTTCCGAATTTTGACTCTTATTTCCCAACCTTTTTTTTAACATATCCTACCCAAGTCATTCTAAAATTTTGATGCACCCCCTATGTAACATATAAATATTTTTTTACATTTAAAAATTGAATTAATCCATAAATGAAGTTTAATTACAACAGTGTATACAAAATGTGTCTTAAAACTAATTTGCTTATAATTTTTACAAAAATGAAAATTACCCAAAAATATTTGGTGACATTAATGACATATAAACCTTCAACAATCTTCAAGATTTAGTGGCCCACTTCAGAAAATTTGACTTATATACAATTTTAATTAATCAAAAAATACGAATTAGTAGACATTCGAAGTACACAAGAAAATATTTTTATCAAGCTCGCTACAATTAGGCGTGCAGAAGACCACCATGATAACTTATCAAAAAGAATAAAATATCTAAACTTTTTCAAACAAAAAATAGATCTAATTTATTCGACTTTTAATTTTTTAAATTGAAGAAGAAAATAATAATAAAGGCAAATCCGATAAATACGAGGATGTGCGCATTCGAGCGAAAAGTGGCACATTTCCGAACGAGGGAGGCAAATGAAGCGCGACGCGGAGCGGCGCGCTTCATTTTCCCGAGATCGGAATGTGCCACTTTGAGCTCGAATGTGCACACTCGGTTTTAAGCGCGATTACAAAAGCGTCCCGTTTTAACAAGGGAAAACTTGGTCAAATTGTTAGGTATATGTTTACCAAAAACGCAACAAATATTAATCACTAAATAAAACAGTCGCACATTATCTTAAAATCAACAAAGCAAAAAAAAAACTGGTTAGTGCGAAATACAAAATAAAATATGTAATAAGCAATACCGAGGTTTAATTTTCGCGAATCCGTGTAACTGAGGTCCGGATAATTGAGGTTTTACTGTACTTTTAAAATTGACAAGATTTCATATAACACCGCGGCATTTAAGTATTTGTGAACAATAAGTTTTTCGTAATTAAACATCAATTGCAACGGGTCTATAAAATTCATATTTTTTTTTTAAAGGAGTACCTATACATATACCCCAAACACATATTACAATTTCAGCCAAATATATTTAATCAATCTCGAGAAATCAATTTATATTCAATTTTGCAATTTACTTATTTTCTGGAATCTCAAAAGCGATAAGCATCTGAAAATTTCGCGATCTTCGATTCTCGACACCGCCTACCGATAGTTGGGACTTTAAATAAAATATCGGCCGGGGCCATTTTGACTATGCCTGTCAGGCTATGGCCTTTTAAATATAGATAGGAGACCGGGGCAGCCGTAACCACAGGGGTAATTAGGACCGCTCATGTAATTTAGAAATATTATTCCTTTTCTCGTAAAATTGTCATCTGATGGTTTCCTCTATATCAATCCGGTAATGCGCCAGCGCCGACGAAATATTGTTTGTTGTTGTGAAATCAAATTTTTATAGTAAGATTTTTTAAAATTATGTTGTCAACCATTTTCTGTCCGCTATACTTCAGACAACATCTACCCGGTTTTTTTGCGGTCACACAAGATAGGGACGCATGGAGAGGTTTGGGAGAGATCTACGTCCAGGAGTGAACCTAACATGTGTTGGGAAAAAAGAAGAAGAAGAAGAAGAATTTAATAGTAATTTACATAAAACTACGTTAACGGTGAACTTTCATTTGGGGCAATGAGCACCATTGAGTTTGGGGCAGGTAAGACCACGGTCCCAATTAGCCCGTATTTTAATTTGAAGAAAACCATTGTATTTTAAAAATATAAAAAATTAAAAACAATTGCAAAAAGAAGGTGAAACCAAAAAATTATTGATGAATGGAAGCAGCAATAGTGATGACGACCCCGAAGGTGACTATGTATTTTTTGTCATAGTTCATGCAGAAACAGCAGCCATAGAGAAAGATGGATTAAATATTTAGCATGGTGGCAGTGAGCTCACGTACAACGTACAGGAGCAAACTATGACGATTTTGAGTTTATCTGCGACTTTTGCAACTGATTTTCTACGTTTTTACTTAGATATGATGGGCCTATTTGCCCCAATATACGGGGTATGCAGGATCATGCAAGGCGCGTCATTTGGTTACGTTTTTTTAAATAATTGTATAGTTTTTTTTCTTGTTTTGTAATAAAATCATATACCTACTTAGTCTAGAGATTGCCTATATGGGTTAGAACATCATAAACACAAAATTTATAGGAAAAAATATCTTAATCGGTCCTCGCTGCCCGGGCCTGCCCTACATAGTTCAATAACTCAAAAATAATGCAGAAATTAAATTTATAGATCTGGTCAACAATAATTTCAGTTTATGACAGGTTAGAGTGGCCTTTTTGTTATGGAGGGTATTACCGCGTTCACAAGGGTACTCTTCGACCACAATAAATTAGTATTTCGGTATACATATTTGTTTTAACAAATAATTATATAACTTTTTGATCAAAAACTAAATGAAACTTTTCACAATAGGTTTCGCAAATGCTTAACACTTATTATTAAATTAATTTTTTGATATAAATTAGTAAGCATCATCATTTTTACCAACAAGTTAATGTCATGTATAGCCAGACCCCAAATAAAACATAATTGTACAAAACCTTTTAAACCATACAATGATATTAAAAATATAAAGATTACATACTCATTTAAACTGTAGGTCTAATTTGACAAAAAATAAATGGGTATGTCATAGAAAGCTTTATGTAATCTGTTGTTCGTTTAGTAAAATAATAATAATACTATATTTTCTTACATAAAAATATTTTTTAAGTAAAAAAAGCATTAAAATAAAATATGAGTATTAATTTTCACTTTTTTATTTTTTTCAGGAAAAATTTAAGAATTTACGTATCTACTTATAGAACTCTGGTTGAAGAATTAATTCAGAATGCCTTTTCTTATTAAAAATTGAATTATTATAAATATTTTTTTAAAAACAAACAGAACCAATTTGTACCTAACAAATGATATAAAAAAAAAATTTATAAGTTAAAACAAGTCCTTTTTTCTTAAAAGCAGCATTGAAAATACAGTAACCCCTGTATCCAACGGACAGTAGCGAGACCAACGATATTGTTCGTTGTAGAGGGGTGTCCGCTGAGAAGGGGGCAAATACATTGTTTTCTTATACTTATCTCAACCGGGACCTTTTAAATTTGTTCGTCGAAAAGAGGAGGTGACCGTTAAGCGAGGCTTTACTGTATTGAGAACCTTTTCTGTGATTAATTCATAATAAGAGTCAGCAACCTTTTTTGTATAGCGAGCCAAATTATACATAATATTTTCAAGCAGATCGCGCTGACCAATACTACAGCTTTTAATAGATTAACTTTAATAAATTTTGATTCAAAAATAAAACTCACTGTACTTAACGTTAATATAACAAAAATAAAATAAAGTAGAACGACTAATAAATAACGCTTCTAAACGTGAAAATCTTTAATTTAGAAACGTTTTCATTGGAGAAAATTCATTTTTCAGTAGATTAACCCGGGAAGAACGACCGACGAGAAATAAATAAAGCTATATGGCCTTTGTGGATATTGAAAAAGCATTTGATAACGTCGACTGGAACAAGATGTTTCAGATACTGAAAAGGGCAGCCGTAGGTCAGACAAACAGGCGAATCATGCATGGTTTGTATAAAAATCCGTAGAAAAATTAGAAAGAGTGCTATGCAAGGGTGCAATGTATTACTTATAATATTCAACTTATACAGAATATAACAAAACCATTTAAGACAATTAAAAACGACACTAACACATAAATAACAATAAATTGAGAAAAAATTCCAATGTCTTAACATCTTAATTTGCAGACGAAATAAATAGTTATTCTAAAATGTAGGCAAACTCCGAAATCGCAACAAAAATAGAAGAAATAATGAGATAATATGACATAAAAATCAACAAAAAAAAAACCTAAAGTTTTATAGTGTATGAAAAAAAAAACTAGAAGAAAGTTACACATTAAATTTAAATTAGAAGTAAAAAAGTTTTGCTACATAGGCAATATCATAACAAAAAATAACTGTAGTTGAAAAAAACGTAAAAAGCAGAATAGCACAAGCAAAGAAAGCGTTCGCAGATAAAATGAGAACTCATTACTAGCGTTATAAAGATAGACATTAGAAAACGCTTCAACAAAGCGTATGTATAGATGCAAAACCTGGAATTTCGAAGGCGAGAACATTCGACACTTAGAGGCATTTGAAAAGTAATGGTACAGAAGAATGATGAAAATAAGATAGACCGATAAAATAATAAATAAACATGTTTTGAATAAAGCGAATGCAAAAAATGCATTTGATTTTCTATTCGAACTAGAGATATTGCATTACACAGCACATTCTGCCACACAACAGTTTGGTAAAAACAATCAATGAAAGAACGGATGAAAAAGTTGAGAAAAAAAGAAAAAGTGGCAGACCAAGACTCACTTATACAAAACAAATTGAGCAATGAGTAAACGAGAATACTTTTAAAGCACCGAGGAACTTCACAGAATAGATAAGACTGGAGAGCTGCTTCAAAGCAATCTTCAAACTGACAACTTTATGATGATAGTTAAAATCGCCGTTGCAGGTGAATAAAGTTTCAATTTTTTTGCCGAAGCGAACAATCGGTTAATTGTTACTAAAGAAACATTGCTTTTCCGCCAAAGTGGGTTTTATTTTAGCTATATTGTTTATTAAATAAAGTTGAACTTGAACGTAATACGGCCCATTTTCGTCGTGAGCAAACTATGCAATGCTATCACTAGATCTCAGAAAAATTCAGTGATGATAGGTCATAAGTAGAGAGCGGATTTCTGTGTTATTGCAAATTTTGTTTGCTTGAGTTTTGTGCCTTCTAAAACCAATATTTATCAAAACCTAAGAAATGATATTCTGTGATTTTCATTTTGCAAATTTTGAGCTGAACTGCACGAATACCGCTTTTATTGCCCGAAATTGTACAATTTAATAAATGTCGTCTAATTTTTTTTTTAAATTATATTATGTTTTCAAATAGAATAGACGTACCCCTTAAACTTTGTGTTACCAACCGGGTACCCGAGTACCCATCGACATACATTTTGTTGAATAATTTTTCCTAAAAAATAATTCGCTAATAATGTCTCGGATCCTCATGATTGAACCTATTGTCCATAGATTTATGCATTAACAGATTTACTTCATATATTTTAACTAAGAATATTTCAGTTTTGAAAAAAAACGACACGTATAGTCCAATCGGGTACCCGGGTTCAAGCGTACAAAAATCATGAATTTCGTATGTTTGAATATTTTTATGCAAAGAGGGACTAATAACTATAAATAAACAAATAATATTCATTTTTAATTATTTGTTTATCAAATCTATAATCTTTTTTTAGGAAATCAATAAAAAAAATCGAATTAATGACTACATTTCATAGATTATGTTATTTTCGCAGTATGCTCATCGAAGACTGGCTTTTCACATTCAACGCAGCACTTTCTGGTCTTGCTTCGTTTGCGATTAGGTGACTTATTGCAAATGTAGCACGGTCCAACAAGTTTCTTGCCAGTGTAGTTTCATAGTGGATTATCAGCAATTGATTGAACTGCAATCGGCTCATCATAGTATGTTTCGATCGCGAATTTTAGCGAATGGTGTCGCATGATCTGCTGATTCAATCAATGACATAGCCAGTTCTTCTGCCAGCTGGCGCAAAAAAGTCCCCTTTGGTTCGTTTTCTTTGGTATCATTTTATTATTTGACCAATTTGGCCAGCAGGAGATGAGATATCGAAGATATTATAGAAAAAAGCGCACATTTGATCCATTTTATCGACGCCGGCTTTGATTTTATTGTAAAACAATATCATTTCTGGTTTCTTATGTACTGTATCAAGCGTCTTATTATCATCGTCCATCATGTTGAGCAAAATCACCGCCTTGTTTTTCTTCGGCACATAAGAACATATCCTGAGTTTTTCATCAAAGCCAAAAAGAGTTGACAAAGGTTCTCTTGTTTCGAAGCTTTCATAAATATGTATATGGCTTGTTTTTTTTCAAAGTGCCAATGATAGTGAACTAAAGGCAAAGTCGTGAAAAATCTATCCATATCGTTCTATAATTTTATTTAGCTCCGAATATATTGATTAACCATAAATGATACATTGTGCATCTAATGTATAAGATAATTTTGAATGGCAGCGGAATTTTACCTACAAATTAGTATATGGTCAATAGTGTAGATTTATTTGGTTGGTAACACTAGGTTTAACGTACATAATCAGGAAAAAATTTATTAAATTGGTGGCAGGAAAAGGTACCTTAAGTGATAATTCTTTCATTGTAAAAATTTCAAAAGTGCCGCATATTGCCAATTGCCGGTTTATCACTTAATTTTGTACAAAAACTTTTGGCCGTAAGTGTGTATAAAACCAATGTAGATTTTCCCTTTTTTCAAATTAAAATATATTCCAAAAAAATGCAAATTACTTACTGTAATCGTCAGTATTTCTATTGCATTCATTCGAATGCCAGTGGTACTGCACCGGAAGTTAAAATTGCTTCACTCAAAGTACTATCGCAACTCGACGAATTTCGAAGATAAAAATGTAAACAAAAGTTCAATGATTCCAACAATATATCGAATGATACAAAACAAATCGTTGACAACTAGTAATAACTAGTTATTAGTTATTCTAAGAGTACCATCTATATAAATAAATTTAGTACTCTTACGATAATTGGTTGTTTATACAACACTAATAAATCAGTGTTTCCAAAGTAGTGTGTCTCCAAAATTTCATAAAACCAAAATTCTTTTATACTTTCTTACTTTATTTATTGATAATTTAAAATAAATATTAGAACTCTTTTATCAATTTTGGCGTGTAGCAAAATCCCGATTTTCAAATGTGTCGTTAACTCAAAAACGTTGAGAAACACTGTTTTAATTAGATGGATATACATATCAGAAATTCCTTCAACAAACTTTTGATAATAATTCTTTAATTATAGATGTCTGAGTAATTGTAGTATTTTTTATTCAACATTGTAATTATGTAATAGATAAGACGAGATAACCCTGAGCGTTAATATAAATAAAGTAAACACTAATAGAATAATTTGTGAATCACACACCGACTAAAATTAACTTACTTTGTACTCTGTTTTCCGTTGCAACCAACTGCTGCAATATCAAATTTGTAATTTCTTCTTTTTTCACAATTGAGAACGCGACGAGCCCTAAGCTCGGCGTACCCATTGTCTTTTGAAATAATATCGAATGGGGCTTCGCCATGGTGCTTGTTCACTATACGAAAACCACAGACTGGTTCCCCAACTGCCCTAATTGCTGGCGTAACCTCGACAATGGTTTCGTTTTCTTTTACAAGACCGTGGTACCCATTTTCTAAGTTGTCGATATCTAATTTTAGAGCTGTAACAAAGAAAAGCCAAATATTAGTTTAGGCATAAAAAAAAATTAAGTAAACATCCTTAGTGCTGCTTATCTCATTTACTTTACAACACATGATTTCATATAATCTACGAAAAATGCTATTAATAGCGATACTATAATTCAATTCAGAGAAATTACAGTTAAGCCGAAAAAAGCATTTAAAGAGAATTAAGAGAATGGCGTATTGTTAATTGAACCATTTTTAATTTCTTGTTGATCATTTTTGAGAATTAATTCCTTTTTTCGTTCAATCGGTTTATGGAATATTAAAAGCATTATAATTTAGTTTACAATTCTACAAATATGTGTCACCTAAATATGTACAGTAATCCCCCCTATAACACAGTAGATTGGTTACGCGTTATAGGAAAACGCGTTGTACGAGCATTATCGTATAATGCGCTCCTATGACCCCCTATAACGTGTTATGTACACCCTTTAGTAGATATCTGTATAATCAATGTCCTTAAATTGAAAAACTAGGAAAACGAATTTAATAAAATAATTTAATTTAATTTTATAAGACCACAATTGACACAACGTGTCGAATCCCCGCGGTATATGGGGGAAAACACGTGTTATACGAGGGACCTGAAATCGCGTAATATGAAACCGCGTTATAAGAGTGCCTCGTTATAGGGGAGATTACTTTACTGCCATTTTTTGACGACGTTCATTTTACAGTAAAACCTCGATTATCCGGATTGTCGTTGCGAAAATTAAACCTCGGTATTTCTTACAAAATATTTTATTTTGTCTTTCGCACTAAACAGTGTTTTTTTGCTTTGTTGACTTTAAGATAATGTGCGACTGTTTTATTTAGTGATTAATATTTGTTAGGTTTTTTGTAAAAATATATCTAACAATTTGACTAAGTTTTTTCCTGTTAAAACAGGACGCTTTGTAATGGTGCTTAAAACCGAGTGTGCACATTCGAGCTCAAAGTGGCACATTCCGATCTCGGGAAAATGAAGCGCGCCGCTCCGCGTCGCGCTTCATTTGCCTCCCTCGCTCGGAAATGTGCCACTTTTCGCTCGAATGCGCACATCCTTGTATTTATTGGATTTGCCTATAATATAATTTTATTCTTCAATTTAAAAAATTCAAAGTCGAATAAATTAGATCTATTTGTTGTTTGAAAAAGGTTAGATATTGTATTCCTTTTGATAAGTTATCACGGTGCTCTTCCGCACGCCTAATTGTAGCGAGCTTGATAAAAATATTTTCAGGTGTACTTTCGAATGTTTTCTAATTCGCATTTTTGATTAATTACAATTGTATATGATTCAAATTTTCTGAAGTGGGCCCTTAAAAAATCAACTAGTTGATTTTTATATCATCTTTTGCAGATTGTTGAAGGTTTATATGTCAAAATTAATGTCTCCAAATATTTTTGGGTAATTTTCATTTTCGTAAAAATTATTTACAAATTAGATTTAAAGCACATTTTGTATATACTGTTGTAATTAGGCTTCATTTATGGATTAATTCAATTTTTAAATAAAAAAAAATATTTATGTTACATAGGGGTAGTATCAAAATTTTAGAATGACTTGGGTGGGGTATGTTACAAAAAAGGTTGACAAATAAGAGTCAAAATTCGGAAAAAATTAAAGTATTTTTTTTCATGTACGATGAAGTCTCCCATCTAGTCTAGTTTAAAAGTAGGGAAATTAACCGGTTGTGGGCACAGTTAGCTATTTAGGCCATAACTTTTGACCAACTCAATATTTATGCAGAATGAACATATTATCGGGAAGCTAGAGACCTTAGCTAACTACTGGCAAAGGAATTAATTTTATATCAATTTAAAAAAAAAACATTTTTAACTTTTCATAAAGTAGTCATTTTTCATCATGCAATTTTTTTTAACCGGTTGTGGGCACATCAGAAAAATCCCCTCAAAATGGGAAAATATGGAGTAAAACGCCACTATATAGAGAAAAAACACAATTTATTCATATTCAAAGTCTTCAGTTATGAAAATAAAATTTGAAATAAGCTTTCGCAGTGGACTTCACGGGATCATCGTCAAATGGTTCCAATGTATGCATCAAAATTGATTTTTGAAATCGACATGGCTAAAAATGCACTAAAAATCCGCAAAAATTTCGTAAATATATTATTTACAATTTTCAAGTCATTTGAATTGGTCTGTCAAAGATGCTCGACAATCAAAAATCTGATTTTCAATAGTCGAGTTGTGAAAAGAAGTCTGTTTGAAATCCAAAACCAAAAATGTTTAATTTTTTTTTTAATTATTGTAAAAAAGTTTTGATATCTTTACATTTTTGTCGTACATGATAATCGAGCGGGGTCTTTACCCGCCCCCCTCGAAATCAGGTTGAGGCTACACCCCTAGACTCCGCAGGGGGGGTTATGTCAACATGAACAACAATATTCGACAAATTGTCAGGGAAATACAAGGTTTAAATGGCAAAAACTTAAGTGCCCACAACTAGTAAAATGTAGGTGCCCACAACTGGAAAATTCATAGCTACCGACAAATGACTGGCAAATTTATTTCGCAAAGATTTTGATTGAATCGAAATTAAAATTATAAAATATATTTAATTTCCTGCATATATTTACATTAGACCGACCTTTTGAAATAAGTTACTTTTATTTATCGCACTTTAAACACAATAAACGATTACATCGCGGTACATTTTTAGAGATGAAAAGATGGAATAACGCGTAGCTACTACGCATATGCGTCTGTTCGCTTTATATTAGCAATAAAACATAGTGCTGACATTGCGAACAAATGACGATCGTGAAAACACCTGTATCTGCTCACTATCAAATGTTATTCGGGGGTGCCCACAACCGGACAATGCCCACAACCGGTTAACTTCCCTTACTAAATTATGTATGTGGTTTTCGGTAAAAATACCCTACTGTAATTTTTAATTAAAAAAAAAGCGTAAAGTGTTACAATTAGTTCTGCTTGATTTAATTAATATTATTTGTAAGAAAGAAGAATAAGATAGGCAAATTCAATTATTAAAGAGTATGTGCACTTTCAAGCGAAAACTTTTTCAGAATAGAAAATCTGATTTGAAGGATTTGATATTAATATAGTCGAATCGAATTAACACGAAGATGTGCACATTCGAGCGAAAAGTGGCACATTTCCGAGCGAGGGAGGCAAATGAAGCGCGACGCGGAGCGGCGCGCTTCATTTTCCCGAGATCGGAATGTGCCACTTTGAGCTCGAATGTGCACACTCAGCTTTTCGCCACGATTAACAATGATCAATTTACTTTAAAATTCGTTTTTTTTCTATACATTCAATTAACCGAATTTTCGATTATCCGAATGAGCTGCAACAATAATTAGTCCGGATAACCGAGTTTCTACTGTACTTCAATGCATTGTTTGAGAAATATTACTTATAGCAATTTTACCACAAAGATGTACTAAAAGCATAAAAAATAATGGCAGTTAGGTATATCTTTGAGTCCAAATTATCTCCGAAGTGTATCTTTGCTAAAATCATAATTTTGGTTTTTAGATTTTCCTTGTTAGCGCAAAGTTTTTTAATTGGTTTTTAAGTTTTAGCCACAAATGCTGGATGGGGATGAAGTCCGCCGCCTGTAGAGAAGTTTTCAGTAATTTTCGCGTAATGTACAATAACCATTCCCTAAACCACGTACGCCGTATATTTCGAGTCGTTACCGTGTTGCAAATGTTGGAAATTAAATAAGGACGGTAACTCCAGGTTTTGCAAGTCGAATCCCTCAAATTACTTTTTAATGCTTCTAAATATTGCAGCTTGTCCATTGGAGAATAAATAAATTTTAAGTTATTCGTTCCACTTACAACCGTGCACCCCTAAATATTTACAATAATATAGGGGAGTGTTCCCGGGTATGAGACAGACAATTATTTTCATTATGCAATGTCAATATGGCCGATCTGATTACTGTCAAGTACTTCTTTGGTCATCAGTCAGTTTTTGTACTAACACTGAAATGAATCGACGCATTGCTTATATCAACTGCAAACATCGTATGTAAAATTGCAGGTTAAAAACGTTTTTGATTTTTTTCAAAATGTTATTTTTTTCATGTAAATCAATTGAAAAAGGAAAGTGTAATGTATAGCATTTAGTGTTTTTCTTATATTTTACGATCCAATATTGGATTAGGTCAATATGTGGTTGAAAAACAATTTTTTTTAAATTCTCAAAATGTCGTAATTGTCCGGGTGTGAGACACAGCATATTACCACCACCCAAGGGTTCCAAAGCAAAAACATCATTAGTATAAAGTTGTTTCCGAACAAATTGAACGCTGTTAACAACATCAAATGCAATATTTTCAAGCGGCCAGTTCTTTTGAAGTGCGCAAACACGTGTGCAAGCATCTACACATGCAAACATTGCCATGATTATAAAGAGGAAAGTGATAAATAAAAATTATAGAAAGCATAAAAATTATAATTTTGAAATAGATATGAGGTTTTTACTTTATATTTTACAATTTTTAATGTATTTTTGTAGGTGTCTCATACCTAGATACAAATTTTTTTCTTGTCAAAAAACTGTCACTTAGAAAATTGGTCATAAAATTTTGCATGTTAATGGAATCACAAAACTTTCTACGGATAAAAGTTGTGTATTTTCATTACCTTTGCAACAATGAATAGAACACCCTACTTTATTTAACCAGTAAAAAATTTTGGCTCATAAAGAAAACCCGTCTCATACCCGGGTACACTCCCTTACTATTTGTTTTTAAGGTGTATAGTCAATTATGAAAGTAGCTTTATACCGGGTGTCAGACAAATAAGTACTGGAACTGGATCCACTTATCAATGACCCTAACCTAAACACAAAAATACTCAAAGTCAAGTGACCGTAAGTGTAATATGTAAACTTCAATTTAAAAATGTGTAATAAATACTTTATTGTTTAGAATATTTCGAAAATTTTTGTTCTAGTCTGTTATAACTAAAGACTGGAAAATATGCAAAAAATGTTTTTTTATTTTCGGTTATATTTTGTCCCAAATTATATATGTATCCGTTTCACTTACTAGCATGGTGTTTTTATAAAGTTTTTTTAATGCATATTGAAACTTCATACCATAAATGCATATGTTGGTTCATATTTGCTTTTCTTTTGGATATGTTGGCATATTTAAATATTCTGAAAGCTTTTACATTTCTCCCAATAGGTAAAACTCCGACAACAAATTAGCTGGATGGGTATTTAGGGAAAAGGGATTAAATTGACAATGCTAATCCATAGGGTACGAACAATTTCTATTGACTATACGGACAATCGGTTCAAAGTTTTTGCATTTTTCACAGAAATGTAAGAACAAAAATGGAATATCTTCAATCTGTCGTTGTTCATATATCGGTCATCGTGGTGTACATCGTATAATTACTAATAATTTTTTAAAACTATTTTTACGTTCGGTATATACCAAAAGTATAAAAAAAAACAGTTACCGGCACTAAAATGATGGATAGGAGATCTTAGCGAACTAAAAATCATTGACGAACAAAATGTTTTCTGTACTCTTTGTAATACAACGGTAAGTTGATTTTTCAACTCAATATTTATATTTGAAAAAAGTAGTATTTAGCAACTAGAACGTTACAAAATACCTAATTTAATTCAAAATAAATTACTATTTATAAAAGCACATTTTGAAATAATTGGAGAGGGGATTGCACAGTTAGAAGATTAAAAATTATCATTAAACAATAGTATTAACATTATCAAACAGATTGAAGAAAAAAATAATAGCCCTTGGGAGATTAGTTGGGAACAACATTAAAAATAAATTGAGGGATATTATAATTAAAATTGAAGGATTTACTATTTTAAAATTGGCTAAAAACGTTTTAAATGGCAATGTTAATGAAAATATAAGTATAAGAATAGGTCCTTCTAAAGTCGCCAGTTTTAAATATACAGCGATAACATCTTGCGATGTGGAAAGATCATTTTCATCGTACAAATATATTTTAAGTAATCGTAGGAATAATTTAACAATGGCACATATTGAAAAATATACTATTATATATTGTTATAATAAATAATTTGTTAATATTTGCAAATGTATTTTATTTTCCAAAAAACTAAATTGTATACTATTAATGCTTTTTGCATATTTAGGGAATTTTTAGTGCATATTACATGCATATATTGGACATTTTTAAGTGCATATTTTCCAATATTTAGTTATAACGATGCCATTAAGGCCATATGTAAATTTTTTAAAATAAAAAAAAAACATAGGAATCGCATTTCAAATATGCCAATTACCAATAAAGTACGTACTGAACAACCCATCTCTCTTTTAAGAGCATATGGAGACGATATGCTGTTTTACCATTTAGTGGAAAATTAAAATTCGTTTTCTTCCAAATTTTTTAGATATAAAACACAGCGCATACAAACTTTTATTGTTTAAATTGGTGTCAGGTATCGCCCGGTTAAGCTGCAGTACCTATTCGTCTGACACATTTAAAATACATCCATTAAATTATGAAAATACTTTCGTGAATATTTTTTTAATACGATTCATTTCCACTTAGCAATTTCAGTAGTCTAATGTGCCTCCAAACTTCCAGAGTTTGGGAGCTCCTGGTCCAAAGTAACTGGACTATACGAAAATAACAAAATTTAAGATTTTGAAGTTATATAGGTAGTAAAATTCCGCAAGACTTACATATACAAATAGATTTCTTATACATACTTTTTAAAATGTGAAAGTTATGCCTATAAATATAATTTAATTCAGCAAAATGAAAATGTTATTTATATCTCGATGATCATCAGCAAAAACCACCTTCATGACTAGCTTTTCAAAGCCGTACAAGTTGTAAAAATAATTCTTATTTTTTTCTTATGCGAAGGACAACTTTCTATTTGTGCCATCTTCTCGGATACGAATCTCAAAGAGTGCTATGTAAATAATCCTAGATAATTTTATTTAATTTAAAATCAACCGTTCTTTTGTCGAGGATTACGTTAATTTGCGAAAAGCCCTCAATTATTAAAGCTTCCGTTGAATTTATAAATCCGAAGTCACCTTTGTAAATATTGATAGAGCAACCTATTGTTTTTTTTAACCGGCAAGTTCAAAGCTGGAAACGTATCCTATGCTAATAAAGCAGCCACCCAAATAAAAATCGAGCCTTTTTATTACATAAAAAGAATAACTGTAACCTCTAAATTAAGAGACTGGTTTGATATTGGGTCACTGTATTGAGTCATTTGGATTTAATTTTAAAAATATAAAAGTATAAATAGGTCATCAACTTCTTAATTCAGCTCGAGTCTGAAAAAATCGAAGTTAAGTACTCGTTTCAGCGCTTTTCATTCTTTTATAATAGGATATTTGGTTCTTTTATTATAAAATTCTAAAGCAAACACGAACCA